>JAEMWC010000133.1:427500-502500 GCA_016490735.1 Pachyseris speciosa | reverse complement strand
TTCATTATGATATTCATTTACGCATCTAGTTTACCTCAAACGAAGAAATCAGTCAGTAATATAACAACATTCAGATTGTTTAACTAAAGCCAAAGCTGGCGAATATCATTCTTCCAACTGACGCTATTCTGTCTACAGTTCTAGGAAATTACAAAGCGAAAACGAAACAAACAAATGTCATCACACCGTTTCTCTGTTCTTCTTGACTTGTTAAAATTGTCCATGGTCAATTCAATCTCCCAGTTCTTTCACATCATAGTTCTGCTTGGCTGGAAAGCCGGGTCCTGCGTTCTTCCAAATTTCAACCAATGCCTTGACATATTTCTTTGAAAATTCATGCAAAACGCGTGTCGTATCGTGGTAGCCGTCTCTGGCAGGATTGAGAGCACCAGAAATGGTTTTAAAACGGCCTTGCATTATTCCAAAGCCTTCACCAACCGCGCTGACTGCTTTGAAAGATTCTCCAAATGCTTTTCTGTAGATGATGCCATGTACCTTGCCCGGCTCATCACTCCATGTTCTTTGCAGATCTCGAAACGAGCTGGTGTCGGTTTGCATGATAACAACATAACCACTCTTGCAGTGAGTACCGTTTGCAGTGCGCCACTCTTGTTGACCATTGCGACCATAAATAATTATTCCTCCGTACGTGTGTTCACCTTTCTGATATGTGTCTGATTTGCAAGAGAGGTGAAGTGTCTTCACGTTGAAAGTCGGATCATTGTCAATCGAATAAACATCGAACGACGTGCCATCATCTGAGGGACGTAGATTGATGGCGCAATCTATATCGGGCGGAATAGTGGCCAAATCAGGCGAACCACCCTCCAAACCCGTCACTTCAGTTTTCGCTATCGATGCCATATTTCGTGAAGAGACGTTTACCTTACAGCAACCCTAGCCTAGCTCTTCGGAACAGAACCGAAATGCTTTACAGTGCAATAACCACAAGTTCCTTAAGGAGGAAATGCGCTGCGATTGGCTGAGTGTTGAGGGTAGATGACGTCAAAAGGTTGTTTACTTCAACAAACTCGATCCCAGGCTTCCTGTATTCTCTCGCTATCATAGCACGTGACAATTTCCTAGTTTTCCCCAAAAAGTCGCCGTGGACATCCACTTGTCTCTTAGTCTTACTTACTATGCAGTATACAACCATCAACAGTGGATGACGATTTTTTAGTCCAAGTCGATAAAATCTAACAAAATCGACAGTAAAAGCAAAAAGAGTAACAAAGGATATAAGAGATAACTTAGACTGTGAGCAGTCTCTTCTTCTCCATCTTCTCCTAGTTGTTTGTATATGTCACGTATTGGATCAAGCGAGGGTCGAGCACCGAAGCCGCGAAAGAAGCGGAGGTGGAAAGGAAGAAGGAACGTTTTCCTCTCTCTCCCCAATCCTTTCTCGTTCTCTTCTCTATTTTGCATAATTTTATCGTTAGTTCTCCTCAGTGATCTGAGGTAAAACGTCCGACTGCACGCAGTCTCGAGAAGAAACTGATAGTTAAAACTTGAGTTGAAGTTTAATATGTATTTTTTTATTTAGTGAGCAAATTGTTGTAATAGGTTGTTGTTGCCTTACTTGTCCGTTTGTCACGCTTGCTGGTCTTGTGATCCAAGAGCGTTCAAGCTCTAGATACGCCCGCATATGAATCGTCGATACAACTGACTTTTTTAGTCCTTGAATTTGGTTTGCAATAGATGCGGTTACACTGGCCATGTTTCCCTTGGATAAATGGCTTTTACTAAAGGGGAAGCAATTTTTTATGTGTAACCGATCTTCCCAAAGTGAAATTGTCTCCGGAGAATTTCTGTAGGGATTCGTAAAAAGAACAAAAGAATTGCCCACGACAGTTCCGGATGTAAGTCTTATGGTTTATCGAGACCCCAAAGTGGCTCAACCAATCACCGACAGTGATTGCCAGAAGCAGGAAAGGCACCTGCTGTATACTTTCCCCTGGGGTAATTTATCAGCGTGTAGCCGTAAACAGGGAGTTGTTCAAAACCCAGAGTAAACCCTACTCAAGCCATTACTCAAAGATTGCCCATTGGGAAAAGTTCGAACGTAACCGCACCAATAACGTCTGACATCACATTAGCTATTTAAAACAAGATAACAGCGCATCTGAATTTTATTCTGTAACATTACTGGAATCGCTTGGTAACGGTTTTTTGCGGTTTGCCAGCACCTCGTTTTCATAAATGGAAGCGGTCTAACAACACGTGAAACAAAACAGGGAGCTTAAGCAATGAATACGGCAACGGCAACGAGAACGCCACAAAGCGAAAGGCCTGATGAGCACAAACAACTGATGACTTTGCACATGCGTTTGGAAATTTAGTACATTTCGTCAGTTACCGTCCTGTGCTGAACAGCAACGTGAAATGACCACTTCAAGGTTTTGTGGACGAAGTGAACGTATGACGGCGAATTTTTATTCCGTTCCTTAACTTTAAAGTCGTTCTTACCAATTTAGTTCTTGGATCGAGCTCGCTCACTTTTAACAAGAATTCAAACTTTTCATAAGTTTGAATTTATTACAATACCTGCGTTGCATTAATCTTTGCTTAAGCCCCGGCCAAACGCTCGCAACATTTCAACGCAACATCTTGCAACATTTTTGGGCTCAACATGTTGCACATGTTTTCCCATCGTGTTGAGATATGTTGCAACATGTTGGATGGTGTTGGCTCAAATTTGAAAACGGTCTACTTTTTCGTGCAACATTTTGGATGTTCAACATTGTTGCACTAGGGCATGCGCGCTAGGTCGATTTGCTATTTCAAAGCGCCAGAACACAACAGAGCAATGATTTATGGGAATGCCAAGAACAGTTCCCAGTGAGATGAACAAGGGATAAGTAAAAGCAATGCCAAAGTTGATCAAAAAATTAAATATCAATGCTAAAACTGCATGTTCACAAAGATGTTTTCACGGGATATGTCCCCAGGTGAAGTCTTCATAGTGTGTGTAATGAAAGATTATGATTATCGGCCAGAGGAGTAGAGTGTTGAGCAGACCAAGACAAGAGAGAAACAGTGAAACTTGGCCTAAAGAAGCATCTCCTCAGCCATAGGTCTGAATGAACCACACCTGGAGATTTAAAGAGAAATAAGGATATCAACCTGTACTTTAATTAAGCACAAACCAGATTGTTAATGAGACGAAGAATAACTGCAAAGTATATATGAACTGATAATCTCTAAAGAAGTTACATAAATCATGAATTGAAAACATCAAAAGTTATCTTGATAATCTGAAACACAATGGAAATTTCAGAAATCCAATTTTGTGCTCCTGACAGTGAGGGATAGCAGGGAAAACGAAGAAGCAAGGATAGCAAAACGTTTTGAACGAAAGACATACCGCATTCTTGAGTCCAATTGAGTCAGATGAAAGCGTAAAAGAATTCACCGCGGATCAAAAACAACAAAACATTGTAAGACTGAACAAAGTGGTGCAAATGTTTGTTCGAGTATTTTTGGAGGAGGTGGAGAAATTAGAGAGAACCAAACATATCTGTAGTAGGCTAGAGAAATTGCTAAGTAATCAGTTTGCCGATGAAATGTCCGAGTAGAAAAGACAAAATGGAGTACGAACCCAAGAGTTTAGAGAAGGCAAGGAGTCACTTGGAACGCAGAGCTGCATAAAAACAGCGCCATTCCACACTAAATCGTTGCTTGTCTAAGCAGATACGAGCGCCGTGATAGTCTTATTGTTACTTCCCACGTCCACCGAGGAAGCTTCTTCAATTTAAGTTTCTCTGCGGCCGCACGAGCTTTTCTCTCGAAGACCCGTACACCGTACAATTAACAAAGCCAGCTGACCCATTTTACTGTTCTTAACATCCAACCGTTGCAAACAATTATCACATTTTCTCACCCATGGTGCTCCGCTATTAGGCAGATTTAGTAAAGACAACATGACACAGTGGCAATGGTGCGCGCAGATCTATAAACTGACTTCACCAATAACATAACGAAAAATTGAACATGGGAAGTCGCGCTCAGTCCTTTCCCCGAGGTTTCGGGTTCTCATTAGAAGTCGCATTGTCCTTGCTAAATCTGCCTAATTACTTCATTGCGTAAAGTCATGCATCAATGGTCGCCTTAACTGAAAGCCTCTTGAACAGTTCTAAGTGTTTTCTAAAAGTTGAATTGCGATCGATTTGAACTATTCTACGCATCAACCCGAGCCGGATGGTCATAAAGGCCGCTCTCGAATTCATCGCGAATTTCTTCTTATTTAAGTTCCGATGTACATGTCATCAGAAAATGAAGGAACCAAAATTATACATGAGTACGTCATAAACAATACAATTCCGGGAATTACCAAAAAATAAATAGACCTTTCCACGTTTTTCCCGACTTTTGATTTTGACTAGGTAGCGAAAATTAGTAAAGTAACCAAGTTTGAAAGTCACATCTTACAAAACATCGAAAGTATGATAGGAAAAAGTCAGGAAATGTTACAGACGTTTGTATGTTGAGGGCACAAACTTGCCCCCTTCCTCCCCCAGCATGCAAACGTCTGTCAAACTTTCCGACTTTGTGAAGCTATAACTTTGCGATTTTAAGAGATAACACACCCAAACTTGGCCATGTTACTGATTTTGAGGTGCTCTTTCCAGCCAGCAGTGTGGATCAATGTGTGTTACATGGTCAAAATCAAAAGTTGGAAAAGTTGTGGAGAGGTCTACAGAAAACACGGAACACAAGAATATTTTTTCATTTGATGATTTCATTATGATATTCATTTACGCATCTAGTTTACCTCAAAGGAAAAAATCGGTCACTAATTGAACAACATTCAGATCGTTTATTTATTCGCTATTCGTTCACTCAGACGCTATTCTGTCTACAGTTCTACGAAATTACAAAGCGAAAACGAAACAAACAAATGTCATCACACCGTTTCGGAATCCCTGTTCTTCTTGACTTGTTAAAACTGTCCATGCTCAATTCAATCTGCCAATTCTCTCACATGATCATAGTCCTTCTTGGCTGGAAGCCGGGTCCTGGGTTCTTCCAAATTTCAACCAGTGCACGGACATATTTTTCTGAGAATTCATGCAAAACGCGTGTCGTATCGTGGTAACCGTCTCTGGCAGGATTGAGAGCACCAGAAAACGGCCTTGCATTATTCCAAAGCCTTCGCCAACCGCTGTCACCGCTTTGAGAGATTCTCCAAATGCTTTCCTGTAAATGATGCCATGTACCTTGCCCGGCTCATCGCTCTATGCTCTTTGCAGATCTTAAAAGGAGCTGGTGTCGGTTAGCATGATAACAACATAACCACTCTTGCAGTGAGTACCGTTTGCAGTGCGCCATTCTTGTTGACCATTGCGACCATAGATAATGATTCCTCCGTACGTCTGTTTACCTTCAACCTGATATGTGTCTGATTTGCAAGATAGGTGAAGTGTCTTCACGGTGAAAGTCGGATCATTGTCAATCGAATAAACATCGAACGACTTGCCATCATCTGTGGGACTAAGATGACCGCGTTTTCTGTAGACCTTTCCACGACTTTTTCAACGTTTGATGTTCACGATGTAACACACATTGATCAATACCGCTGAAAAAAGCATTTCAAAATTAGTAACATGGCCAAGTTTGGGTGTGGTAGCTCTTAAAATCGCAAAGTTATAGCTTTTTATGTTCTCTTTCTATAAGTGTCGATAGATTTTCGCTACCCAGTCAAAATCAAAATTTGAAAAACGTGGAAAGGTCTATCTACTTTTTGGCAATTCCCGGAATTGCTTTGTTTATGACATGCTCATGAATAATTCCGTGTCCCCTATTTTCTGATGAAATGTGCATCGGAACTTAACAAACAACAAATTCGCGATGAATTCGAAAGCGGCATTTTAGGACTATGGGGCCGGGTTAATGCTTAAAATATAGTTCAAGTCGATCGTAATTCAATTTTCAGTAAACACTTCTGTTCAAAAGGCTTTCAGTAAATGCGACCGTTCATACATGATTTATCTAACTTCTTTAGAGATTATCAGTTCATATATACTTTGGAGTTATTCTTCGTCTCGTTAACAATCTGGTTTGTGCTTAATCAAAGTACAGGTTGATATCCTTATTTCCAGGTATGTTTCAAACCTATGGCTGAGGAGACGCTACTTTAGGCAAAGTTTCACTGTTTCTCTCTTGCCTTGGTCTGCTCAGCACTCTACTCCTCTGGCCGATAATCATAATCTTTCATTACACACACTATGAAGACGTCACCTGGGGACATATCCCGTGGAAATATCTTTGCGGACACGCAGTTTTAGCATTGATATTTAATTTTTTGATCAACTTTGGCATTGCTTTGACTTATCCCTTGTTCATCTCACTGGGAACTGTTCTAGGCATTCCCATAAATCATTGCTCTGACAGATTTTATCTTCCGAGGTGCGGCGTTTGGCACGGTTACAAGATAGTTGCTGCATTTTCTATCGTCATTGGGTTTCTGTTCATGTTACTTCCCAGCGAGTTTAAAGAAAATCTACAGGCAATGGTTTGTTGCACCAACTCAAGCCATTACTCTAACGTTGCCCATTGGGAAAAGTTCGAACGTAACCGCACCAATAACGTCTGACATTACATTAGCTATATCTAAATTTTATTCTGTAACATTACTGGAACCGCTTGGACCTTGTTTTCATAAATGGAACGAATACGGCAACGGCAACGAGAAAGCCACAAAACGATAGGCCTGATGAGCACAAACAACTGATGACTTTGCAAGTGTGTTTGGAAATTTATTGTAACTCTCACAATAGTACGCGCGCAGTGATCGGTTAATTTTACGGGCCGTATTCTACAGTACGGCCCGCTTAACTTCAACTAGTTTTCTTTCCCGCGCACCGGATTAACCTCAAAGATATAATAAATATCTTACTAACCTCGTTTTCTCGGTCCGTATTGTGAGTTACGGATCCTCGTTTTTTCCCATTAATTTATGGCCCGCGCGCTTCGCGATTGGGCCATAAATCAACGGGAAAAAACTCGGTCCGTAACTTACAGTACGGACCTCGAACTCGGTTAGTTAGAGGTATTTAGTACATTTCGTCAGTTACCGTCCTGTGCCGATTAGCAACGTAAAATGACCACTTCAAGGTTTTGTGGACGACGTGAACGTATGACGGCGAACTTTTATTCCGTTTCTTAACTTTAAAGTAGTTCTTACCAATTTAGTTCCCGGATCGGGATCGCTCACTTTTAACAGGAATTCAAACTTTTTACAAGTTTGAATTAACTTACGATACCTGCGTTGCCGTAATCTTTGCTTAAACTCCCTAATGCAGCAAACTTAACTCCGGTAGCAGAGAGATCCACGAAAACGTGAACTTAAGAGAAAAGTGTGTGACTCACAAATTCTACCAGACTTCGCTATGGTATAATTCTTCATTTTTATGCTCAAGGTGTCGAGTGTTACTCGTACAGCGACGAAAGGTTCCCGTCGAAGTGGGAAAATGATTGGACGCACATGCGGACTAAAAATAACTAAAAAAAACTGCGGCAAACGGTTGCTACAATGCAACAAACCATTGCCTGTTGATTTTCTTTAAACTCGCTGGGAAGTAAATGAACAGAAACCCAATGACGATAGAAAATGCAGCAACTATCTTACAACTGCCAAACTCCGCACCTCGGAATATAAAATCTGTCAGAGCAATGATTTATGGGAATGCCAAGAACAGTTCCTAGTGAGATGAACAAGGGATAAGTAAAAGCAATGCCAAAGTTGATCAAAAAATTAAATATCAATGCTAAAACTGCGTGTCCACAAAGATATTTCAACGGGATATGTCTCCAGGTGAAGTCTTCGTAGTGCGTGTAATGAAAGATTATGATTATCGGCCAGAAGAGTAGAGTGCTGAGCAGAGCAAGACAAGAGAGAAACAGTGAAACTTGGCCTAAAGTAACGTCTCCTCAGCCATAAGTTTGAACCACACCTGGAAATTTAAATAAATAGAGATAAGGATATCAACCTGTACTTTAACTAATTATATAAACACAAACCAGATTGTTAACGAGACGAAGAATAACTCCAAAGTATATATGAACTGATACTCTCTAAGGAAGTTACATAAACCATGAATTGAAAACATTACAGATTACAGATTTCCAAATTTGTGCCCCAAACAGTGAGGGATAGCAAGAAAAACGAATAAGCAAGAATAGCATGACGTTTAGAAAAAACAAACAGCATTCTTGAGTCCAAATTACTTTCATATGAAAGCGTAAAAGAATTCACCGCGGGGTGAAAAACATGCAACAAAACATTGTAATAAAACAAAGTGATGCAAATGTTTCTTCCAGTGTTTTTGGAGAAGGTGGAGAAATTAGAGAAGTAACAAACATATTTGTAGTAAGCTAGTGAAATTGCTAAGTAATCAGCTTAATTTGTCTATAAATGTTTTTGTAGAAAAGACAAAATGGAGTGGGAACCCAAGAGTGTTGAGAAGCAACAGTCACTCGGAACGCAGAGCCGAATAACAACAGCAGATTCTTTGATTGCACTCACCTGATAAGACGGCCATGTTGGTGCCAAAACAATAGAAAAATGTAGCTCAAGGTTTGCATAAAAATAGAGTCAAATTCCCAAAAGAGCTTTTTCGGTATAGTTCTTTCCACCAACATGGCCGCCGTGACATCAGGTGCCATCAAAGAATACGAGCGCCTTGATAGTTTTATTTTGTTACTTCCCACGCCCACCGAGGAAGCTTCTTCAATTTAAATTTCTCTGCGGCAAATTTATTAAACATCATCCAGTTAAGCAGCAACAAAGAGAGCGCTAGTTTTAGCAACCTTGCCATACGAGCTTTTCTCTCGAAGACCCGTACATCATAGAATTAGCAAAGCCAGCCAAGCCATTTTACTGTTCTTAACATCCAACCGTTGCAAACAATTAACACATTTTCTCATCCATGGTGCTCCGCTATTAGGCAGATTTAGCAAAGACAACGTGACACAGTGACAATGGCGCGCGCAGATCTATAAACTGACTTCACCAACTTGAGCATCGGAAGTCGCGCTCAGTCCTCTCCGCCAGCTTTCGGGTTCTCAGTAGCCAGTGGACTTGTCTTTGCTAAATCTGCCTAATTACTTCATCGCGTAAAGTCATGCATCAATGGTCGCCTTAACTGAAAGCCTCTTGAACAGAAGTGTTTTCTAAAAATTGAATTGCGATCGACTTGAACTATTCTAAGCATCAACCCGGCCCGGATGGTCATAAAGGCGGCTTTCGAATTAATCGCGAATTTCTTGTTTGTTAAGTTCCGATCCACATGTCATCAGAAAATGGAGGAACCGAAATTATACATGGGTACGTCATAAACAATGCAATTCCGGGAATTACCAAAAAATAAATAGACCTTTCCACGTTTTTCCCGACTTTTGATTTTGGCTAGGTAGCGAAAATCTATCGACACTTACAGAGAGAGAGAACCAAAAAGTTAGTAAAGTAACCAAGTTTGAAAGTCACATCTTACAAAACATCGAAAGTATGGTTCTTCAAAGTCAGAAACTGTTACAGACGTTTGTATGCTGGGGGCACAAACTTGCCCCACAGCATGCAAACGTCTGTCAAACTTTTCGACTTTGTGAAGCTATAACTTTGCGATTTTAAGAGATACCACACCCAAACATGGCCATGTTACTAATTTTGAGGTTGTCTTTCCAGCCAGCAGTGTAGATCGATGTGTGTTACATGGTCAATATCAAAAGTTGAAAAAGTCGTGGAAAGGTCTACAGAAAACGCGGAACACAAGAATATTTTTTAATTTAATGATTTCATTATGATATTCATTTACGCATCTAGTTTACCTCAAACGAAGAAATCAGTCAGTAATATAACAACATTCAGATCGTTTAACTAAAGCCAAAGCTGGCGAATATCATTCTTCCAACTGACGCTATTCTGTCTACAGTTTCTAGGAAATTACAAAGCGAAAACGAAACAAACAAATGTCATCACACCGTTTCTCTGTTCTTCTTGACTTGTTAAAATTGTCCATGGTCAATTCAATCTCCAAGTTCTTTCACATCATAGTTCTGCTTGGCTCGAAAGCCGGGTCCTGCGTTCTTCCAAATTTCAACCAATGCTTTGACATATTTCTCTGAAAATTCATGCAAAACGCGTGTTCTATCGTGGTAGCCGTCTCCGGCAGGATTGAGAGCACCAGAGATGGTTTTAAAACGGCCTTGCATTATTCCAAAGCCTTCACCAACCGCTCTGACTGCTTTGAAAGATTCTCCAAATGCTTTTCTGTAGATGATGCCATGTACCTTGCCCGGCTCATCACTCCATGTTCTTTGCAGATCTCGAAACGAGCTGGTGTCGGTTTGCATGATAACAACATAACCACTCTTGCAGTGAGTACCGTTTGCAGTGCGCCACTCTTGTTGACCATTGCGACCATAAATAATTATTCCTCCGTACGTGTGTTCACCTTTCTGATATGTGTCTGATTTGCAAGAGAGGTGAAGTGTCTTCACGTTGAAAGTCGGATCATTGTCAATCGAATAAACATCGAACGACGTGCCATCATCTGAGGGACTAAGATTGATGGCGCAATCTATATCGGGCGGAATAGTGACCAAATCAGGCGAACCACCCTCCAAACCCGTCACTTCAGTTTTCGCTATCGATGCCATATTTCGTGAAGAGACGTTTACCTTACAGCAACCCTAGCCTAGCTCTTCGGAACAGAACCGAAATGCTTTACAGTGCAATAACCACAAGTTCCTTAAGGAGGAAATGCGCTGCGATTGGCTGAGTGTTGAGGGTAGATGACGTCAAAAGGTTGTTTACTTCAACAAACTCGATCCCAGGCTTCCTGTGTTCTCTCGCTATCATAGCACGTGACAATTTCCTAGTTTTCCCCAAAAAGTCGCCTTGGACATCCACTTGTCTCTTAGTCTTACTTACTATGCAGTATACAACCATCAACAGTGGATGACGATTTTTTAGTCCAAGTCGATAAAATCTAACAAAATCGACAGTAAAAGAAAAAAGAGTAACAAAGGATATAAGAGATAACTTAGACTGTGAGCAGTCTGTTCTCCTCCATCTTCTCCTAGTTGTTTGTATGTGTCGCGTATTGGATCAAGCGAGGGTCGAGCACCGAAGCCGCGAAAGAAGCGGAGGTGGAAAGGAAGAAGGAACGTTTTCCTCTCTCTCCCCAATCCTTTCTCGTTCTCTTCTCTATTTTGCATAATTTTATCGTTAGTTCTCCTCAGTGATCTGAGGTAAAAAGTCCGACTGCACGCAGTCTCGAGAAGAAACTGATAGTTAAAACTTGAGTTGAAGTTTAATATATACTTTTTTATTTAGAGAGCAAATTGTTGAAATAGGTTGTTGTTGCCTTACTTGTCCGTTTGTCACGTTTGCTGGTCTTGTGATCCAAGGGCGTTCAAGGTGTAGATACGCCCGCATATGAATCGTTGATACAACTGACTTTTTTAGTCCTTGAATTTGGTTTGCAATAGATGCGGTTACACTGGCCATGTTTCCCTTGGATAAATGGCTTTTACTAAAGGGGAAGCAATTTTTTATGTGTAACCGATCTTCCCAAAGTGAAATTGTCTCCGGAGAATTTCTGTAGGGATTCGTAAAAAGAACAAAAGAATTGCCCACGACAGTTCCGGATGTAAGTCTTATGGTTTATCGAGACCCCAAAGTGGCTCAACCAATCACCGACATTGATTGCCAGAAGCAGGAAAGGCACCTGCTGTATACTTTCCCCTGGGGTATTTTATCAGCGTGTAACCGTAAACAGGGAGTTGTTCAAAACCCAGAGTAAACCCAACTCAAGCCATTAGTCTAAGGTTCCCCATCGGAAAAGTTCTAATGTAACCGCACCTATAACGTCTGACGTCACATTAGCGATTTAAAACAAGATAACAGCGCATCTAAATTTTATTCTGTAACATTACTGGAATCGCTTGGTAACGTTTTTTTGCGATTTGCCAGCACCTCGTTTTCATAAATGGAAGCGGTCTAACAACACGTGAAACACAGCAGGGAGTTTAAGCAACGAATATGGCAACGGCAACGAGAAAGCCACAAAACGATAGGCCTGATGAGCAAAAACAACTGATGACTTTGCACGTGTGTTTCGAAATTTAGTACATTTCGTCAGTTACCGTCCTGTGCTGAACAGCAACGTGAAATGACCACTTCAAGGTTTTGTGGACGAGGTGAACGTATGACGGCGAATTTTTATTCCGTTTCTTAACTTTAAAGTCGTTATTACCAATTTAGTTCTTGGATCGAGCTCGCTCACTTTTAACAAGAATTCAAACTTTTCATAAGTTTGAATTTATTATAATACCTGCGTTGCATTAATCTTTGCTTAAGCCCCGGCCAAACGCTCGCAACATTCCAACGCAACATCTTGCAACATTTTTGGGCTCAACATGTTGCACATGTTTGCCCACCGTGTTGAGATATGTTGCAACATGTTGGATGGTGTTGGCTCAAATTTGAAAACGGTCAAATTTTTAGTGCAACATTTTGGATGTTGCATGATGTTGTACTCATTTGGCCACATTCACGCAACATTGTTGCACTAGGGCATGCGCGCTAGGTCGATTTGCTATTTCAGAGCGCCAGAACACAACAGAGCAATGATTTATGGGAATGCCAAGAACAGTTCCCAGTGAGATGAACAAGGGATAAGTAAAAGCAATGCCAAAGTTGATCAAAAAATTAAATATCAATGCTAAAACTGCATGTTCACAAAGATGTTTTCACGGGATATGTCTCCAGGTGAAGTCTTCATAGTGTGTGTAATGAAAGATTATGATTATCGGCCAGAGGAGTAGAGTGCTGAGCAGACCAAGGCAGGAGAGAAACAGTGAAACTTGGCGTAAAGAAGCGTCTCCTCAGCCATAGGTCTGAACCACACCTGGAGATTTAAAGAGAAATAAGAATATCAACCTGTACTTTAATTAAGCACAAACCAGATTGTTAACGAGACGAAGAATAACTGCAAAGTATATATGAACTGATAATCTCTAAAGAAGTTACATAAATCATGAATTTTAAACATCAAAATTTATCTTGATAATCTGAAACACAATGGAAATTTCAGATTTCCAATTTTGTGCTCCTGACAGTGAGGGATAGCAAGAAAAACGAAGAAGCAAGGATAGCAAAGCGTTTTGAACGAAAGACATACCGCATTCTTGAGTCCAAACTACTTTCAGATGAAAGCGTAAAAGAATTCACCGCGGATCAAAAACAACAAAACATTGTAAGACTGAACAAAGTGGTGCAAATGTTTGTTCGAGTATTTTTGGAGGAGGTGGAGAAATTAGAGAAGAACCAAACATATCTGTAGTAGCTAGAGAAATTGCTAAGCAATCAGTTTGCCGATGAAATGTCCGATAGAAAAGACAAAATGGAGTACGAACCCAAGAGTTTAGAGAAGGCAAGAGTCACTTGGAACGCAGAGCTGCATAAAAACAGCGCCATTCCACAATAAATCGTTGCTTGTCTAAGCAGATACGAGCGCCGTGATAGTCTTATTGTTACTTCCCACGTCCACCGAGGAAGCTTCTTCAATTTAAGTTTCTCTGCGGCCGCACGAGCTTTTCTCTCGAAGACCCGTACACCATACAATTAGTAATTTACATTTACTGTTCTTAACATCCAACCGTTGCAAACAATTATCACATTTTCTCACCCATGGTGCTCCGCTATTAGGCAGATTTAGTAAAGACAACATGACACAGTGGCAATGGTGCGCGCAGATCTATAAACTGACTTCACCAATAACATAACGGAAAATTGAACATGGGAAGTCGCGCTCAGTCCTTTCTCCGAGGTTTCGGGTTCTCATTAGAAGTCGCATTGTCTTTGCTAAATCTGCCTAATTACTTCATTGCGTAAAGTCATGCATCAATGGTCGCCTTAACTGAAAGCCTCTTGAACAGTTCTAAGTGTTTTCTAAAAATTGAATTTGCGATCGACTTGAACTATTCTACGTATCAACCCGGGCCGGATGGTCATAAAAGCCACTCTCGAATTCATCGCGAATTTCTTCTTATTTAAGTTCCGATGTACATGTCATCAGAAAATGAAGGAACCAAAATTATACACGAGTACGTCATAAACAATGCAATTCCGGGAATTGCCAAAAAATAAATAGACCTTTCCACGTTTTTCCCGACTTTTGATTTTGGTAGCGAAAATCTATCGACACTTATAGAAAGAGAACCTAAAAATTAGTAAAATAACCAAGTTTGAAAGTTACATTTTACAAAACATCGAAAGTATGGTTGGAAAAAGTCAGGAAATGTTACAGACGTTTGTATGTTTGGGGCACAAACTTGCCCCCTTCCTCCCCCAGCATGCAAACGTCTGCGTCAAACTTTCCGACTTTGTGAAGCTATAACTTTGCGATTTTAAGAGATAACACACCCAAACATGGCCATGTTACTGATTTTGAGGTGCTCTTTCCAGCCAGCAGTGTGGATCAATGCGTGTTACATGGTCAAAATCAAAAGTTGGAAAAGTCGTGGAGAGGTCTACAGATAACACAGAACACAAGAATACTTTTTCATTTGATGATTTCATTATGATATTCATTTACGCATCTAGTTAACCTCAAAGGAAGAAATCAGTCACTAATTGAACAACATTCAGATCGTTTATTTATTCGCTATTCGTTCACTCAGACGCTATTCTGTCTACAGTTCTACGAAATTACAAAGCGAAAACGAAACAAGCAAATGTCATCACACCGTTTCGGAATCCCTGTTCTTCTTGACTTGTTAAAACTGTCCATGCTCAATTCAATCTGCCAACTCTCACACATGATCATAGTCCTTCTTGGCTGGAAAGCCGGGTCCTGGGTTCTTCCAAATTTCAACCAGTGCACGGACATATTTTTCTGAGAATTCATGCAAAACGCGTGTCGTATCGTGGTAACCGTCTCTGGCAGGATTGAGAGCACCAGAAAACGGCCTTGCATTATTCCAAAGCCTTCGCAAACCGCTGTCACCGCTTTGAGAGATTCTCCAAATGCTTTCCTGTAAATGATGCCATGTACCTTGCCCGGCTCATCGCTCCATGCTCTTTGCAGATCTTAAAACGAGCTGGTGTCGGTTAGCATGATAACAACATAACCACTCTTGCAGTGAGTACCGTTTGCAGTGCGCCATTCTTGTTGACCATTGCGACCATAGATAATGATTCCTCCGTACGTCTGTTTACCTTCAACCTGATATGTGTCTGATTTGCAAGATAGGTGAAGTGTCTTCACGGTGAAAGTCGGATCATTGTCAATCGAGGGCATCTGAGGGACTAAGATGATCCGCGTTTTCTGTAGACCTTTCCACGACTTTTTCAACTTTTGATGTTCACGATGTAACACACATTGATCAATACCGCTGAAAAAAGCAGTTCAAAATTAGTAACATGACCAAGTTTGGGTGTGGTACCTCTTAAAATCGCAAAGTTATAGCTTCACAAAGTCGGATAGTTTGACAGATGTTTGCATACGCGCTGGGGGGGCAAGCTACAAACGTCTTAACATTTCCTGACTTAGTAGAACCATACTTTCGATATTTTGTAAAATGTGACTTCAGTTCAAACTTGGTTATTTCACTAATTTTTATGTTCTCTTTCTATAAGTGTCGATAGATTTTCGCTACCCAGTCAAAAACAAAATTTGCCAAAAACGTGGAAAGGTCTATCTACTTTTTGGCAATTCCCGGAATTGCTTTGTTTATGACGTGCTCATGAATAATTCCGGTTCCCCTATTTTCTGATGAAATGTGCATCGGAACTTAACAAACAACAAATTCGCGATGAATTCGAAAGCGGCATTTTAGGACTATGGGGCCGGGTTAATGCTTAGAATATAGTTCAAGTCGATCGCAATTCAATTTTCAGTAAACACTTCTGTTCAAAAGGCTTTCAGTAAATGCTACCGTTCATACATGATTTATCTAACCTCTTTAGAGATTATCAGTTCATATATACTTTGGAGTTATTCTTCGTCTCGTTAACAATCTGGTTTGTGCTTAATCAAAGTACAGGTTGATATCCTTATTTCCAGGTATGGTTCAAACCTATGGCTGAGGAGACGCTACTTTAGGCCAAGTTTCACTGTTTCTCTCTTGCCTTGGTCTGCTCAGCACTCTACTCCTCTGGCCGATAATCATAATCTTTCATTACACACACTATGAAGACGTCACCTGGAGACATATCCCGTGGAAATATCTTTGCGGACACGCAGTTTTAGCATTGATAGTTAATTTTTTGATCAACTTTGGCATTGCTTTGACTTATCCCTTGTTCATCTCACTGGGAACTGTTCTAGGCATTCCCATAAATCATTGCTCTGACAGATTTTATCTTCCGAGGTGCGGCGTTTGGCACGGTTACAAGATAGTTGCTGCATTTTCTATCGTCATTGGGTTTCTGTTCATGTTACTTCCCAGCGAGTTTAAAGAAAATCTACAGGCAATGGTTTGTTGCACCAACTCAAGCCATTACTCTAAAGTTGCCCATTGGGAAAAGTTCGAACGTAACCGCACCAATAACGTCTGATATCGCATTACTATTTAAAACAAGATAACAGCCCATCTAAATTTTATTCTGTAACATTACTGGAACCGCTTGGACCTTGTTTTCATAAATGGAACGAATACGGCAACGGCAACGAGAAAGCCACAAAACGATAGTCCTGATGAGCACAAACAACTGATGACTTTGCAAGTGTGTTTGGAAATTTATTGTAACTCTCACAATAGTACGCGCGCAGTGATCGGTTAATTTTACGGGCCGTATTCTACAGTACGGCCCGCTTAACGTCAACTAGTTTTCTTTCCCGCGCACCGGATTAACCTCAAAGATATAATAAATATCTTACTAACCTCGTTTTCTCGGTCCGTATTGTGAGTTACGGATCCTCGTTTTTTCCCATTAATTTATGGCCCGCGCGCTTCGCGATTGGGCCATAAATCAACGGGAAAAAACTCGGTCCGTAACTTACAGTACGGACCTCGAACTCGGTTAGTTAGAGGTATTTAGTACATTTCGTCAGTTACCGTCCTGTGCCGATTAGCAACGTAAAATGACCACTTCAAGGTTTTGTGGACGACGTGAACGTATGACGGCGAACTTTTATTCCGTTTCTTAACTTTAAAGTAGTTCTTACCAATTTAGTTCCCGGATCGGGATCGCTCACTTTTAACAGGAATTCAAACTTTTTACAAGTTTGAATTAACTTACGATACCTGCGTTGCCGTAATCTTTGCTTAAACTCTCTAATGCAGCAAACTTAACTCCGGTAGCAGAGAGATCCACGAAAACGTGAACTTAAGAGAAAAGTGTGTGACTCACAAATTCTACCAGACTTCGCTATGGTATAATTCTTCATTTTTATGCTCAAGGTGTCGAGTGTTACTCGTACAGCGACGAAAGGTTCCCGTCGAAGTGGGAAAATGATTGGACGCACATGCGGACTAAAAATAACTAGAAAAAACTGCGGCAAACGGTTGCTACAATGCAACAAACCATTGCCTGTTGATTTTCTTTAAACTCGCTGGGAAGTAAATGAACAGAAACCCAATGACGATAGAAAATGCAGCAACTATCTTACAACTGCCAAACTCCGCACCTCGGAAGATAAAATCTGTCAGAGCAATGATTTATGGGAATGCCAAGAACAGTTCCCAGTGAGATGAACAAGGGATAAGTAAAAGCAATGCCAAAGTTGATCAAAAAATTAAATATCAATGCTAAAACTGCGTGTCCACAAAGATATTTCAACGGGATATGTCTCCAGGTGAAGTCTTCGTAGTGCGTGTAATGAAAGATTATGATTATCGGCCAGAAGAGTAGATAGAGTGCTGAGCAGAGCAAGACAAGAGAGAAACAGTGAAACTTGGCCTAAAGTAACGTCTCCTCAGCCATAGGTTTGAACCACACCTGGAAATTTAAATAAATAGAGATAAGGATATCAACCTGTACTTTAACTAATTATATAACACAAACCAGATATTTAACGAGACGAAGAATAACTCCAAAAAAAAGTATACATGAACTGATACTCTCTAAGGAAGTTACATAAACCATGAATTGAAAACATTACAGATTACAGATTTCCAAATTTGTGCCCCAAACAGTGAGGGATAGCAAGAAAAACGAATAAGCAAGAATAGCATGACGTTTAGAAAAAACAAACAGCATTCTTGAGTCCAAATTACTTTCATATGAAAGCGTAAAAGAATTCACCGCGGGGTGAAAAACATGCAACAAAACATTGTAATAAAACAAAGTGATGCAAATGTTTCTTCCAGTGTTTTTGGAGAAGGTGGAGAAATTAGAGAAGTAACAAACATATTTGTAGTAAGCTAGTGAAATTGCTAAGTAATCAGCTTAATTTGTCTATAAATGTTTTTGTAGAAAAGACAAAATGGAGTGGGAACCCAAGAGTGTTGAGAAGCAACAGTCACTCGGAACGTAGAGCCGAATAACAACAGCAGATTCTTTGATTGCAGTCACCTGATAAGACGGCCATGTTGGTGCCAAAACAATAGAAAAATGTAGCTCAAGGTTTGCATAAAAATAGAGTCAAATTCCCAAAAGAGCTTTTTCGGTATAGTTCTTTCCACCAACATGGCCGCCGTGACATCAGGTGCCATCAAAGAATACGAGCGCCTTGATAGTTTTATTTTGTTACTTCCCACGCCCACCGATGAAGCTTCTTAAATTTAAATTTCTATGCGGCAAATTTATTAAACATCATCCAGTTAAGCAGCAACAAAGAGAGCGCTAGTTTTAGCAACCTTGCCACACGAGCTTTTCTCTCGAAGACCCGTACATCATAGAATTAGCAAAGCCAGCCAAGCCATTTTACTGTTCTTAACATCCAATCGTTGCAAACAATTAACACATTTTCTCACCCATGGTGCTCCGCTATTAGGCAGATTTAGCAAAGACAACGTGACACAGTGGCAATGGCGCGCGCAGATCTATAAACTGACTTCACCAACTTGAGCATCGGAAGTCGCGCTCAGTCCTCTCCGCCAGCTTTCGGGTTCTCATTAGCCAGTGGACTTAACTTTGCTAAATCTGCCTAATTACTTCATCGCGTAAAGTCATGCATCAATGGTCGCCTTAACTGAAAACCTCTTGAACAGAAGTGTTTTCTAAAAATTGAATTGCGATCGACTTGAACTATTCTAAGCATCAACCCGGCCCGGATGGTCATAAAGGCGGCTTTCGAATTAATCGCGAATTTCTTGTTTGTTAAGTTCCGATCCACATGTCATCAGAAAATGGAGGAACCGAAATTATACATGGGTACGTCATATATAAACAATGCAATTCCGGGAATTACCAAAAAATAAATAGAGCTTTCCACGTTTTTCCCGACTTTTGATTTTGACTAGGTAGCGAAAATCAGTATCGACACTTACAGAGAGAGAACCAAAAAGTTAGTAAAGTAACAAAGTTTGAAAGTCACATCTTACAAAACATCGAAAGTATGGTTCTACAAAGTCAGAAACTGTTACAGACGTTTGTATGCTGGGGGCACAAACTTGCCCCACAGCATGCAAACGTCTGTCAAACTTTCCGACTTTGTGAAGCTATAACTTTGCGATTTTAAGAGATAACACACCCAAACATGGCCTAATTTTGAGGTGCTCTTTCCAGCCAGCAGTGTAGATCGATGTGTGTTACATGGTCAATATCAAAAGTTGAAAAAGTCGTGGAAAGGTCTACAGAAAACGCGGAACACAAGAATATTTTTTCATTTAACGATTTCATTATGATATTCATTTACGCATCTAGTTTACCTCAAACGAAGAAATCAGTCAGTAATATAACAACATTCAGATTGTTTAACTAAAGCCAAAGCTGGCGAATATCATTCTTCCAACTGACGCTATTCTGTCTACAGTTTCTAGGAAATTACAAAGCGAAAACGAAACAAACAAATGTCATCACACCGTTTCTCTGTTCTTCTTGACTTGTTAAAATTGTCCATGGTCAATTCAATCTCCAAGTTCTTTCACATCATAGTTCTGCTTGGCTCGAAAGCCGGGTCCTGCGTTCTTCCAAATTTCAACCAATGCCTTGACATATTTCTTTGAAAATTCATGCAAAACGCGTGTCGTATCGTGGTAGCCGTCTCCGGCAGGATTGAGAGCACCAGAGATGGTTTTAAAACGGCCTTGCATTATTCCAAAGCCTTCACCAACCGCTCTGACTGCTTTGAAAGATTCTCCAAATGCTTTTCTGTAGATGATGCCATGTACCTTGCCCGGCTCATCACTCCATGTTCTTTGCAGATCTCGAAACGAGCTGGTGTCGGTTTGCATGATAACAACATAACCACTCTTGCAGTGAGTACCGTTTGCAGTGCGCCACTCTTGTTGACCATTGCGACCATAAATAATTATTCCTCCGTACGTGTGTTGACCTTTCTGATATGTGTCTGATTTGCAAGAGAGGTGAAGTGTCTTCACGTTGAAAGTCGGATCATTGTCAATCGAATAAACATCGAACGACGTGCCATCATCTGAGGGACTAAGATTGATGGCGCAATCTATATCGGGCGGAATAGTGGCCAAATCAGGCGAACCACCCTCCAAACCCGTCACTTCAGTTTTCGCTATCGATGCCATATTTCGTGAAGAGACGTTTACCTTACAGCAACCCTAGCCTAGCTCTTCGGAACAGAACCGAAATGCTTTACAGTGCAATAACCACAAGTTCCTTAAGGAGGAAATGCGCTGCGATTGGCTGAGTGTTGAGGGTAGATGACGTCAAAAGGTTGTTTACTTCAACAAACTCGATCCCAGGCTTCCTGTGTTCTCTCGCTATCATAGCACGTGACAATTTCCTAGTTTTCCCCAAAAAGTCGCCTTGGACATCCACTTGTCTCTTAGTCTTATTACTATGCAGTATACAACCATCAACAGTGGATGACGATTTTTTAGTCCAAGTCGATAAAATCTAACAAAATCGACAGTAAAAGCAAAAAGAGTAACAAAGGATATAAGAGATAACTTAGACTGTGAGCAGTCTGTTCTCCTCCATCTTCTCCTAGTTGTTTGTATATGTCGCGTATTGGATCAAGCGAGGGTCGAGAACCGAAGCCGCGAAAGAAGCGGAGGTGGAAAGGAAGAAGGAACGTTTTCCTCTCTCTCCCCAATCCTTTCTCGTTCTCTTCTCTATTTTGCATATTTTTATCGTTAGTTCTCCTCAGTGATCTGAGGTAAAAAGTCCGACTGCACGCAGTCAAGAGAAGAATCTGATAGTTAAAACTTGAGTTGAAGTTTAATATGTACTTTTTTATTTAGTGAGCAAATTGTTGAAATAGGTTGTTGTTGCCTTACTTGTCCGTTTGCCACGCTTGCTGGTCTTGTGATCCAAGAGCGTTCAAGCTCTAGATACGCCCGCATATGAATCGTCGATACAACTGACTTTTTTAGTCCTTGAATTTGGTTTGCAATAGATGCGGTTACACTGGCCTAGTTTCCCTTGGATAAATGGCTTTTACTAAAGGGGAAGCAATTTTTTATGTGTAACCGATCTTCCCAAAGTGAAATTGTCTCCGGAGAATTTCTGTAGGGATTCGTAAAAAGAACAAAAGAATTGCCCACGACAGCTCCGGATGTAAGTTTTATGGTTTATCGAGACCCCAAAGTGGCTCAACGAATCACCGACATTGATTGCCAGAAGCAGGAAAGGCACCTGCTGTATACTTTCCCCTGGGGTATTTTATCAGCGTGTAACCGTAAACAGGGAGTTGTTCAAAACCCAGAGTAAACCCAACGCAAGCCATTAGTCTAAGGTTCCCCATCGGAAAAGTTCTAATGTAACCGCACCTATAACGTCTGACGTCACATTAGCTATTTAAAACAAGATAACAGCGCATCTAAATTTTATTCTGTAACATTACTGGAATCGCTTGGTAACGTTTTTTTGCGATTTGCCAGCACCTCGTTTTCATAAATGGAAGCGGTCTAACAACACGTGAAGCACAACAGGGAGTTTAAGCAACGAATATGGCAACGGCAACGAGAAAGCCACAAAACGATAGGCCTGATGAGCAAAAACAACTGATGACTTTGCACGTGTGTTTCGAAATTTAGTACATTTCGTCAGTTACCGTCCTGTGCTGAACAGCAACGTGAAATGACCACTTCAAGGTTTTGTGGACAAGTGAACGTATGACGGCGAATTTTTATTCCGTTTCTTAACTTTAAAGTCGTTATTACCAATTTAGTTCTTGGATCGAGCTCGCTCACTTTTAACAAGAATTCAAACTTTTCATAAGTTTGAATTTATTACAATACCTGCGTTGCATTAATCTTTGCTTAAGCCCCGGCCAAACGCTCGCAACATTTCAACGCAACATCTTGCAACATCTTTGGGCTCAACATGTTGCACATGTTTGCCCACCGTGTTGAGATATGTTGCAACATGTTGGATGGTGTTGGCTCAAATTTGAAAACGGTCTACTTTTTCGTGCAACATTTTGGATGTTGCATGATGTTGTACTCGTTTGGCCACATTCACGCAACATAGTTGCATTAGGGCATGCGCACTAGGTCGATTTGCTATTTCAAAGCGCCAGAACACAACAGAGCAATGATTTATGAGAATGCCAAGAACAGTTCCCAGTGAGATGAACAAGGGATAAGTAAAAGCAATGCCAAAGTTGATCAAAAAATTAACTATCAATGCTAAAACTGCTTGCCCACAAAGATATTTCCACGGGATATGTCTCCAGGTGAAGTCTTCTTAGTGTGTGTAATGAAAGATTATGATTATCAGCCAGAGGAGTAGAGTGCTGTGCAGACCAGTGAAACAGTGAAACTTTGCCTAAAGTAGCGTCTCCTCAGCCATAGGTTTGAAACATACCTGGAAATAAGGATATCAACCTGTACTTTGATTAAGCACAAACCAGACGAAGAATAACTCCAAAGTATATATGAACTGATAATCTCTAAAGAGGTTAGAAAAATCATGTATGAACGGTCGCATTTACTGAAAGCCTTTTGAACAGAAGTGTTTACTGAAAATTGAATTGCGATCGACTTGAACTATATTCTAAGCATTAACCCGGCCCCATAGTCCTAAAATGCCGCTTTCGAATTCATGGCGAATTTGTTGTTTGTTAAGTTCCAATGCATATTTCATCAGAAAATAGGGGAACCGGAATTATTCATGAGCACGTAATAAACAAAGCAATTCCGGGAATTGCCAAAAAGTAGATAGACCTTTCCACGTTTTTCCAAATGGGTGGCGAAAATCTATCGACACTTATAGAAAGAGAACCTAAAAATTAGTAAAATAACCAAGTTTGTTTGAAAGTCACATTTTACAAAATATCGAAAGTATGGTTCTACAAATTCAGGAAATGTTAAGACGTTTGTAACTTGCCCCCCCCCCCCCCCCCCCCCCCAGCGCGCATGCAAACATCTGTCAAGGCTATAACTTTGCGATTTTAAGAGATACCACACCCAAACTTGGCCATTTACTAATTTTGAAAGGGTTTTTTCCAGTGGTATTGATCAATGTATGTTACATGGTCAATATCAAAAGGTGAAAAAGTCGTGGAAAGGTCTACAGAAAACGCGGAACACAGGAATATTTTTTCATCTATTGATTTAATTATGATATTCTTTTACGCATCTAGTTTACCTCAAAGGAAGAAATCAGTCAGTAATTGAAAAACAGGCAGATCGTTTGACTAAAGCCAAAGCTGGCGAATATCACTCTTCCAACTGACGCTATTCTGTCTACAGTTCTAGGAAAATACAAAGCGAAAACGAAACATACAAATGTCATCACACAGTTTCTCTGTTCTTCTTGACTTGTTAAAACTGTCCATGGTCAATTCAATCTCCCAGTTCTTTCACATCATAGTCCTTCTTGGCTGGAAAGCCGGGTCCTGCGTTCTTCCAAATTTCAACCAGTGCCCTGACATACGTTTCTGAGAATTTATGCAAAACGCGTGTCGTATCGTGGTAACCGTCTCTGGCAGGATTGAGAGCACCAGAAATGGTTTTAAAACGGCCTTCCATTATTCCAAAGCCTTCGCCAACTGCTGTCACCGCTTTGAGAGATTCTCCAAATGCTTTCCTGTAAATGATGCCATGTATCTTGCCCGGCTCATCGCTCCATGCTCTTTGCAGATCTCGAAACGAGCTGGTGTCGGTTTGCATGATAACAACATAACCACTCCTGCAGTGAGTACCGTTTGCAGTGCGCCATTCTTGTTGACCATTGCGACCATAGATAATGATTCCTCCGTACGTCTGTTTACCTTCAACCTGATATGTGTCTGATTTGCAAGATAGGTGAAGTGTCTTCACGGTGAAAGTCGGATCATTGTCAATCGAATAAACATCGAACGACGTGCCATCATCTGAGGGACTAAGATTGATGGCGCAATCTATATCGGGCGGAATAGTGGCCAAATCAGGCGAACCACCCTCCAAACGCGTCACTTCAGTTTTCGCTATCGATGCCATATTTCGTGAAGATACGTTTACCTTACAGCAACCCTAGCCTAGCTCTTCGGAACAGAACCGAAATGCTTTACAGTGCAATAACCACAAGTTCCTTAAGGAGGAAATGCGCTGCGATTGGCTGAGTGTTGAGGGTAGATGACGTCAAAAGGTTGTTTACTTCAACAAACTCGATCCCAGGCTTCCTGTATTCTCTCGCTATAGCACGTGACAATTTCCTAGTTTTCCCCAAAAAGTCGCCTTGGACATCCACTTGTCTCTTAGTCTTACTTACTATGCAGTATACAACCATCAACAGTGGATGACGATTTTTTAGTCCAAGTCGATAAAATCTAACAAAATCGACAGTAAAAGAAAAAAGAGTAACAAAGGATATAAGAGATAACTTAGACTGTGAGCAGTCTGTTCTCCTCCATCTTCTCCTAGTTGTTTGTATATGTCGCGTATTGGATCAAGCGAGGGTCGAGCACCGAAGCCGCGAAAGAAGCGGAGGTGGAAAGGAAGAAGGAACGTTTTCCTCTCTCTCCCCAATCCTTTCTCGTTCTCTTCTCTATTTTGCATAATTTTATCGTTAGTTCTCCTCAGTGATCTGAGGTAAAAAGTCGGACTGCACGCAGTCAAGAGAAGAAACTGATAGTTAAAACTTGAGTTGAAGTTTAATATGTACTTTTTTATTTATTGAGCAAATTGTTGAAATAGATTGTTGTTGCCTTACTTGTCCGTTTGTCACGCTTGCTGGTCTTGTGATCCAAGAGTGTTCAAGCTCTAGATACGCCCGCATATGAATCGTCGATACAACTGACTTTTTTAGTCCTTGAATTTGGTTTGCAATAGATGTGGTTACACTGGCCATGTTTCCCTTGGATAAATGGCTTTTACAAAAGGAAAAGCAATTTTTTATGTGTAACCGATCTTCCCAAAGTGAAATTTTCTCCGGGGAATTTCTGTAGGGATTCGTAAAAAGAACAAAAGAATTGCCCACGACAGTTCCAGATGTAAGTCTTATGGTTTATCGAGACCCCAAAGTGGCTCAACCAATCACCGACAGTGATTGCCAGAGGCAGGGAAAGCACCTGCTGTTTACTTTCCCCTGGGGTAATTTATCAGCGTGTAACCGTAAACAGGGAGTTGTTCAAAACCCAGAGTAAACCCAACGCAAGCCATTAGTCTAAGGTTCCCCATAGGAAAAGTTCTAATGTAACCGCACCAATAACGTCTGACATCACATTAGCTATTTAAAACAAGATAACAGCGCATCTGAATTTTATTCTGTAACATTACTGGAATCGCTTGGTAACGGTTTTTTGCGGTTTGCCAGCACCTCGTTTTCATAAATGGAAGCGGTCTAAACAACACGTGAAACAAAGCAGGGAACTTAAGCAATGAATACGGCAACGGCAACGAGAACGCCACAAAGCGAAAGGCCTGATGAGCACAAAAAACTGATGACTTTGTACGTGCGTTTGAAAATTTAGTACTTTTCGTCAGTTACCGTCCTGCGCTGAACAGCAACGTGAAATGACCACTTCAAGGTTTTGTGGAGGACGTGAAAGCATGACGGCGAACTTTTATTCCGTTTCTTAACTTTAAAGTCTTTCTTACCAATTTAGTTCCTGGATCGGGCTCGCTCACTTTTAACAAGAATTCAAACTTTTTATAAAGTTTGAATTTATTACAATACCTGCGTTAAGCCCCGGCCAAACGCTCGCAACATTTCAACGCAACATCTTGCAACATTGTTGGGCACAACAACAACGTCGCGAATTTCTTGTTTGTTAAGTTCCGATACATATTTCATAAGAAAATAGGGGAACCGGAATTTTTCATGAGCACGTCATAAATAAAGCAATTCCGGGAATTGCCAAAAAGTATATAGACCTTTCCACGTTTTTCCCAAATTTTGATTTTGACTGGGTAGCGAAAATCTGTCGACACTTATAGAGAGAGAACCTAAAAAATAATAAAATAACCAAGTTTGAAAGTCACATTTTACAAAATATCGAAAGTATGGTTCTACAAAGTCAGTAAATGTTACAGACGTTTGTAGCTTGTCCCCCAGCATGCAAACATCTGTCAAACTTTCCGACTTTGTGAAGCTATAACTTTGCGATTTTAAAAGATACTACACCCAAACTTGGCCATGTTACTAATTTTGAGGTGCTCTTTCCAGCCAGCAGTGTAGATCGATGTGTGTTACATGGTCAATATTAAAAGTAGAAAAAGTCGTGGAAAGGTCTACAGAAAACGCGGAACACAAGAACATTTTTTCATCTATTGATTTCATTATGATATTCATTTACGCATCTAGTTTACCTCAAACGAAGAAATCAGTCAGTAATATAACAACATTCAGATTGTTTAACTAAAGCCAAAGCTGGCGAATATCATTCTTCCAACTGACGCTATTCTGTCTACAGTTTCTAGGAAATTACAAAGCGAAAACGAAACAAACAAATGTCATCACACCGTTTCTCTGTTCTTCTTGACTTGTTAAAATTGTTCATGGTCAATTCAATCTCCAAGTTGTTTCACATCATAGTTCTGCTTGGCTGGAAAGCCGGGTCCTGCGTTCCTCCAAATTTCAACCAATGCCTTGACATATTTCACTGAAAATTCATGCAAAACGCGTGTCGTATCGTGGTAGCCGTCTCTGGCAGGATTGAGAGCACCAGAAATGGTTTTAAAACGGCCTTGCATTATTCCAAAGCCTTCACCAACCGCGCTGACTGCTTTGAAAGATTCTCCAAATGCTTTTCTGTAGATGATGCCATGTACCTTGCCCGGCTCATCACTCCATGTTCTTTGCAGATCTCGAAACGAGCTGGTGTCGGTTTGCATGATAACAACATAACCACTCTTGCAGTGAGTACCGTTTGCAGTGCGCCACTCTTGTTGACTATTGCGACCATAAATAATTATTCCTCCGTAGGTGTGACCATTGTGATATGTCTGATAGGTTGGACAGGTGAAGTATCTTCACGGTAAACGTGGGATCATGACTATGCGAGTAAACATTAAACAGTGTGTCATCACTTGAGCGATTAACATTGGCAGCCTTACCGTGAATACGCGACGAATATGAATGCCATGCCATATTTCTTCAAGAGAGGTTGACCGTACGAGAACCCCAGCTTTCCTTGCAACTAGGAACGGAACAACATTGTACTAGCTGAGAGTGTAATAACCACAGGTTATACCCAGGAGGAAGAAAAGATATGATTGGCTAAAGACTTGAGAGAAGATGACGTCATTAGGTTGTATGCGTCAACAAACTTGATCCTAGTCTTTTTAAAAATGTTCTATTGCAATGAATCATAGCATGTAATAATTTGCGAGCTTTTCCCGAAAGTCGCCTTGGACACCCCTTTGTTTCAAGAAAATATCAAGTCTCGGTTCTTCGCCTCACATAATATGCAATATATCACCACCAACAGCATTTGAACTGATCTACCTTCTCAATGGATGAAGATCGATTTTTTAGTCAGTTTGGTTAAAATCTAACAGCAGATATAATAATAGATAACTTAGAAGACGAAGAAGTTTCTTCTTCTCCGTCTTCTCCTATGGTTGTTTACCATTTATAAAAAAAATTCCGGAAATTTCGGTCGGGAATTTTCGGTTTGAAGGAACGGTTCGTGTTGTTTACCATTTACCTAAAATTTCCGGATTATCGCGTCTCGCTCGCTGATTGGGTGGATTACGCTCGGTCTATTGCCAAGAGAACTGAAATTAGTACAAAACATAGAAGTTGTAAATGGTAAACAAATTTCGCATTTGTCCCGGGAATTTTCCAGTGGAACGAACCAAAAAA
Organism: Pachyseris speciosa; assembly: GCA_016490735.1. Lineage (NCBI taxonomy): Eukaryota > Metazoa > Cnidaria > Anthozoa > Scleractinia > Pachyseridae > Pachyseris > Pachyseris speciosa. Next base: position 474,179 of record JAEMWC010000133.1, on the reverse strand, counting down.
GTCGATTGCCATTTACACCCCAACCAGAATTTCCGGGAATTTGTGATAAATAGTAAAAAACCCTAGTTCTATGTACATGGCGCGTATTTGATCAAGCGTAGGGCGAGCGGCGGGGAGCCGCAAAAGACGCGGTGGAAATGAAGAAGAAACCTTGTCCTCCCTCTCCCCAATCCCTTCTCGTTCTTTTTTTAGCGTAAGTTCGCGCCGGCGATCTGAAGAAAACAGTACGACTACTTGCAGTACAGAGTTAAACTGACCTTGGCGTCGGCTATCATGAATTATACCGTAGCTTTTCCCAAAATTTGAAAACTGAAACAAAAACCATCACAAAACTCTTCTTTTAATACTTGATACGCACTAGTTAGAGAAATGGTCAAGGAAAATTTTATGTCATATTTTTTCACCATAGAAATTCGATCGAATTCTTGCCGCCCGAAAAGAACCAAATCTCAGAAAGCCAATATCTTTGCGTTTGTTTTCGATCAGTTTAATGTCTGATAACAATGTAAATATGTTATCTCTGAAGCGGAACTAAGGGAAATGATTTAATTATCTGCCCGTTTTATTTCTTGCACTAACTTTTAAGGCCGCCATGGTGGTGTCCTTCTGAAGGGCACCAACATCGATATCCCGTGTGGAAGCCGAAGGCCCGATTCAGACACCGTAATTTTCATGAGCCGAACCTAATGCATTGAATTAAGTACATGAAAAGTTCGGCTATGTTAATTTGGAACGACTCAGGCGTTCTTTTCGCCTGGATGAGGCGGAAATGTCGACTTTGGAACGGCTTTGACTCAGACGCCGCGAACATTTCATGTACCGAACCTAATGCATAAGTTATTATATTATATATCATTTTTTGCGGTTTTACTCAGAACTAGAACTGGAACTGGAACTATGTTAGGACGCCTGTGGAACGGCAAATTAAGTTCGACGTCTGAATCAACAGGCGTAATTTTGTTAATTTGGGTCGGTCCAAATTCGAATTAAGTTCGGCTCATGAAAATTACGGCGTCTGAATAGGGGCTCAGCTCTGGTGGCAGAGAGATCCATGACAACGTTAATTTCGGAGAAGAGAGAGGGAGAACGACAAATTTCACCAGGCTTCTTTAATCTATATTTCTTCATTTAAATTGCTCAAGGTAGGTATCGAGTGTTATAGGGACGAAAGGTTACTGCCGAAAAGCTTACAATTGTACCTCTAAGAGTGGCTTCAGCTTACCAGATCACATTAATTTATGAGGTATCCTTGTCACTCCAGCCACATCCCACAAGCTTTACATTTTAACAGCTTACAATTGTTGGCCGTATATGCCTAAGGAAATCGGTCGCCTCGCCCATAGGTTAACTCGCCTACACTGAAGTTAACTCGCCTACACATTGGAAGTTACACATTAAAGTGGGAAAATGATTGTGACGTACATGCGGACTTAAGAGAACAACTACTACAAACGGCAACAAACCATTGCCCGTAGATTTTCTTCAAACTCGATGGGAAGTAACATGAACAGAAACCCAATGACGATAGAAAATGCAGCAACTATCTTATAACTGCCAAATTCCGCACCGCGGAAGATAAAATCTGTCAAAGCATTTATGGGAATGCCTAGAACAGTTCCCAGTGAGATGAACAAGGGATAAGTAAAAGCAATGCCAAAGTTGATCAAAAAATTAAATATCAACGCTAAAACGGCATGTCCACAAAGATACTTCCACGGGATATGTCGCCAGGTGAAGTCTTCGTAGTGTGTGTAATGAAAGATTATGATTATCGGCCAGAGGAGTAGGGTGCTGAGCAGACCAAGGCAGGAGAGAAACAGTGAAACTTGGCCTAAAGTAGCGTCTCCCACGATACGTTTGAACCACACCTGGAAATAAAAAGAGATACAAGGACATCACTCTGTACCTTAATTAAGCAGACTGTGAACAAGATGAAGAATGATTCCGAAATGAGTCAGATCAAGAGATTATAGATAAACTCATAATCTCTTACGTTGGAAGAAACATTAAAAATTAATTGAAAACATCCAAAATTAGCTTGGTAAATTAAAAGAAAAAGAAGCCTAAGCCACTTGTTGTATTGTCATCAAACACGATGAAAGTTTCAGAGCGCAAGGGAACTAAAAAAGGGGAGTGTTTGTATATTTCTCCAGCGTTATCAAATAATAGCTGGAGAGTTTTGTGAAAGTATTTCGCTTTTGGCTTCTTTATATGCTTTATGATAGAGAAATGACGCGCGTGGGACGATAAACCATGGCTGTCTATGTTTTATACTCTGATAAAACAATTTAAACCAATCATAACGCGCACACAATCCATTTATGCTAGAAAACAGGTTATATGATGACAGGTTACTTAAAAGAAAACATGCATAGAAGGCCCGAGGACACAGAAATCAACCCTAACACTATTTATTTTTTAAGAACTGTATATTAAGTATTTACATCAACCTTGTTTCCAGTATCTCTCCGTTTTCTTCAAAGGGAAAGAAGAGGGACATTGGGAACCAGTTGAAAATTTGTATTTACAGTGTCCCACACCATGGGTACCTGTCACAATATTTGGTGAAGGTAAATCATCCCTGTCCCCCTAACACTATTTCAGACTTTACCTTGTACAAAGCGGCACCTATGGCTGCACCCACGGACAAAATTACTCCAACAGCGTTAGGCCCTTCAAAGCCTTCTGCATAGGCCATCATCACTATACCACCCATACACAACACTACTGCCAACATCTGGAAAATAAAATTAGATAGGAAGCTGTGGGTGCTAGAAAGGAGGGATTCAAAAATCCACTAACGTTGTACTTGCAACGAACAATTGGATGAGCTCTGGAAATAGTAGGCACACAAGTGTTACCTTGACGATGCCAAGCCTCTCTTTCAACCAAATCAGGGAGAAGATGTAAACAAAAGCATTACACGAAGAAAACAGGGCTGTGACATCAGCGGCTCGTATAACACCAAGGGCACGAACGTAACTATAGTTAGTTAACATCCAAAGCAAACAAAAAGGGCCCACGTATTGAATTAACGTCCTGACTTGAAGGCCCCGGTTTCCAAAAACTGCTTCACTTTCCCTAAGAAGAAGGAAAGAAAGGAAAAAAAAAAAGAATTAAGCTTTGTTTTCATAGTGATTTTAATTTTATTCAAATATTGAGTTATTTCTATTTTTTATTCTCTATTTTGTGAAGCGCCTAGAGCAGACCTGGATAGGCGCTACACAAATATTGATGATGATGATTATTATTATTTAAACTTTCCTCAAGAGTGCATCTCACAAGAAATGAAAAATTTCGGCCATACTCGGCTTGCTCTCAACTTGTCATTGTGAAGCCCTAAACAGCTGGGAATGATATAATTGTTCAGTTCTACAATGCATATACATCAAAGTAATAATTGCTTTGTGGTCCAAAAGTCTAAGCAAAAAAAAAAATTTTTTTCAATCGATCAGGCGCAAAAAATCTTGACTATGTGAATAAATGAATATCATATATAATTTATTTGAACTGCGGATTAAAAAATGAAGCTGTGAAGGATTATCGCAGTTATGAACACTACTTTTAATAAGTAAAAGTGAAAATAAAGCCTGATAAAATTTAGGCTTGTACAGGAGTCGGACCCATGAACTCTGTGTTACCAGTGCAGTGCTCTACCAACTGAGCTAACAAGCCAACTGTGAGCTGGTCTCAAATGACTTGGTAGTTGACTGCCAGCTGACTTCCTAAGTAGCCTTCATAACTGCGATGATCACTCTGTTCAGTTGAGCAGTTTACATACGTTTTCTGGGCTTGGTGCATGGCAGCACGCCTTCTTCCGTTTAGAATTTTATTATTATTTAGAATATATACGTTTGTTGTGGCTGGTCACTGATGTGTTTGCCTTGGTTCTGATTTCCCAACGTAGGTGTTTGGATGCTTTATCTACGAAATATGGTTTGCCTTTTACACTTCAGCTGTGCACACCTGTAAAATGAAATTATCGTCTTTCCTCTGACCAAGCTTGGCAGAAAATATAGCGGAAAAACCAAGAGCATCCAAGCAGTGGAGAACCAAATAATAAAGAAGGGTGCGTTGAAGTCTGTCGAATAAGTGCTTTGAGCAAGCTGCGTTGATCCTACCCAGGAAATAGCAATGCCTATCACTATGGCAATGCCAATCAGCATCTTCTTGGTATCAACATGAAGTGAGTGGGGTAATCCTCGCTGCACTGAAAAGAGAAATTTTTATATAGTTGCTGAATAGAAAGATGATAAGAGGAAACAACATTTGGGGTGAGCCCCAAGTTACCAACTATAACGATTAAACAGTCTTCCTATCTTTCATATTGTAACTGTGTTGGGGTCGGCCTCACCAGGACCTCTGTGTCCGTTCGCCTGCCCCTCGCTGCCCTCGTCACGCTTACGATCTCCCTCTCTATTTCTTTTAGGTCAATGTACGCTTGGCGGAAGCTTCTAGATAAAGAAATAAAAAAAAAATCAAGTATCGTTTGGGTTCAGGCCTTCATAGAATGCAGAATTACTTGTATGATTTTTTTTTCACAGTAATCTCCGGGAAAGCATATTTCTAAACTGTTGCGAAGCACGGAACGGCATATTGTAAAATAGAAATTCATACACTGAAACTTATTCACGTGTTTATTTTCAGACTTTCTGCACGCTTTTTCGCGTGTTTGCTGGCCGCACAGTGCTTACTTTGCTTTTACGTGTTCAAGTTAACTGATAAAACGCGGTCCGTCCTTCCTTTTGGATATTAAAATACAAAACGTTTCATTCAAAACTTATTGAGGTAATTAATGGTAAGAGTTCGAGTAGCCGAGCGCTTTTAAATAAGACGAAGAATACTTCAATGTAAACTTGGGTTTACATCGAGGCTAGATGTAATGGCGCCGTTCAAAACAATAAAATGTTTAGATTGTGTTACTTTCGTTATAAACAATTATCTCCAACGCCTAAAACGGCTTCGCGTATGCAGCTTTATTTGTCTCAAAAGCTCCCGAACGGAAGATTTTTTTCCATAAACGTTACTGGAATCTTGGTGAAATGTGAGGAGAAAAATGGACAGCAGAGTGAGACTGTTCAGTTGAAACAGAGACAGTACTATAAGAAAGGGAGTATGGTTTCTCCGGTCATTTTCACGTCACGCAAGTTAAAACTAAAATCGCTTATCAGTCAAAAAATAATGTCCAGAAATTGCGATATTGTAAAAAAAAAAAAAAAAAAAAAAAAAAAAAAGGAAATAAACTACCTGTCAAAGTCTCAGGGGTGTGTTGACATATCCAAATGCATACAAGCATTCTTTCTTCCCAAGGGTAATTCCCTCTGGAACAGCCTGTCTAATGATGCTGTCTGTGCAGAATCATTTAGGTCTTTCCAAGCTGGTAATGCATTAAGTCTCATGTAGAAACGTCTAAATTAATTTATTTAAGCATTCTGCAATAATGATGATAATAGTTAACCTGAGTATTTTGTATTTAGCTCGTATGTCAGTCTTATATGGGACTCGTCTGACCTTTTTAGCATCCTGTATAGTGTCTTCACCAAAAGGATTAATAAATATGTATGTGTATGTATGTATGTATGTATGTATGTATGTATGTATGTATGTATGTATTACAATCTACCTTTTAAAAATCCATGTTTTACAAATCTATGTTTTACAAAGCCATCTTTTACAAATTCATGTTTTACAAATGCATGTTTCACAAATCCATCTTTTACAAATCCAATCCATGTTTATAAATCCAATCCAGTCGATACTTTATAGCATGCCGCACGGACCCACCCCACGTCTACACGCACGCTGCACGTGATCACGGTCACTAAAATATTCCGGAAAAATGTTACGCATGTCACGCGAAGGACTCGATGGAAGACCATTATTTGCTATTCTGATTGATGTTTCAAGAAACATTACAAAAATAGAAACGTTATGCTTGTTTGCATTCATGCATTTTTAAACTTTAACAGTGAACATTCTTCGTACGCCTTAAATTACCTGAGTATGCCATCTCGTCATCATTAAAGTGAGTATTTCTTGGGTATCCCTGCTCATCAGCGGATAGGTGCAATAACTTGGAATTTTCGCTGAATCTCTCGCGTTTGTTTTTGTCTGTTTGCATTATGGACGATCTTGTTTACTCTAGTATACCTGGCGACCGGAATTGTACAAAGACACTGCCCAGTGAGGTAATGCACCGGACTGAACCGCTAAAAACTTTACTCGACACTAGTATTTTTCCATATCAAGCGAAAGCATCTTCTATGACGACTGTATAGTCACATGATACAAATTATGGCCGTAATTGGTGACTGGTTGAGGCCAAAAACTCCTTCATCATATATCAACGTGGGATCACAAGCAGGCGATCACAAGTCGATCGAAGGTTCGTGAAGCGTTCTCAGTGGGTCCTGGAACCGAGCAGGTAAGTGATCAAGATGGCGGACCAAACACAGACAAGTGATCAAAGAGTTTTACGTGTGAATCAGGTATTTACTGAAGTAATTCCCTTGAAAAAGCCATCTTTTACACAATTAAGTATTTTGAAAATTATTTTTAGCTGGATGCAGCCCAGCTTGATGAAGAAATCATCCACCTTTTGCGAGCTCAACTCAACAGAGCCTTTCAATATTTCGAGGTGAGACCAGACTCTAGTTTTGTTTTTTAAGACTTACGTATTTTGAGATATTCAAAATTACGTAACAGTTGTTTTGGCCATGCAGAAAGATACGGATGAAGTACTGAGTCAACTGTTTCTTTCTAGTTTTACTATACTGGGTGACCATCTAGGTAGATAAACCAATGGCATAATGCACATGTCATCGGCTTCCCCGTGGAGTCGACCCCGGGCTAACCAGGGGGATTGTAAAATCAGTCAAGCAAACTTGGGGAATTTCCCCCGGGGGTCGGGGAATCTCTCAAGACAAAGTCCCCTGGGTGAGGTGTTTCTCAGCTAAAAATCCCTGTGACATCCTTTTCAAACTTGTGGATTCCCCACCCTAATCATTAATCGTAAAACAATGTCAAGATTTTCCCCTACCCTCGAGGAAAGAATCCCATTCATCTCCTTGTATTCCCCCACATATCTCCCTGGTTGTCCCGGGGGTCGGCCCCACGGGGAAGCCAATGACATGTGCATAAAGTAAACATTATGCACCTATCAATGTTATTCCCGAGGTGGGGGAAGGCGGGGGTGTGGGATACGGGATAGGATGGGGACTTTGATTGGAAACGCAAATTTTGTGTCAAACCTCCCCACCCTTGGGGTAAAGGTTTGAGTTCAAAGTTCCCTACTGTAGGGATTGAGATCCAAGAGGTTGACCTGTTAAATGCTTAAAGGAGCACTGTCACCGGGATTTTTGCTGTTTTAGGTTCAATTCTGCCCAAATTACTGCCTTTTACCTGTTGTCTTGCAAAAAATGCGCCTAGAGAATCAGCACGATGAATTCCAATGACATTTTAGCAGGAAGAGCTAACCATAACAATGTTTTTGGTGATTTTTCAATACACAGCTTGAAATTTAAAAAACTTGCCAGTTTTTTCAAATTCAATCCATTTCCATCCTCGTCAACTTAGCTGGAATACAGAAGTTTATAGTGTCAATGCAGTACTACAGTCTTTGGCAACAAAACTAGACCATTATTTTAAGGTTTCCACTGATGCATTGGCAGTTTTAAGCTTTTTAAAGTGATGGTACAATAGCGTGACACTGCCCCTTTAAACAATACAAACACTCCAGGTTTAAAAGTCTCAGTTTTTCCTTTTAACAACCTGAATGAATGAACACTGAAACAAAATGATGGTTTATAGTAACGACAGCAAGGGGCAAGTTTCATTACCTTTCTTTCCTCCATCTTGTTCATGCCTCACAGGGTTTTCATGATGGCAAGTCACTTGTATCCATTGTCTGCTCTGTCAGTTTTCAAGAAGGCAGCCATGGGAAAGTCCAAGCTTAGGAAATGATCTTTGATGAATGTTTCTGTAGTTTTCAAATTTGATCAAACTTCCCCACCCTGGGGCCAACATTTTCTTCAAAGTTGGTCAAAATTGGCAGGAGATGTCGATCAAAGTCCCCACCTTTTGTTGTAGGCCACTGTTCTCACAAAATATGAAGCTGAGCTAAATGCAGTTCTGAGATGTCTGGTGTGGAGGGTGAGTAGTCATTTCTATGAGTAGTGATGGCCTGACATTAATGATCAATCTGTTCAGTAATTGAACTTTATTTATAATCAAACAAAATCAGACTCTCACAATAAAATCTGAGCAATCAAATGCAATTGAACATTTGTTTGAGTTCGATTTGAGAACAAAGTGTGGAGGCAGAAGATGTAGTCTCACTATCTTCTTGGAAATTAAGGGTTAGCCAGTGCAAAAAAAAATCTGGGCAGATGTTCTTCATGTCAAGACAAAACTTATTTTTATGCATTTAGACTGTGATTCATCAAAAAGCTATACATGTTAATTACCACTTTTGTACAAAAAAAAAACAGTTTTAGTCATAGTTAATTATGATTAATTAATTTTTAAATTGTTTTAAATTTTATACTTGGTCATTAGCTGCTTCAATTTTCCAGTTTTCAGTGTATAAATGTGATGGTACTGTTGGTCAGATCATGCTTAATATGAAGTACAGCTCAGCAGGTAAGATATGGTTTGGTTTTCGTGTCATAATATTCTCACTGTTAAAATACTCACAAGATCAGCTGTGTGGACTTTTTCACCTCTGCTAAACACGCTCTGTGAATAGATCACTACCCAGTGCTGTCTAGGGATCCCTTTTGTTTATTTATTAAGTAAATTATTCTAGTTCTTTTTGCCTCTTTTGCCAAGTTATGTGCTTCGCCTCAGCTGGTAGTCATATTTTTACCTTTTCTCCTCCCCTTTGGTGAGGTTCTGCTTTGTCTTCCTCACTGTCTTGCAACCTGACTTGCTAAGGCTAAGCTGGTGTGAAACTCTGTTTTTTGTTACTTTAAACAAGTCTTCTGATAGGTTGTGGGAAAAAAAGTTAAATTTCGCTGGATTTTCAGGGGCAAATTCACAGAAAAATAGCCCAATATCATGGGATTTTCTCGGGAAAAAGTCAAAATTCACAGAAAAATTGGCTGATTTCGCAGGATTTTAGGGAAAAAAGTCAAATTTTGAGGGATTTTCAGAGGCAAATTTGCAGGAAAATTGGCTGATTTCATGGATAATTTCGAGCCGAATTTCAGGGGCAAACTTCACTGAGAAATAATCAGTAAAAAACAGGAATGTTTTTGGCAAATTTTGCTAAAATCGATCAATTTTGCATCGTTTTTTAACAGAAATATTCATAATAATAATTTAATAATTTAGAACTTATATAGCGCATTTTCCATGTGTATATGATAAAAATGTGCTTTACAAGCAGATGAAATTGGAATTTGGAAATGTTGGTTTTTGTGGAGAGGGGAAACCGGAGAACCCGGAGAAAAACCTCTCGGAGCAGAGAAGAGAACCAACCACAAACTCAACCCACATATGATGCCAAGTCCGGGAATCGAACCCGGGGAGAGTGCTCTCACCACTGTGCCATCCCTGCTCCCCTATCTCCCCTGCTCTTTCAACAACAATTTGCTTGAGAATTGAGCAAATGCTTAAGTGGTTAACACTGTGGCTAGAGCCCAGTTTTTCACAACGTTCATCTAAGGATGCCTGGTAGTTTTGGGACATTGTTTGACAGTTCATTTCAGTTACGAAGATTCAAGATAAATTTGGATGTTTGTGGTGAATTAAACAGGTCTAATAGCCAAGATAAGTATCAAATATGTTTTGTCAACATGTATTGGTAATATTCCTGACAGATTTCATGGTATTTTGCATTTTTTGGGGAAATTTTGTGGGATTTCATGGCTTTGCCTGAATTTCACAGGTCCACAACCGCGCAAAATATCAGAAGCCCTGTTTAAATGTGTAATGAATGTTGAGTGTTATTTAAGTTGCAGTTACTTTTTCAACTGCAGTACATATCACAATGCAGCAAATATTTTGTCTCTTTTAAAGGAAACAGCTTAAGTCTATTGGAAAAACTCTTGTTTGGATTCTGTGTTGTGGGTATACCTTATGTAAAGGAGAGAAGTACTGAAATCAGAAGAATAACAGACAAGTTTCTAGACTTCAGTGTTGTAAGTACACCACTGATAGTTACATGTGTTTGAATTGAGTTTTGTTTAACCAGTACATATATTAAGAACTTAAGGAGGCTGGAAAGAGTTTTTAGCTGTGCTCACCGCAATCTACACACGCCATATCTAAGATGCACATGTCAGCTGAATGAATCAAAATTAGTCGCGTGCAGCACACCGGAAGTCAAATGCTGCGTAAAATTGCGCAAAATGGAAATAAAATCTGCAGAAAACATTTGTTTTTAGCTCGAAATTTTGCGCGGTGATCTATCCTGATTTTTTGCATGCAAGCACCATTTATGATGGCACTTCAAATATAAACGTTTCAGGGAAAATTATCAAGTACAATTTTCTGTAAGCCATAAAACAAGTTTTTTTCTAATAAATAAAATTGTACTAGTCAAGATAGCTTTTTTTCATACTGTCGGAAAAGTTAAAGAATTTAGGGAGCTTTCTAACAAAGAAATACAAACAGTAGGCCACAGAATTAGTTTTTCAGATAATTTACAAGAACTGAAATGTAAAGGACCTAGTGCATTATCATGGTAACTGACATGACATCATAAGTACCCTAAAGTATAGCCCACCAATAGAGTTGCAAAGAGACATATAGTTTGCCCACACCATTAAATGTCCTTCTTTGTAATCTTTCATCAGTTCACAACAACTACAGCAACAAAAAACCCTTGCGAGCCTCCTTATGGTAACCTTTTGATGTAGAGATCACAATCCTTTTTCCTCCTCATGGTCAGTTGGTACAGCTGTAGATTAAAGGTCTACTTAACATGATTGTCTTTCCTTCAGAATTTTGACTAGAAGTTTGTAATTCTGTTATTTTGTTAAAGACTGAATTAGCATTTTGTTTGCTAATAATTGGAAATCTGGTTGAAAGTTGAATATTTAAACGTCACCGGCCAATGATAATAATGTGATCATCTGAACTGAAGCAGATGTTGAGCTCACAGCGCCAGCATGAGCTTACTAGTTATTTCAAGACCTTGGTTGTTGCTCTGGTCAGGGATTTGAACCCGTGACCTTCTGCTCAGCAGTCCAGTGCTCTACCAACTGAGCCGACTGGGCAGCAGTCTCTGTGACTCACTACACTCATCATCAGCCAGTGCTCTTTTCTTATTTTGTCACTCAACAGAGAACCTGTTGACACACACTGTTTGACTTGATTTCCAGTTTTGCAACTCAATGGAATTCCTTTTTACTGTAGGTATGGAGATGTGTAGATGTGGGAGAGAAGCTGCTTCAGGTTGCGTCCGTCATCAACTTCCTTGTGTTCCTGCAAAAGGGGAGATATCCTTGCAATTGTATAAAAGTTACTCCCTTAATATAATCCTGAGAGCAAGAGCTATGCTACTTAAGGCATTTGGGCTTGGTGTCGCAGATGAGCGCAGTGGGGTACTTCATAAAAATGATTAATATTCTGTAGTACTGTCGGTTACTAGTGCTTCAAGTTTAATTGGTGGGTTCTTGCAGATTGAGTTGTCTTGTCAGACTGTTTTCAGGGAATGGGTTGAGCTTTGTTTCTTGAATGGGTTGTCATAAATTGTATATCAATGGGGCAAAAACTGAAGAAAACAGAGAAAAAAAACCTAAATGAGAACTTACTGTAAGTATCTTATTTGTTTCAATGCTTTCTTCAGATTGTCTTAAGCTTGCATGCAATGGCTCTTTTGGGAAAACTAGCTCTTTTCACCCAAACTTAGGTTGCAGTTTGCCTGAAAAAAGTCAGCCCTGGGGCCCCACATTTGGAGTCAAAGATGGTAATGTCCTGACATTACATGTTCTGTTCTCTGCAAAAGTTACTAGCTGTGTCTATGGATTTGTGTCAGGAGCAGCTTCTTAACACTGTGATCAGATATCCCTCTGTGCTTGAGCGTACACTCGGCATTCACCCAGTGTTCGCCCAGTGGCAGTCTATCAGACAAGTCAGCTTTGAATTCATGACCAGGGAGTTACTTTGGCATGGATTTGCAGTGAGTACTTGGAGACACTTCAATTGGAGCTTGAAGCAAGTCTGGTTTAACATAGTGCAACTTTAGGTGTTTTTCCTGTGATACATTCAATAATAATAATAATAATAATAATAATAATAATAATAATAATAATAATAATAATTCAGTTGAACCTCGATTATCCGGACTCGTGGGGACTGAGCTGAACAATCTGGATAATCGAGAGTCTGGATAATAAAAAATATGAATATTAATGAGCCAAAACTAAAACTGAATGACTGAACAAGTGGACGGTGAAATTTCACTTAGAAACAAAGAACATCTGAGAAAATCAGAGCTCAGTGAAATGCATTGCAGTAGTACAGCACGTGTGAACTCAAAACGCGTACAGATTTGTGTTTTGAAGTGAAACAAATTCAGTTTGAACTGGAGTTTCATTACTTAATTTAAAGGGAAAAAGATTTGCTGCGGATCTTACATAAAGTTAATTAACATTCATGAAAAACTGGGACCAGCTAAGCAAGTCCAGATAATCAAAATTCGATAATCAATATTCGACTGTAATAATAATAATAATAATAATAATAATAATAATAATAATAATGACAATAAAATCATGCAGCTTTAAATTTAATACACAGCTTCTATATTGAGGTCATTTTTAAGTGCTTGTGCGATCTCCTTTTGTCAGCTACAGATAAAAAGAAGAAATTAAATAACAGAAGTAAAGTTACCAAAATTAATTTATCCTAAGGTAGAAGGAATCTTGCTATTTCTCGGTTGATATTTAGCTGGTTCAACAACCTTAACAGTAAATTTTGAGAGGAAGACACAGATTATCCTTACTCTGCACAAAACCAGACTTTAATTTGGTAATGCACACGTCATTGGCTTCCCTGTGAGGTTGATCCCTGGGCCAACCAGGGAGATATGTGGAGGAATGCAAAGAGATGGATGGAATTCTTTGCCCAAGGGTAGGGGAAAATCTCAACAATCAAAGATTAGGGGGTGGCGGAATTCACAAGCCATTGTAAAGGATGTTCAATCCTTTCTGTGATGATAATGCAACATCCTGATTGAGGCTGTGAAATGAAAATAAAGCCCAACTACAGTTATGTTTTCATTCTGGCCAACCATAGAAGCAAAATTTTAGTCTTAAGGCCCTGGCAAATGAGACACATTGTTACGGACACATTGTTGCTCATGATGTTACTTGGGTGAGCAAACCAGCGGGACACAATGCAAATGTTGTGTTTCCATACTGCACAAACTGTGAAACATTTGTTGAGGACACAAATTTTGTGTCTGTGACAAATGTTACACGTGCGTGGAAAAACAGGGAAACATTTGTGTCTGCAACAATATGTCCGTGTTAGTCAGGGCCTTTAAATTGATATGAAATAAACCAGAGAGTGAATTAATTGTTTAATTTGTTGATGCTACTCAATTTAAACTATGATATGCTTTTAATGTTATTGTTAGGAATTTGTCTTCTTTCTTCTACCTCTCATCAACATTCACAAACTCAAGAACATGATTGTGAGGTGGTTTTCAAGTCCAACCTCTCTTGATAAACAGCCGTCAATCAAAGTCGCGTGCCATGAGTGTGGTATCTGTAATGAGCCCCCTACCGCTCCTCACCAGGGACAGTGCGGCCATGTCTTCTGCTACTACTGTGTTAAGGTTTGTTGTTGAACATGTACATAACTGTCCTGTAAGTAAAACAAGAAGCTGTTTGTGTCTGTAAAAGAATTTGCCACAAACTAGTATTTGTTTCCCCAGCTTTGATAACAAACCACTCATTTCTGTCCTTGTGTGGATTATGGGTTACTTGGTATTCAAGCCATAAACAGGGTGAGGGTTCATTTTTTTAGGGGATGTCTGTTTGTTGGATTTGTTCATCCTGAATAATTCTTATGTACAACCCACCCAGGATTTTTTCCCCAAATCTGCTGTACTATAAGCTTCTTTATCTTCTGGTTCCTTACCCCTTTGCTACCAAACTCAACCAACTTGGTCAAGTACTGTAAAACAGAAAAAGGGTAAAACACTGATAACTCAAGTCTTCTTTGAATTTTTCTCTTCGTGTTATCCTATTCTTATAACTATTCAGTAGGAAAAAAATGTTCTCGAAAATAGAGCTTGTACTCCCATCCAACATGCTTGTCGTCACTGTGTTGTTTCAGGCCAACAGTTTAGCAGATCCCTCCTTCCCTTGTCCTTTGTGCGGAGCGGCGGTCGGTGATACATCACCCCAGTTGAATGCACAGTTGCTCTGGAAGTAACGTGACAATGTACAGACAGAAAAGCAAGGACTTGTTATCGATGTTTCGACTAAGATAGCCGGTGGAGCGGTTAGTGCGTACTTGAAGTACGCCTCAGTCCTCCCCCCGGGGGGGGATACTGCCTTATATGGGCTATATAGGTATGTGCGGCCCAAAGGGTATGGTTTTTTAGCCGTTTTGGTCTGAAATAGGGTATCAATTTTGACCATTTTGGTCTGAAATAGAGTATGGTTTGTGCACTCTTGTCTTGAATTCGGTATGTTTTTTAGAAGAAGCTACTTCTTCATCTTTAGCCGGTAAGACCATCAACAAAAGCCCTTCTTTTTTGTCTTTTAATTATGTTTGCGCCAACTGTGTATTTGAAATAGTTCTGAAATAGGGTATCAAATTTTTGGTCAGGTCTGAAATAGGGTAGGGAAAATCGCAGATTTTGGTCTGAAATAGGGTAAGGGTTTCAGGAAGCGGGCCGCACACCCCCACCCAATTTTTCTGGGAGTACCCCCCCCCCCCCACCCTGGGGGCGTCAGCAAGCGATCGGCGAGGATGCATCAACGGGCTCGTGGAATCAGGAAACGTGGACAGTGGAAAATTATTAGCCTAAGCGGCCGTCAGTGGTCTGATGTCCTCAACCATCTCTGGACGGACGCTACGGCCACAGTGTTTAGGCGAAGAAAGGGCTAACATTTTCGTGTGGTTTAATATGGGTGTGTCGACTGTACTATTGCAAAGCGTAGTTTGAAAGGTTAAATCTTAATATCCTGTGCAAAAGTTAACTGAAAAACTGCTCTCGGGAAACTGTTTCTCGAGCCAGTATCGCGGGGGACCCTCACTGGAAAATCATATTGTAGAGGACAAAGGAGAAGCAGTGGCGCGTTGGCAATTATATGTTCGTGTGATTTAAAACCACACAAACGTAGAAATGCCACCGTACTATTTGTTTTACACACATCAAGTTAATTAGCTTGTTAACTGATTATTCGTTTTGGAGATTTCAATTTCGGCCAGCTCTGATTATGGTACAAGGACATCTAAAATGACATCTACTTAACAATTAGATTATGAGCTCGAGATTTCTATCGCATGATGCGCCCTCATCAGCTATCACGGGTAGAAATCGAGAGCGAGTACATGTAATATAATTGTTTTAGTATAAATCTACTAGTCGTTCAAAACTTAACAAGTAAATTATCTAAATCCTCCTCGCAGAAACTTCGAAAACTCGAAGAAGCGGCCGCCATTTTGTTGACAATCGCAACTCACTATCTATCACAGAATAGATAGCGAGTAGCGTAGCCAATTAGAGAGCGACAGTCGTGATACAACGCTAGTAGATGTATACTAAAAACGGTTAGAATTTCTAGTCTTCCCGGAGAAGGACGATAAACCGTAGGTCCCGTCTCATAGTACTTTCACTTAATCTGATTCTGTGGGACGTAAAAGAGCAACGGTTTTTTTTTAAACTAGGGAAGTAATAAATCTCTGGCAGTGACCACCCCTAGTGTCTGTCTTAATATGATATTCACATTAAGGAAGTAATAGGCAGAAAAATAGTAAAAAGGTCTGCACGTGCGTTTTACATTTTGGTACATTTCTTTGCCGTCCTCGGCAAATCAACAACGTGAAATGACCAAATTTTAGGTTTTGGCGAGAACGTGAGCACATGATGCAAATTTTTCTTTCTTTTTCTTTAATTCAACGCCGGTCATAGAAATTTAGTTCCTGGATAGTTCGCCGACGTTTTACAAGTTGAACACATTGGAATAATCGCGAAAGTGCTACAATAACGAGAAGATATAGTTTGAAATGACGTTTTCGTTGCCGTCGCGTCCTCGTTTCTTAAAGTCCCTATTGATTAGGGCGATAAGCCTTCTCAGACAGTAACGCCACGGTTTAACTGACAGACACCCAGAAACATTGAGTTCACTAACCAATAATAGGTCAGCAGAGAACGAACAACCACATACTGACGTTGAGTAAGTCGCCAAATCCAGTAATAAGTGTATTATCAAAACTGCTCCCCCGGTCCGCGAAACTGGACGTCATATGTAGGTTGAGTTGAGTTGGTCCTCTTCTCTGATCCGAGAGGCTTTTTTCTCCGGGTACTCCGGTTTTCTCCTCTCCTCAAAAACCAACACTTCTAAATTCCAATTCAATCCGGAATTCTCGAACATTTAAGGTGCAATATACCTGAATGCTTCGTTTTTGTCACTTTTTTTAAAATTTTTATCCTTATCATCTCGAGATTTCATGCAATCCAAGAAAGCCGTTATAGTTTTGTGGCACATAGCCCCATAAATATCTCAGAATGTTGAGGTGATTTTTAGAGTGTTTAAGATGAAGAAAAAAGGGGGGGGGGGGGGGGGGGGGGGAAGGGGAGAGTGATCAAGAGAAGGTGAGAAAAATGAAGATTATAAGGTGATTAAAAATTAAGTTTGTAGGTTAAAAAGTAATGGACGAACACCAAACAGTCTGCCTACAACCCGACGTCCACCCGCGTTGTAGTGGACTGAGTGTTTGTGTATGCCCTTATTTTCTTCTTGATTAACATCCAGGTATAACGCCCCCTTAAACAGGAGCCCCTGGCTCGGGAAATTGTGCAACCACTCCTCACGCTCTCGGTCACGGTATTTTGGGTTATTATAGAGACAAAAAAGCACTTGAATGATGGGAAACAGTAAAATAACAATTTGCCAGGAAAGATAAGCACCAAAGAGACGAGAATAATATGCGAGGATGGAGAAGATTGAAACGGATTACAAATGCGGACGTTTTTGAAAAATTGATAGCAGTGAAACACTCGGCGAGTTCAGAGGTCGGAGAGGCGAATAATGACATTCAACGTACGTTTTAATTCTTTTATTCAAAACCTCATCATAACTCTTTACAACTACACCAAACGCAACTATTCACGTCTCAAATATAACCGTTTTCCAACAATATCATTAACTGGAGTTTTAGAAAATTACTTTATTACTTTATGCCGGGTCTTTTCAAAATAAATCGTATAGATATATATATTTCGCTTTGTAAGAAACTTCTGTGTTTCTCAATAATTTAACAATAATTTTCATCTCTGTAGTGTAGTAATGTATCTTTGGAACGTACTGTACAAAGCAACCCTAATCTTACGAAAGTGTATCTTAAAAACAAACCAATTCTTCACTTATAGGTAGCACTAAAAGATTATTAAATAAATAACGGTAAACATTCAAATATTGTTTTTTCCCCCTGGTAAGGCTTCTTTAGGCCACTTAGATGTCGGTTTGTCAATCAATTGTTAACCAATCTTGAGGCTCCTTTTACTTGGGGCATACCGTGAAACTGCCTATGTAGGCCCCTCTAAAAAAGGAGTCCATAACAACATGCTTATCTATATGTACCTTTTTGAACACAGGTTCATAAACTTTTTTGATTTTTCAAGCTGTTGCTGGTGTTTGAAGCTGTTTTAAACGATTTCAAGTTATATTCTCACTGTCAAAATCCATTCTGATTTCACTTCACAAAAATAAGCCATAGGCTTTTACGAATTCTACCCTATTTCTTGTTATATCATGAAATCACAATATCCACATACCCCTCTAAATGCTGAAAGCGGTTTTTTACGGTTTGGCTGCCTCTCGGCGCCTAACAATGGCAATAACTTATATTTCTTTTTTTTTTCTGGGGCGGGGGAGAGGGGGAGAGGGGAGAGGGGAGAGGGCGAGAGGGGAGGGGTGGGGTGGATTCAAGTATAATTTCCTTAGGAAAATTGATTTCTGCGAAACATCAACGTGTGCGTTTGTTGACAAACTTTTATCTGTTTCGCCGCAGTTGTTGAAAACTGAGTGGGTGTACTAAAAAGCACGTGAACAAGTCGTGACTTATTTGGACTTGACAATTTTCTAGAGCAAGTGGATATCAAGTGACAGGGAAACTTCTTTGTTGGCATCATTTGTTACCATTTTGACAGGGAACCCATGCTGCAGCTGTGAGTGGTGGCCGAGTTCAAGCGATCTGTTCTTGGGTCGGCTCCTCTACTGAAAGTGACTTTAAAGAGCAGGCCAGGTTCGTCTGACCCAGTCGAGTTCTTAAGTCATAGGGACCGACTAGACTCCACTCCTGGTTTAGCGCAATCCATTTTGCGAAATAACGCACGGTTTTGCGCAGCCAGTGGTAAAAGAATGCTAGCCCCAGAAGCGCGCCCGCTGACCCAAGCACGTAGAATATGATGCAGGGATCAGAAACGCATCGCTGGCTCCCGTCTTTTGCTATGGAGGCTATGTTGAGCGTCATCGCGACCACGAATGTGAACAACCACAGGATGGGAAAAGGTTTGTCCTCTGGGAGACGCCACTAAAAGAGAACAAATGTTTTAGTAAACGGTGAAAGGCTAGGATACCAACGTTGGACACTAGAAACTTCTAGAAAATGCTGAAAAAGGTTCAGCTCGTAAACCCTTGAACAAGGTAAAGGACACGAACTTTGTCCCAGTGTAATACTTTTAAATATAAGCACGTTCACCACTCATATAATTGCCTTATTTTCTTGCACATATGCTTGCACCGCTATGCAAGAGCTATCAGAGCGGTTTCCAATCGAGTGTGAGAAACACCAAAACGAAAGCAAATAACTCGAGCCAATCACAACAAGCGTAAACAGCGTAACGAACTAATCAGAATTCGGGACAAAAATTGCGGTTCACTTTGGTTCTGCTTCTCACAGGATGGAAAGTGGCGCGCGTTCTGTCGACCAATCGCAGAGAAACCAAAAACAAACGAGAATTACTTTCGACCCACTCTGTGCCGCCATGTGCAAAATCGCTATCGAACAAGAACCCGTCTTTTAACGTTCCTAACATTTGGTTTCAATACTGTGGTTAATCTCAAGAACGCCATTCAGGCAAGGAAAAAGCGATGTGTTTTTTTTTATGACGCTCGAAACCATTCCATGACCAACCTTAGTTGTTAATAAAAATAGCAAGTTTCCTCGTTGACTTCGCATACAATTTCTTCCGTATTAGAACTGGAAAATGTGGAGTCAATATCCCCCTATTCAAAGTTATTTTATTCTATTGTAATCACCTCTTACAGAAAAATGTATAAAATGTTTCACAACCGTCATTAGCAACGAAATACCGCTTCCCTCTCCCGCCACGCTTGCAATCATAAAACAGCTGTAAGAATTGCCTCATCTTTGAACTTGAGCCCATTGCCACCTACAGCTTTCGCTAAACATAAAAACTTGTTTTGACTATCGAACAAATGCATACCTGTTGTTTTAAATGCCTTTGTTTGGCCTGTTTGTATATTTTGCCACGGTGTTAACTTTCGAACACATTCTGCAAAAGAACAGCTACACCCTTGAAAGCGCAGGGACCGAACAGTTAGAAAAGTTTCACTGAAATAGTATTTGAAATCTGCTACCTCTAAAAAGCCCCTGAATAGATTCGAATGCAAAGTGGCTGACAATTTGTTTGTGAACTGCTAATTATGTATAAGCTTAATAATGGCGGAGGAAATCAATAATAAAAAGCTGAAATTATTTTAAGTATTAGTACACAAGGAATTAGGCTTTTCGCTTTCAACTAATACCAGATTTTATTTTAGGAAAAATAAGTTGAGTTTATCTTCATTGAATGCCTGCTATCTAAACTTGTATTATTATAATTTTTACGGTCTGACGAGCACGTTCGCACTTTAGCTTACCTTGCAAAAAGGCTTTCTCTTTCGCTTAACCGCCAATGGATAGAGACAAAGTTCACATTTGCTCATCACGGCTCTCTGCAACCAGTTCATGAGGCAAGAATGGTGAACATATTTCACAGACCCCGTACACGAGCAAGGGCTTATCAGCTCTTCCACTTCATCACTGCAGTGGCAAATTCGACAAACGTCGGTTTCGAGTTCCGAGCTTTCACCTTCAGAAACGTAAATAATCGTTTTTTCAGTTGTCTGAGGTGAAATCTTGTCACAGACGACATTTTCAATAACGTTTGTTTCGGTAATGGCTTCCATCTCGATGCACATGCTTCCGGGCTGGTTGTCCGCCATATTTATGCGACCGTTGGAGATTGTAACTGTCTCCGTGAGGTCTACAAGTGTAGAAACAGACTCTGAACTTTCAACAGACGCATTCTCAGATACGATATCACTTTCTATTCCCGGTGGAATTCCTTCTGAACAGTCCCCGTTTTCAGTGGGTTGTTCCTGGCAACCTGATGAATTATTTAAGCTTGGCGCTTCTCGATCTAATGAAGTACTCGTTTCACTTTCCGCTATGGTTTCGTCAGTGCGTGAACAGTCGGCGCTTTCCGCTGTGTCACCCTCTTGAGTATTTGAAGCTACCGGTATTGCTTCACTTGCTGTTGCGCCATTTGAAACAAATTCACGGGGAGTTAAGTTTGAAGTCCCGACTTCGTTCTCTGAATCCACTTTCGTTAGGTCCTCTTCGGGGCAATCACACCTCGTTTCTTCGGCTACTTGCGCTTCCATCTTCCAGAAAAAAATCTACCTCGATCTACAAGGAACAGATAAAATTAAAATACATTGTAACTGCTTACCGCCGCGGCAAAGAAGGCAAAATTTTCAGCTAATTACGAACGAAAGAAATTGTTACGTGCCTCGGTGAGCGAAGTTTGACGAATCTAAAAATATTTATCACGTTATGTAAAATGTAACATTTTTAACGTACATAAAAATAATCCCCACGCTAACACAGACAAATATAAACAAGGTATTATGATGAAATAAAAATAAATCAGTATTTGTGCACTGCTACAAAACAAAACAGGAGACATGTAATTAAGCTTATATTGAAAACAGTCACAGACGGCGCACTTGTCTCTTGTAACTGCTTCTGGGGGAAATAAATCACTTCTTTTTTGCCAGTAACTTGTACAAAAACGCTAGGTATGGTCTATGAGAATGGGACAAAAAATCAATATTTTTGATATTCAATTGAAAAACAGGAACTTAGCGAGGTTCTATAATATTCAACTGTTCATCAATACGACTGATACGACCACAACGAGATTTTCGCATTAAATTTGAATTTTAACAAAGCTTTGTTTCCCTCTGTACTTCCGTCAACCAACTCTTTTTATATACATCATTTAAATCATACCTTTTTCGCACCTTCTAACTCAAACCCAAGAGACACTTCTCAGATAGGCCAAAGATACATCGCAAACAAAGCTACACCGCTCCAGAGTGGGTTGCTTACGTCAGGAAAATTTTGAAAACGGTTTCCCGCGCGTTCAAACAACACGACTTTTGTAAGCAACTCGACGTGGCAAAACATTAATCGTTTGTAAGAACATCGTTGGGTCTAACGACTCGTTAGGATCGTATAAAATCGAAAAGTAGTTCAAGTAATTTATCCCTGAGCTGTAATGGACGTTGTTCAAAGCGAAAATATACTTTGGTCAAGCTTCGGTAACTCTACTGGTCGAAATGACGTCAACTGAGTGACGTGTTGGAAAAGGAAAGTTTGTCAAGCGTTTGTTTAACAATAGTTGTTATTTATATGCTTCACTTGGTCAAATATACGCGGGAAAAAAAAACGGATCTGCAACAACCTTTCCTTGCGATGAAGTGATCGAAATGCCGTTGCACTTGGCAATATTTTCGCTCTTTATATGGTTCAACCACTACATAAATAAGATGTTTACCTCTTTCATTAACTGTACATACTCTCAATATGCAAACAATGTGAAGTAAAAGAATCCCCTCAGGAAAATTGTAAGAGCCAAAGCGTTAAAGAGTCAGAGCTTAGGATTTCACTAGAGTTTCGACAATTAGAACCAGCTGGTGAGTGAGATTGTAATGTAAATAATATCACAAGAAGTACTGCTCGGTAGCATTTATTTCGCAATTTCACCCCCAAGGTCATTCAACAATTTCTTATTTGCACCACCTCCACACTGTAACACAGGTGTTCGTCGTTCAGTAAATTCAGTGAATGGTCACATTTTCCAACACTTTAGACAGCAGTGAAATTCTTCAACCGGTTTCTTTTCAATGGAGACACTTTAATAAGAGGGATTTCAACCAGACTAGCAAGCAAAATAAACATTTTGCGAAGCTCAACATCACCTCAATAAACAAAACGACTTAAAATACCCCGGTGATTTGACCACGGTAGACTTAATTTTATAGGCAATCACTTAACACTACCAACGTTGTTTGATTCTAGAGAAACTGCTAACGAAGAACTAAAATACCTGATGCTTAGCTGTTTAGAAGACACTAAAGAATCTTTTCATTCAAAACCACAATCAACATGAAAGCAGAAACTCCATCTGATTCACTGGATCATCAAAGACACAACAAAATGTAACCACCCGCTGCAATTTACATTGTGGCGACGCTTCCACAACGAAACAATGGCGGGAAAAGTTCCCGCGTGTTTGCGCGTTGCCAAAAATTTCAAGTAGAAAGTATGGAACGCGATACCTCTGGTAGAAAGGGCAGCATTGCCTTAGGTCGAACCGACAACGATTTTAATTATAACTTCGATTATCAACGATACGTCTAGAATAAACCACCCACAAGTATGTGCATGACTATTTCAGTTCAAAGGAAGAGGCGGATTGGGAAATAATTTAGCACGTGTTAATAATCAAGACACACCGGGTTTGCCAACGTGCTTCAGTGCCAACTGTAGAGGCGTTCAGTTCAAACGCGCCAATTCGTTTTTGCCAACACGAATATGCTAATTAAGTGACAACGCGTCAATGAATCTTAATAAGGCGCGAAAAATGCTTCACTGCTAATATAAAATTCACATTATAAAAGAAAATTAAAGACGAACAACACTAAACAAGAATACGAACTGTTTAGCTGCTAGGTCTAAACAACTAGTCTCATTTTTATGAAGAACCCATCAGCATAACGTGTAACGATTGAAAACGAGGCTAGATGACCCTTGGAACAGGCAAAGTTTGAAAATATCGTTACTGAGATCGTTTAGGCAATCCCAACAAGGCCGTTGCATATATATATATATATATATTTTTTTTATAGCGAAACAACGGTTTAAAGGATAGAATCCGCGCAGCTAGTCTTTGGTAAAAAGGCGACTAACTTTCGTCACAAATTACACGGCCGTATAACACTGTGTTAACTCCACGTCACATCAACACACAAATGACAATATCAGAGCCATGCGTGTTTTTTCAGCACGAGAAAAGAAAAGCAATAAAAGACTTACTTAACGAGGGTTATCAACTGATCTGTGCGCTCCCTTCTGCCTCGACTCTTCCTGCAAAACAACAGAATCTAGTTAAAATACATAAATCCCCTAAAATGCTTCGTGAACGAAGAATATTAGCCACAGGCGGGAACTGCATGTCTTCTCGAACTTTTCGCTAATTCCCACGCGCAATATTCAAGAGGCTCTTTTGATAAGAGACAAACGGAATGTTGGTTCCCGCCGAACGGGAACACTTACCTCTCAGGTAATCTTAATTGGCAATTTAGAATGGGAAGATAACTCGTTCAAAAACTTGTTATATCAGTACGACTCGCGCGGGAAAACCCGCGGGAAAGCCTCACGAGCGGGAATTTGGTTGGCAGGTTCGACTCTGCACACCTGTATCGCAGGTTGTGACGCGTAAAGCCGCAAACAGGAGATTTTGAGTCCTCCTTGGTAATGAAATCTTCTATGTTAAGTGTGAATAGAACTAAGACAACTAAAAGCATTTGGCTCATAAAATAAACCACCGGTAATACATCGTACAAAACCCGGCAGACAGGTCTTCCGGTCATTTGAAAAAGGGTGGCACATCTTGAAATTAAGGCTTTGTGGCGCACAAAAATTTCTGTACGGCACCAGTAAAACTATATCTCGAGCACGTTTTCTGCGGGCACTGAGAAAATTCAAATTAGGAACTACCTCGAGGCAGATTGTTTAAAAAGTTTATTCGCCCACCAGAAATATTAACGGCCACCAAACGAACTGACCAGGACAACGAAGCCTTCTGACAACTTTGCAGGTCTTAATACGAGAATTATATGACAACTGGGCGAGAATTATTGTTTGTATGACCGTTTATCTATCAGTCCGGTTCAAGGGGCCTGAAGAGGCTATATTCTCACGATTTTTCGTTGTAGAGTTGTGTGGAGGCCAATATGTTGATATGGAAGCTATTTATACTAATACTGTTCACTCCAAAACCAAATGATGATTGGTAACAAGAAACTATTTGAGTACGAGTAAATACATAAGTTTGGACACGATTGTAAAAACTCCAAAGCAGCAGTCTAGACCACCCTTTGCCGTAGACAATATGACTTTTTACAGGCTTTCTGCTTAGCAAACGTTGAATTTGCCGTCATATTAGAAAAGAAAAAGAGAAATTAAGGAAAACAATTTGAGGATCTGATAGTAGCTTGGAGCACTGAAGCACGGTTGTAAGTTGTTTAAGAATTCTAACATGAGCAATGATTATAAATGGATTAAACGACTTATTACCACCATTTTCAAATCATTACTTTTGTTTTCATTGGGTTAAGAAGCATTTCAGTTCATAATGCTCTCGTACTCTTCCCATTGGAACGGAATATAATTACACTAAGCCGTTGAAAAATATAACAACATACACTTTTCGTGTATCGTCATTCCAGCAAGGGCCATAACAAGAATGAAGCAACCGACAAAGTGAATCGAAATCGCCAATCACATCGTGCCAACACGACCCCCGCGTTTTCTAAGACGTCCGCTAAAAGTAATGCAACCGTTGGTCGCGTTATTGAAAAGCACACCAATAACAGGTTTCAGAACGGGCGACGTAAAGCAGGAAATGTTTTTTACGAGTCAGTTACACGTTAGAAAACAAAACTGGGCGATAAAAGTGCATGCTAAACGTACACTGGTCTTCAGTCTTAATATAGAACACGATCGAGGAATCAAAAAGCAGGAATACTGCGAAACTTACTAACATTATTTTGCTGACATTAAAAAAAAACAAACAAACAATATTCTGTTATCCATGAAAATTGCTAGCTATCGTAAAAGCGCCGCCAAAATCTCTTCACTCAGGGTAACGCAACTCTCACTTGATAACAGTCGTGACTTATGAGACAAGCGTTTGCCCAAACCTTGAGTTTTGCGAGTTTCTTCAGTTCAACAGAATAAAAATAGACAGTGAAAATGTAAAGCTTGTGGGATGTGACTGGAGTGACAAGGATACCTCACAAATTAATGTGATCTGGTAAGCTGAAGCCACTTTAAGGGCACTAAGGCCACATGGTAGCGGGCATTATCCCTTAAATCTACCAAAGCAAAGATTGAGCCCAAGCATTAGCAGCCATGGACAGCTGTTTCGGCCCTGTTAGGCCTCATCAGCATCGCATAGCTAATGCTCATGCTCAAGTACCCACATATCAATAAAACAAGCAGTGAAAATGTAAAGCTTGTGGGATGTGGCTGGAGTGACAAGGATACCTCATCTGGTAAGCTGAAGCCACTTCAGCTTACCAGATCACCTTAATTTTTGAGGTATCGCAGAATAAAAATAGAGTTGATCGAGATGAGATGGGTAAATTACATACGTAAATTGTATGCTTAAGCTTGTGGACAAACGGGGCCACTGCATCAATATTAAATTAAGTTTGATATTACGCTCTAAACTTCGTGTGTAACAAATTTGTCAGTTGCTTCCAAAAACTAGCTAACGCTTCATCAAGTGTTTATTCCCTTACGAACTGGTTATTTTGAACCTTAAAACAGACATTGGGCATCGCTTCAATGCTGGTTTTCTCTTGCGGTCAGTGAACATTTTCCTGAAAACTTTTGCGGGGGAAAATTGAACTGACGCACGCACCGGGCGCGCAGATACTTCATAGCGATAAAATATTCCCACTACAAATATGTCAGATCGGCTGACATTTACTTAACATCGCTGGACGTCAAGAGAAACTGCGTATGACACATTAAAAACGCAGCCAAAGCTGAAGAATAGAACTCTACAAACAAAGATTGTTATCACGGTAAACTAGCTGAATTGTTAACGCGGTTGAAATGTTCACGGTGCTTATTTCGCTATTTGCTGGCTCACCAAAATATCGATAGCAATCATGAACAAGCCATCCAAAGAATATTTTATTGCAAAGAATGTAATGGACGAATAGGTGACAACTTAAGTACTGTTTATAGCCTGCCAAGGTCAGGTTCCGTTGGTTTGTCAGTTTTGGTTGCCAAAATCAGTTGGTGTCGTCATGATAGTAACTTGATCGGGAAAAATGCATCGAAAAGTTCTTGAAACAAAAATTCCAAGTACTCTAGTTTATACCGACGTTTATCAATCTTTCACTGACAAAACTTTTGGAGGTATGCAACCAATTTCCACGAAAGAAAGCAGTGGGTTGGCACCGTTTTGTAGAACTGAAGAAGTTAATTATAACAGATCAAGCTTTCTCTCTCTACGGCAAGTTGTCAGGTTGATTCCTCTACGGTCTTTTTGAGGGTTTCCTTCAGCGTACCACTACAACCTAAATGTGCTTCCCTGTCGACTGGTAGTGTAAGCTACCTTAATTTTACCTTTAACGATGCAGTGAGCGAGATTTGAGTCCTTGTTTCTCCTTTATACGTCTTGTCAACTCCAAGGCTTTCTATCAAACGAAACCCGTTTGAAACCTGCTTTACAAACGATTCATTTCCTTAGATTGGTGAAGGCCATTGTCCAATTTGCGCTCCGAACATTTACCTTGCACGAACATAAATATTTTCTGACAGAATTTTAGAAAAACAAAACCCGGGGCCAATCTCTTTTGAAATTTCGTGCCATCTGTGTATTAGCTAATTTGCATTTGTTCTATAAACACTCACACCCAAGTTGCGACCCAGGGTCGTCTGTCCATTATCTGCTCTGTAGAATGTTTTGTTTTCAAAACTAACAGAAGCGCCACCTGAAAGCATAGTCGTTGTTTAATAAGTCAAGATCTGCGTTTGTTTAATAACCGGTTAACTATCTAAACAAGACCGACAACGGGGTGCAGAAGAGACATCTAAATGATGATATGGCACTGGCAGCGATATCTATCAGTTCGAATTAAATTTTGTCTACAGCATAATATCGAAGCGTCTATGAAGGCGACTTACCTGGACAGCGAAACGGCGCCAACGACGAATTTCGAGAATCTTCGGTATTGCAAAACGTAACTTAAGTGAACTAGTTGTTAATAGCGTGCTCTTGAGAAAGGCTGATCTTCACGATAAATCTAATATAGCTATGTCGAACTGTGCTGGTGAACAACAAACAGAACAAACAGTTTAAGAACTTTCGATCAGATATGCTAAGTGATATATCAGGCACTGTATCCGAGAATCTTTTCATCAAACCTCGAGTTAGCTGCGGTGTAAGCGTGAGAAAAATTACAATAAATCCTGTGGTTATGTAAATACGTTACTGTGCATGGTGGTTCTAACTTTTGATTTCGCCTGCGTATTTCATTTAAGTAAAGTAGCTATTGGGTATCACTTTGCGTAGATGCCAAGTCCAACATATACATCTACCTGCAATGACCAGTGGCACATCAAACGGCCCTTGTTCGAAAACGCTGCGAAGATAGAAACGGGATCAGCAGGTTTCAAGAAACTCCAACGGTCAAATTCGAACTACATGCACGCGAGGTACAATGAAAAACAAAAAGAAAGCCACTTGAAGTGGACTTACATACAGTATAGAGAGCCACATAATTAAACGACTTCAAAATAACCATACGAAGTTACAAATGCAATTTGCATTTAAAACCGTCCGTAAAACTGAACCAAAATTTCCGAACCACTAACGAGATATAAACAGCTTTTCACAAAACACCATGAAAATCACCTTTGTAATCAGTGTAAGTTATACATCGCACTGTTTCGAGACTGGGGTCCTAGTCCATTGCCGACCACGAATGTTACGTCAAGTACGCTTCACTAAAACCGTTAACAATTAAAGAACGGTCTAAAGAGAGGTCTTGCACATACACTGCGCGGCCATCACGAAAGCTGTGCGGCTCGTGTCTATCAGTACAGATTTATTTCGAAATATGGAAAAATTTGATCTTTGGCAAGAAATACCATACAAGTTTAAATATCTAAATCAATTTGCTTTCACCAAAAGTGTTAACAACTACATGGACCTTCTTTCTCAGCAATATCAAACGTAAGTTTCCGCAATTCTTCCAGCTCTTTCCTTTAGTAATCCGACCCTCTACTCCCATGTTTTTTTTTATTTCACTCAAACGAGATGGAGGCTAACTCGATAACCTCGCAGTTTTATTAGCCTCAATGCACAAACTATACACCACTGCCACCTTTGTTACATACGTATTTTTTTTTAATGCTAATATTGAAATTTCAAAATTTAAGTGTGAAAATAAAGTGAAGTTGAAGTTGAAGTAATCACCTTTACTTCTTTGGCCAAACGTTTGCTATACTACCATTGAAATAGATCTCTCTTGATGACTGCCATCTTGATTAGATCACCACCGGGATAAAATCAATTGGAATGTTCAACTGAAGAGAGCATGAGCCAAAATACGTTATGACTTTTAGCAAGACAAGATCAAGACAAGACAACATCTTGAGTTTCCCACCACCGTCTTCGGCGTTATCTTGAATTTTCAAGATCTTTTAAACTTTCAACAACACCGTTGCCGGCAAGATCTTGACCAAGTTTTCAACTTGATTGTAAAGTGGTTGGTTAGTTGGTTGGTTTGTGTACTGAGGAATGACTTGACCTTGTCGGCAAGATCTTGAATTTTGACAAATTTTGGCTACTAACGCACCATTTTTTACTTACTTGGGGCACTTGCCGAACTCTTCTAGGTTCAGAGAATGTACTGGTACAACTATGTGTGCTAGTACCAGTAGTATGCGATGTGAGGAATTCTGCTTTTGGCTATTTAAAAAGGCAACCCTAAAAATTTAATGAAGTCATTTCTTTTAGTCTAACACGACTGATTGCGATAATAATGTTCAGGTTGTTTTCAGCCTTCACATATCCTTTTCCATTTATGAGGGTCTACTTACATCACATTTGGGACTGAAATTGTTGACAGAATTGCAACATCCATTCAGCGAACACAATCTGTAACGCATTATGGCTGATCATTCGACGCAATTGCGACAGCCGAAGTCGAAGTTCTGCAAACTGGATCTGTCGAGCATTTGAAAATTTCAACACTGTGGAAACACCTTTAAAAAGCTCTCACACATATTGATTTAAGATCTTCTCAAATTAGATGAGGCGTCTCCTATCAGATTTTAGGATTATTTCATTGAGGTTCTTAAAACAGAAAACTGCACTAGTCCGTCGCGTAGTTTGCCCGAGCTGGTTGGCATTCTCACACTAGCTTACGAGGCTTATTAAACAGGAGAATCCAAGCGTTGGACGCAGAAGGCCTCAGCTGCTTGCGAGAGACGAGGAGTTCGCCATTTGTAATAACTTTTAACGTGACCGTTCGGTCTGTCTGGGAGAGAATTTGAAAATTCCGGAAGCAACGATAATCCGTTTAGGATAAATTGATCATTATCGTGCAAGAGTATTCAACAGCTTATGTAATCCAATCTCGTTTTCAAACCTTTGACCCGAAAACTGTGTGCAGACGATTACCTTGCATTCCTGCACAAAGACGCCTCAAAGCACATTTCATTAGAGCCAAGTTTTCCATCTGATAAAGCTAAGACGAAATAAACTCTAACGGATGATTTGCATTAAAAATAGACAAAAAATGGCAGAAGGGTTTCAGGTTATCGAAAATATGGCGCCCAACAGACCATCAGAAGCGAATTGTGATCCCAGCGAAAGATAGCTCTGTCTACAGATGACACGTTATGATGATTTTTTTTGACTGCCAAGGTACTTATTTTGACAGGTTGTTTAACTGTTCTGCTCCGAAAAAAAAGAACAATTCCACGGAACAAACCGGAAGGTATCGAAAAGTAGCCGTTTTCCCTTACAGGTCATCTCTACATTCGGGCAAAAAAGGATCTCTTTAATCGGTACAAATGCATGGCTTAATAGCACAACCAAAGCGAAAATAACACAAAAGTGTAAAAAGATTGACTTGATGAAAATTGATGTCTGACACATGTTTCATGAATCGAACAGGTTTTAATTTCTTTTCCACGATGCTATGCTTAAGTTTTTTATTCCTTCATCAGCTCTTAAAAATTAATTAAAGTGCTTGTTGTTCGAATTTCCTTCTTTTTCAGGCTCAAAACTTTGAATTTACGCGTGCAGAGAGCAGATCATTACAACAAGAAAACAAAGTAGTTGAACGCTCCGGTAAATGATAAACATCCTACACTTTCGTTTGCCATATAGAATCTGGACCTTCTGAAGGCACACGTAAGCTTACTGAATATAGATAAGACGAGAAAATTCTCCCTGAAAGAAAATCCCCAAAGATTAAACTCGGCTTACACTTCTTGTGGGATCACTTCGAAACTAGGAACGATCTTTCGAAAATGCAATGCTTGGATGGACAAGTCCGAAACATCTGTAAGGCATGCAAGGAACGAGAATTAACAATCATCGTTGCTGCATAAATAGATTACATCACTTGATTTACCGATTAACACGTTTACAATGCTCGACTTGGTGCTGTTTCCCCCACAAAAAACCTCAAAGGAAAATGAAAGTGCGATATATGTCGTCACTCTACTATTAGTGTTTAATATTAACAATAATGCAACTCACAGCAGAGGTTATAGCCCGAGAAGTCATAATAAGAACTGTCGTATTTCGTGCTCGTCGAAACACATCCAAGATCAACGGAGCAAATCTGAATCTTTTAGCAGTAAATTACGGAAGGGCTGTGTTTTATCGAATTAAACGAGGATACAGCGAAGCTAGAATAACAAAAGCAGAGGGTTTTGTCAAATACGAGTGTCAACATGTTAGAAGGTGACAAAATTAAACCTGATCTAATCACAAAAATAGATCTAGAATCATACTAAACATATTTTTCCAAGGCTTGTTCTCACACCCCGTCGATTAACTGCAATAAAATCAATTTTGAGTATATTCTTAAACCTGGCTGGGTTCCTCTGCGACCCTAAATAAGCTTAAACCTGTAGCTATCTGTGAGGTTTTAACGTTTTCTTTGCGAACGAATATTTTCCACGGCGCTTTTGTTAATTTCGACATTTATTTACGAAAACGAAAACACGAGTAAATTTAGCTTCACAAGCAAATGTGTTTCAGGGAATTCAAAGTAATCGGATTTGTGGTGGAAATCATAATATTATTCCCGTTTTAATTTCAACAACCCGCTATTGACATGTTCTAACACTAATGATTTGATACGTAGGCTTAAATTCAATTGTAGCAATCATAGCACAGTTACTACCTACTGCCAATGAATTTCACCAGGTGAAATTAGGATAAATTTGGCATCTAAATAATGCAACAAAACTAGCAAATAGTGTTCAAACAGCCGACCTTTCCTGTCAATATTGTGTGTGGTCCGAGCGAGACTGAAACAAAAGCTTTCAATACGTTTTTGACAGCACTGCTTTAGCTCAAATAAAGGTATAAAATCAACAACGTTTCCACTTAATAGTTCATGAACAGTTAACTCACAATGCGATGATGCTTTTGCTGCGTTTTGAGACTACGTGAGTTTGTCTTGTCCAGTCGTGTTCAACAGATGAAAAATTTATATTTATCGTCTTCCCGAAAGCAAACTTCCCACATCTGTCAACCAAAGACCCTTCTCGCTTCCGAGGAACAACACTATTGATCCGCTGAAAAACAAAATTGTTTTTTCCTACCTCGATATTTGTGCTTAAAAGTTTCCGCCAAACGTTTTCCCACGGGTTATAAACAGACGACTCTGGCCAAACACGTTTGGATGAAATGTGATGTCTTCTGTCATGCGAGCCGCGTGGTTCGTCAAGATAAGAAAGGTCGACTTCAGTCGCCCCGGCTTGCCCCTCGAAACAATTAGCAGATTTTTGACAAGCCGTCAACAAACGAGCTCCAGACCATTGTATTGTTTTCCATTTTCATTGTTTTGTTGTTTCGTCCCGCAAGCGAAAGAAAATGTATTAAGCTCGACTAAGTATAAACTTTATAATTCGTTGAATCGCGAGGCGCTTAAGAGACGTCTTTTGGAGAGAAGAATAACGTATTAATTTTCCATTTAAATAGCGCTTTCGCTGTCGCGTTGAGGAATTGTGTCAACGTATGCAAATTCCTCAACACGCGGTGACACGCAGCTGCCGTTGTAATCCGTTCAAACAAAAATACATCTGCTGATGCCATTCATTGTTTAATGGTCGCATAGGCGCTTCGCTTGCATCTTCCAAACCCGCGTGACTTACACGGCTAGACACGAAGGATGTTTTCAGTTAGGGTTTTGAACTCATTGCGGCAGAATCATAACCTAAAATAGTTTTCGTTTTCATTTCCAAGACGATGTCCCTGAGCCACTGTCACGCAATAACTTTTACAGATGTCGCACGCCTTCAACTGAAAACATTTGTTTAGGACTGGTAGCGACGAGCGTCCGTCCATAACGCATACAATAACAGCACGTGGATGCAGCCAATCAGAAAATGGCGTCCTAATGGGGCCACTTTGCAGTCGCATGCGAGGTGATGTCCATTGTTGTATCACGAGTTTAAAAAAACAGAAGTTTTCAAAATCAGGAAAACTTTTCAAAGTGAAGGGAGCAGCGGTGACTGCTGTGGGTTTCTGTTTGAGGCCTTCAGTTTGGACGCCGTGTGTTAAAAGTTCCGGGCCCAAAAAACAGTGGAAGAAACTTTGTCTGGTCTTGACAGGTGTGAGGCAGATTTTATAAAAATTCTCTAGATTATAACAGATCACAACAGCCTCGGGCGCTTGTAAATGGCCACCCTGATATGGTTCATCAAGCACAATCATAAAGTAATGTTAGAACCAAAAGTTTTTGCGTTTTTACAGAAGAATAAATTTTGGAAGATTTCGAGCTAAATACCGGCAATAGTATACTTTACTGCAAATACGGTTTCCCTAGTGATAGCCGTACTCAACACTGAGCCTCTCACAGTGAGGGGACTAAAACTTTCTGTTTGCATCCTGTGAAAGATTTTACCTCGTACCTCTCTCTTTTACAAACATGACAAGATAAATAAACAAACAACGAAATAAAAACAAACAAATAAGTCAAAAGTCAAAGCGTGCCGTAGATTCAGCCGAGGGTTGAAGAGGAAAACAGGCAAATTTAGCCGAAAGACAATGTGAAGACAGCGCGCGACCACAGCGCGCGCAAACCGTGGCCAATGGCAGAATTGAGCGCTGGAAGGCGGTTTGAGTCCTTTCCGCGCGCTTTCGCGTTCTTATTAATAATTAATAAAAATTTAGAACTTATATAGCGCATTTTCCATGTGTATATGTTCAAATGCGCTTTACAAGCAGATGGAATTGGAATTTGGAAATGTTGGTTTTTGTGGAGAGGGGAAAACCGGAGTACCCGGAGAAAAACGTCTCGGAGCAGAGAAGAGAACCAACAACAAACTCAACCCACATATGACGTCGGGTCCGGGAATCGAACCCGGGCCACATTGGTGGAAGGCGAGTGGTCTCACCACTACGCCATCCCTGCTCCCCCAGTGGATGTTAGGGCAGCAGAATAACTGAAAAGTTGACTCTTCCCAGGGTTGGCGTAGTGGTGAGAGCGCTCGCCTTTCACCAAGGTGATACCTGATTATTTGTAAAAAGAAAAAAAAAAGGACCAGGAAGCAGGGATGGCGCTGTGGTGAGAGCACTCGCCTTCCACCAATGTGTCCCAGTTTCGATTCCCGGACTCGGCGTAAGTGCCGGCTGAGTTTATTGGTTCTCCACTCTGCTCCGAGAGGTTTTTCTCCGTGTAGTCCGGTTATCTCCTCTCCCCCAAAACCAACATTTGCCTTTATTTATTTAGAGTTGATTTGATTTAGTCTCCCCAATTAATAGAGTATCGATCTGTGCTCGGCTGAATAGATTTGAGACTTAAATAAAGTGATTATTATTATTATTATTATTATTATTATTATTATTATTAAAAATCATCAAAGGGAACATTATCTGGAATATATGGTGATTGTCTGACTGGGTGGCGTTCTGTTTCCTATGTGTTTGTCTAGCTAAGTGTTAAAACACCCTCGTGGTGATCCGTCAGGGTATATTTACCAGTACGCTTTAGAAAACACTGTAGAAAGGTCAGCCACAAGTTGGCACGATTTAGAGCGTATGTTTCTTCTGGGTTTGCTTGCTAAAACAGCCCTCAGTTGGAATTATTTTATACGTGTAACTTCTAGACGAGGTGTTTTAAGACTTTTCGGCTTGGGATTTCGGGTTCTACGTGTTCACTAAAGCAATTACCAGCCAGTTAAATTAAAGTAATTCTGCCTGAGCGGGGGTTCGGTTTTCTGCCTGAAAGCATCACGTGTTCCTGTAAACAGCTGCGTGCATTCCTGTTCTCCAGTCCTACGTTTGCATACTGTATACTGAGGCGAGTGTGTCCATTCATGGAAACAATATTTTACATCCATACAGCTAACATTCACGGTCCTGCCTAGGTTTTGAAGACCCTGCATCGGCTATCATCCGTTTGCGGACAGATCTCTACAGTTTATAAGTTTCCAGAACAACAACATCCACAAAAGTACATCTGACACTTAATTTCCAGTGAGGACTGCCCGCATGTAATAAAAGCTCCAGGGCACAATAGCAGGGTGTTAATCGAATCCACTTTCAAGTCCGCTCGATATTATTTTTCGGTAGAGTTGAACTTTGCGCTCTTTTTGTTATAAAAATTTTTTACAGATGTGGTCTGGTCCGCTTTAATTATGTGATTTATTTCCGTCCCTGGTCGGGCCAGTCCTCTCCTAGTTTACCGTGCTCTTTAACAAATCATTGCTGCGTTTTTGTTTTGCAGGCTGCAGTTTTGCTATTTTCTGCCTTTCTGCTCTCAGTTCGTGCTTTAGCTCATGCAGGATCTTAAGAGTTGAGGATTTCTGCTCAGTCACACACCCAAGGTCTTCATTTTTTGGGCTCACCGCTATTTTCGTCTTCGTTTTGTTTATCTTAGAGAGAATACTTGGATTTTTCGTATGCACTACCTTCATTGCTTGACGTACTATAGGCTGAGCTGTTAGTACTGAACCCTTCTGATGTTAGTAGCTTTAACTTAGCGTTGTAAATCCAAACGCACACTGTCATGATTGTACATGTTTGCTGCATGGAAAGGATGAATTCAAATTGGCTATGCAAAAATGAACTGCTTTTATCGGAAATAAAGAAACCGGGATTTCAGATGGAATAATGATACTAGTTAAGGACTACTGTAGTGAACAGAAATACGGGCTGACAATAAAAAACACCAGAATCCTCGTCATTCTCCATCAGGATTATGTTTTCCCGTAACAAATATCCCCAATGCAGGAGACTACTTCAGTTTACCAGGTCACTCCATGGTATAAACCTTACCTGCCTCTAGGTCTACCCGCGTCACCAACAAATCATCTGACCGCGCACATCCAGGGTAACTGAGCTTGCTTCATGGAATCGGAGAGAATACGTTATAACCGAACGAACTGAATTGACGATCAATGGCATTGATCGTCATCTGACCTTTAGTATCTTAGTCAGTTCTAAATGCATCCCGGGCGAATCAGGTTACGAGCTGCTGATGTACATCGACCCTACGTGCAAAGGTCCTTTAGGTCTTCCCAGAAAAAAAGTCGAAAACAGGAAGAGATTTTACCCTGAAGTCGCTATATATATGCATTTATGGCATGTTTTATACTGAGGCGTTGTTTCCTTCCCGATACCTGATATACACTTGATTCCATGCGGTTTGTTGGGAGGCGCAGGCTTCACCCTGTTTTGGGGGCTCTGGCCAGTTATACTAGCTACAAGTTGGGCTGTTTGGAATTATCCCTTTGCCGGCGTAAGGCCAGTCTTTTGGTTTACGTGTTTTAAAAAAACAAACAAACAAACAAACAAACAAACAAGAAAACAAACACAAACACGTTCATAGCTGCCGGGCTGTTTTATGATGC
The DNA here is from genome assembly GCA_016490735.1 of Pachyseris speciosa. Classification (NCBI taxonomy): domain Eukaryota; kingdom Metazoa; phylum Cnidaria; class Anthozoa; order Scleractinia; family Pachyseridae; genus Pachyseris; species Pachyseris speciosa. The sequence goes on along the minus strand of JAEMWC010000133.1, from coordinate 437,786 downwards.
AAGAGCACTGATATATGCAAGAAATTTGCCTGAACAAGCAGTAAACCAAATAGCACGAGTTTGATTGTACGATTGCAAAACAGGTATGTCCACATGATCGCACGATCGCAGATTCCAGTTCATCGAAGTGAGATCTAGGGTATAGCTAGCCCTATTTCAGGCTATCCGGCACGCTCGCCAGCCGACGCCGCACTGGGAACTTCAGTAGCTACCAGGCTTACGCGTGCTTTAAGACTATTCATTCATTTGTGTCCAATTGTTGTGTCGCAACACTGAACTCCAGGCGCCGTCCTACCGGCAAGAATGTGTATTCAGAAGGCGACAATTTGATAGAAAACGGTGCAATTTCTGCATCTACACGATCTTTGCCAATCCGTTCTTTCAAATTGCCATTATGTTTTGGACCGGAAATATAAAACACATCGACCTTTGAGCAGTAAACGAAAGCTTTTTTTCAAGGAGGTCATTACTGAGTACTCGTCATGCCATGTCAGGGGCACCCAATGACAAGTTTCGGTGGATATCTGTTCGGTGGAAGGTAATTCGCCTTCCGCTTTCGGTGTCGACTAAAGAGTGCACTCGGATTTTCTCAACTAAAACGTGGCCTAAAAGATTCGCAATGGGAAAATCATAGCCCCTGAGGTTTTCGGAAGGGTCGTAATTGCTGTTTTTGGCAGTCAAAAACGTCAGCTAGCATTTTCGGAAAGAATATAGTTCCCTAGAAAGTTCGTATAAAGTTAATTTCAGCTTGCATTTTCTCAAAGGAAGATTTTGTTCCCTAATATTCTCGGGTAATTAAAATTTCAGCTAGGAAATCCGAACAGATGAACTTCTTCTAGCTTATGAAAACATCGCTTTAAACAGACTTCAAACACCATTAGGTACTCAAAAATGCGTTTCTACAGCTTTTGGTTGATTTTGCTCGTTGGGTGCCCCTGCCATGTCCTGTGAGAACTCACAAACCCTGCTACGCTGCAAAGAAATAACAAGTTTATGGGCGTATGCAGGGAGTATACTGACGTTAAAATATGAGGATGTCGATGTGTCAGGAACGTGTATAACTGGCCCGTATACGGTTGTTCCGATTTTCGAGTGTGTCCTGAATCTGCCTGAATTCTAACGCAAGTGTATGAGATGCTGCATGATTTTTGCGATGTAGCCTGGCATGAATTAATCCGTATAAAGGACCGTATTTGTCCATTTACGGTTATTTAACAGATTGTATGCTGTCCAAATGTGGTCGACACAACAGATATATCGCCGGCAATGTACGCAATTTCATGTGTCAGAGAGAAAATGGCGGCTTTACCAGCTTTTCTACCACAACAACTGAATTTCAGCAAGCTATACTTTGTTTTCAACGTGTTGAATAATAAAGCCATTATCCTGCAAAATGGCCCTTTTTATGCTGAAGACGTTTAAGTCGTCCAGACACATTTAACGTTACTTTGAGACGTTAAAGCCATCTGGTATCAAAACGGGACTCATAAAAGTCATAAAAGTAGACGAACTAACAGAGAGAAACAAGGGTTTTTAGTCTAAGAAAAGACTGGGTTCCATTCTCGAAAGACGATATATAGGTACGAGTAAACTCGGCGCCAAATCAACTTTAAACGCGCGAATGTACGAGCAAATGAACATGGCAGAATTGCAGCTTCTGAAGTCTATTTCTCGACGTCGTCAAGAAAGACAGGAAATGGAGATGCAAATGTTTTTGACAAAGAAAAGTAGTCGAGGAAGCGGCTTTATCAGGCGATGAAGGGCCGGACGAGGAAATTTAGATATGACCGAAGCACTTGGCTTGTGTGCCGTGGCGACCAAGAGAACAAGGAAAGAACGAAGGGCTGATTAACAAAGGAATTCAGGGCTAAACGGGTCCCAGTTAGGTCGTCCCGTTAAGTGCATCTAAACGACGCAATTAAAAGGAGACGTTAGAGGCCGTTTTTATGCTAGAGACGTTGAAGTCGTCTCAAGAGGACTTGAACGTCTAGTATAAAAACGGTAAATAAGACGGACGCATTTAACGTCTGACGACTTTAACGTCGTTCAGACGCACTTAACAGACGACTTTAACGTCTCAGCCGTTAAATGCGTCAAGTATAAAAACGGGACGACCTAACTGGGTCGCATTTGGTACTATTCTCCTTTGTTTTGGTACTATTCTCCCTTCGTTCCTTCCTTGCTCGCTTGGTCTTAACGGCACACAAGCCAAGTGCTTCGGTGATATCTATTTCCTCGTCCTTCGCCTGAGAAAGCCACTTTCTCGACTGAGTTTCTTTGTCAAAAACATTTACATCACAATTTCTTGTCTGTTAAAGATATGCATCAAATGGGAACTCGGAAAAAAATCCGAGCCCCAGATGGGATTTGAACCCACGACCCTCCGTGATCTAGTCGGATGCTCTAACCACTGAGCTACTGGAGACTCTTGTGGTGAGCAAGGGTGAAATGTGGGTATTGACTAGAACTGCATCACGCAGTTACATAGTCAAATTTTAAACGACCATATATGACTCATAACTACATCGCGCAGTCACATTAAGGCATATCAGCGATAGCACCTCGCTAACTGCATCACGCAGTCACATTAAGGCATATCAAAGATGCAACCAACCAACCACCAAAGCGAGTAAATATAAGAGAAGTTAAAGATATGCATCAAATGGGAACTCGGAAAAAAATCCGAGCCCCAGATGGGATTTGAACCCACGACCCTCCGTGATCTAGTCGGATGCTCTAACCACTGAGCTACTGGAGACTCTTGTGGTGAGCAAGGGTGAAATGTGGGTATTGACTAGAACTGCATCACGCAGTTACATAGTCAAATTTTAAACGACCATATATGACTCATAACTGCATCGCGCAGTCACATTAAGGCATATCAGCGATAGCACCTCGCTAACTGCATCACGCAGTCACATTAAGGCATATCAAAGATGCAACCAACCAACCACCAAAGCGAGTAAATATAAGAGAAGTTAAAGATATGCATCAAATGGGAACTCGGAAAAAATCCGAGCCCCAGATGGGATTTGAACCCACGACCCTCCGTGATCTAGTCGGATGCTCTAACCACTGAGCTACTGGAGACTCTTGTGGTGAGCAAGGGTGAAATGTGGGTATTGACTAGAACTGCATCACGCAGTTACATAGTCAAATTTTAAACGACCATATATGACTCATAACTGCATCGCGCAGTCACATTAAGGCATATCAGCGATAGCACCTCGCTAACTGCATCACGCAGTCACATTAAGGCATATCAAAGATGCAACCAACCAACCACCAAAGCGAGTAAATATAAGAGAAGTTAAAGATATGCATCAAATGGGAACTCGGAAAAAATCCGAGCCCCAGATGGGATTTGAACCCACGACCCTCCGGATTTTTTCCGAGTTCCCATTTGATGCATATCTTTAACTTCTCTTATATTTACTCGCTTTGGTGGTTGGTTGGTTGCATCTTTGATATGCCTTAATGTGACTGCGTGATGCAGTTAGCGAGGTGCTATCGCTGATATGCCTTAATGTGACTGCGCGATGCAGTTATGAGTCATATATGGTCGTTTAAAATTTGACTATGTAACTGCGTGATGCAGTTCTAGTCAATACCCACATTTCACCCTTGCTCACCACAAGAGTCTCCAGTAGCTCAGTGGTTAGAGCATCCGACTAGATCACGGAGGGTCGTGGGTTCAAATCCCATCTGGGGCTCGGATTTTTTTCCGAGTTCCCATTTGATGCATATCTTTAACTTCTCTTATATTTACTCGCTTTGGTGGTTGGTTGGTTGCATCTTTGATATGCCTTAATGTGACTGCGTGATGCAGTTAGCGAGGTGCTATCGCTGATATGCCTTAATGTGACTGCGCGATGCAGTTATGAGTCATATATGGTCGTTTAAAATTTGACTATGTAACTGCGTGATGCAGTTCTAGTCAATACCCACATTTCACCCTTGCTCACCACAAGAGTCTCCAGTAGCTCAGTGGTTAGAGCATCCGACTAGATCACGGAGGGTCGTGGGTTCAAATCCCATCTGGGGCTCGGATTTTTTTTTCCGAGTTCCCATTTGATGCATATCTTTAACTTCTCTTATATTTACTCGCTTTGGTGGTTGGTTGGTTGCATCTTTGATATGCCTTAATGTGACTGCGTGATGCAGTTAGCGAGGTGCTATCGCTGATATGCCTTAATGTGACTGCGCGATGCAGTTATGAGTCATATATGGTCGTTTAAAATTTGACTATGTAACTGCGTGATGCAGTTCTAGTCAATACCCACATTTCACCCTTGCTCACCACAAGAGTCTCCAGTAGCTCAGTGGTTAGAGCATCCGACTAGATCACGGAGGGTCGTGGGTTCAAATCCCATCTGGGGCTCGGATTTTTTTCCGAGTTCCCATTTGATGCATATCTTTAACTTCTCTTATATTTACTCGCTTTGGTGGTTAATTTCTTGTCTTTCTTAAATACGTCGAGTAATAGACTTCGGAAGCTGCAATTCTGCCATGTTTGTTTGTCCTTATGTTCGCGCGTTTAAAGTTTATTTGGCGCCGAGTTTACTCGTGTCCATTGTCTTCCGAGAATAGAACCCAGTCTTATTTTGGAAAAATCTTGTTTTTTCTGTTAGGTCGTCTAGTTTTATACGTCCCGTTTTTATACCAGACGGCTTTGACAAAGTCGTCAGACCTTAGATAAGACCGTCGTTAAAGTCGTCTAGCATAAAAACGGCCAATCTTTTTTAATGTCGCCTATTTTAGCCAACTCGGCCTACTGCCGGTCCTCGTCAGCTAATTATCACGGAGATATTCTGCGCGATTTCCCAGGATAATTGCTAGATACTACCCTATATGACTTTGCATCCTAATGACCTACGACCTGAGTAATAGCCCGGGGACAAGCGGGCTCTGGATCTCTCTGCGGGCTCGCTGGCTACAAGAGTAACGGCCTTTGCAGCGCTGAATCATTACGAGTGAGAATTCGCTCCTTCCATTTTTTTTTCTGTTCCCCTGAAAATACAACTTGCAAAAATGCGACTGCAAGAGTGATTTTCTCGTAGAAAATTTGACTAACGCAAGTTTCCAAAAACAAAAGAAAACAAAACAACAACAACAACAAAAATCAAACAAACAAAAAAGAAACATAGAAAACAAACAAAACAAGCGCTGTCCTCACAAACCACTTTGTTTCATCTGTCAACAAGTTATTTGTCGGGAGCATGCTTAGAAGAGATCACGTGACCACTCTCTTTTTTATTATGGAGTGAAAAAGGACAATAACCTATTACGAGTCGCCATTTCTGGAGTGTTATTGGTTTATAGCAGTGTGGATTTAGCGAGCGAGTCTAACCTATGTTCTTATAACCATCCACGAATCGAGTTGATATCTTAAGATATAGGTCAATTTGCATCAAGTTCTGAGAATGAAAGGCATCCGAACGACAGCGGATTTCCAGAAGACATTGTGGCTAGGCGAGCCTTTTTGCTGAAAAAACGAAAATGAGAAAACCTTGATTAGTTGGTCCTCTCGCAAATCAATTCAAAAAACATCGAGAGGCATGTGCTAAGTACAGTGAATTTGTTACCTCAGGAATCGAGTTCCTTAGCATGTTTCCACTGGAAAGATCGCTACATTAGTATTTGTCTCAAAACAAACATAATGACGGCAGATATGAACATGCAAAGTACCTGACAGATATCACTATTGCTACAACACAGGTTTAGTTTCTATGGGACCAGACACACTTGCAGGTCTTAGAAAGTTTAAAAGTGCTGGGACACTCAGTTTATCAGTAGCTATCAGTTCGGAAATATCGCTGTACAACTTAGTTATCCCTGTGGCACTTTAATTTGAAGGAAAGAAATCATAAAAATGCAATGAGGCACTCCAGTCAAAGAATGACAATCATGAGAATTCCTTAAGCCCAGACAGGATTAGAAAAGGTTAAGTCGGCGTTTGAAATTCTATCAGGCACAAGTCCGGCTCGTGGATCTCTTGGTTCGAATTCGTCAGTCGCACCAGCCTCACACTAGGTGCTATTTCCCTGGTTTTACCGGTAAATGAATTTTAGCGTTTGTTATCTTTGAGTCTACCAAATTCGTTGAATTTAATGCCAGCTATAACTCAACTTGCGTTCAATGTTTTACATAGTAGTCGGATTACGAAGAAGGCAAGTTTATTCTGATAATACCACCAACGCAAATACCTAGATAACAAAAAGTTGTTAGTTATTTCTTTGTGAAAATTGCAAGATGTTGTGCTCGTCATAGCAAGTTCTTTCCATTCATATCTGAAGCATTTGTTCTAAAACCTTGTTTGTGCTTTGAACTAACTCAGAATGGTTTTAAGTGCCAAATACCCCAGTCAATCACTATCAAAGCCTCTATACAATACGGACCAAGTTCTTTGGAAGGCTATGTGAGCAAGTCAAAATTTGGCTTCTCTATGATTAAGAGGAAAGTCAACATAATGATTAACGAACGGATTCACTTACATGGTTGGAATATAGTACTTTCAGGAGTACGGTCCGTCTCTGAATTTCCTTTCCGTTCATTACTCGGAGCTTTCCAGTGTTTAATGTTACTACGGAGATTGACTTGTGCTTGCGATATTTGACTAAGAAAAGCAGTGGTTTGCAGATAGACCCTTTTAAGTCCCCGGCAATCTGTCAAGGACAGCTTAAGGACATTTTTGTAAAGTAAGGCGATTATTATGATTCGCCGGGCGGTAAGGCGTATTTTTGGAATCCCTCATTGTTGCACAAGAACTCTCTGTTCTGAAGGTCTGCGATCCAATTATAACTCAGTGACACAGGGAAGATTCCCCGCCTAGAAAGCAAAAATAGTTGTTTGGTTTTTTATGGGATATGGTTTTTCCAAACCTTCAGACCGAACAGACCTCCAGACCGCGACTTTTCGTGCTCGAAACGTTCGTTACGAGGATAATGTTTATCAACAGAGATTGGAAATCTTCAGAGTTGCGAAATCCTGTAATTTTACTAATTTTTTGAAAATACGTAATTTTGTACTGTCAAAAGTCGACGATAAAATGACCCTTAAACGAAATAGAAAGATTCCAATTAATGAAAAATATGCTTCAGTGTGACTGAGTATACATAACACCCGCAACTCTTTTCGTCGTTAAACGAATGAATTCTTACTCTATAACGTTGTTATATTTTAATTATATGGTGGGAGTTTTATTGTCTCTAGGACATGGCGCATTTTTGTTTTTCTTATTATTTGTTTAGTAATCTTTATCTAGGGTAGTGATTTCATCATCATCATCATCATCATCATTATTATCATCATCATCATCATTATCATCATCATCATCACTACCACCACCACCATCACCACCACTACCTGCCACAACCACCACCATCATTAGCACGGCGATGTTAGCATCACCGCTACTTTAATAGCCATTCCCGCCGGTATCATTGCTGTTCTTGTTATAAACATCTCTATCAGTTTAGACTCCTTAAATATACAATTTTACGCAACCGTCTAAGCAATGCCCTTTTAGCCCATAATTATCTGTAAGGGCCTGAGAAAGTTCATTGTGGTATCTCCTTTGACGTTAAGACTGTTATGTAATGTTTAATAAATGAGCAGGAGTGTTTTACCAAGTTTAAAACACGAGGCGTAGCCGAGTGGTTTAGGACTTGATAAAACCCGAATTGCGAATTTATTGAACGGCTTAAAAATTTTACACTAAAATTTAGATTTTGGGTTATTTTGGCCTAGAAAATGGGATGTAAAATTAGTCGTGTCTTTATCAGATGAGACACTCATTAAAAATTAATTTCTTTTTCATTTCCTTCATGAATTATTAATGAGTTTTTTTAAGGGAGTCTAACCCAGTTTTCGATTTTGGAATTGAGGTCGGCTTTCCATCAATGATACAAAAAGATTTCCCGGGATTGATTCCCTAGTGAAAGAGATTATTGGGCATTGCATCCCTGGCCACGACCAGTGACGAACACCGCTAGTATCGTTCTCATAACGTCTGTATAATGTCCGCCTGACTGGTGTTGTTCATGTGAAGTACTTCAACTTCAAATCCAATAAATCTATCCCATAACCCCAAGGTGACTAACCGTAAGCCATTTTAATTTGAAGTTGCTTCTTCTGGGTCTGGCGAGATTCTTAAAACGAAAGAGTCTGGTCGTTGGCTTCAGTGTCTGGTCGATCTCTACAGCTTCTTGGTGGAACAAAATAGCTCTCTAATGTTTAAATGTAAAGTATAGAAGGCATTTCGACATTACATACGACTGTAAATGAATTGGTATGTTCATATGGTCGCCGCTAGACTACCAAGGTAACGATCCAGGTTGAAACCAAATCCACTTTACATTAGAAGGAAACTGAGTGGGGGCTTAAAATTAAAGATGTCACGAAAATATTTTACCTTCTATTTGAGGCCCCTGAGTATCCCTGTAATTACAAAAAAAGATAATATATGAAAAAAATACGCGCCCTAATGAAACAGTGTGCGAATGTCCTTGCTAGTAAAATAAAAAACAGCAGATTTTCCGTGACTAATTGTCTTCGTAACTATGTACAAAACATTTGTCCAATTATCTGATAAATTCACGGGACCACTTTCAGATCGGTGTTTGTAAAACGTTATCTGGAGTACACCCAGCTCCTTAACTACTCTTACACATTGCACATCTGTTTTTTCAAGTCGCAACTGATTTTCATCCCACTATAAATGCAAGTTGCAAGTTGAACATGAAACTACGGTTAGGTTTCGGGTTTCAACACATCTGAAATTTCAAGGTTAAATGATAATTAGATTGGCATAGATCTGATGTTCTTGACATATGGCACTGTTAAAAAAGGAAAAAAAAAACATTTGACTAAAATTCCCCTTGATCATTGCGGCTCATCAGTAAAGCCTGGGTAATTAGTATTTTGGTACATCGGATCGCTTACCACAACACGTTTCTCCAGTGACTTTAAAGACAATTATATACACTCTCGTTAAGTACTTCATTTGTAGAACCATTTTTTTTTTATACAAGCAGACCGAAATTTAATTGAGACCTACTGTAAATCCATTTATTTGCTATTTAATTTGTGACGTTAATTGTTTACATAACGTATTTCGCCGTACTGGGTTTCGTATTTATTGACTTAGATCATTAACTAGCTACTTCAACTTTACACAATTTGTTATGATTTGCAGGAACTCCAAACTGCTCTCTCGATCCTCTCCTGTTTCGAGGGGAGAGACGACCAACTCGGCTTAAAAGTGGAGGGTAGCAAATAGGCGGCCGCCTTACCGCGTTACCACGACTTATACCTGCTTTACAAGGCTGCTTCGATTTATAAGAAAAATGATTAAGCAATGCCATTTCGGCTTAGACAGGATAAACATGCGCTGTGGGCTCTTTATATTCAGTTCCGAAAACCTCAGGGGCTATGATTTCCCCATTGCGAATCATTTAGGCTGGCCACGTTTTACTAGAGTTCGCAGGCGAAAATCCGAGTGTACTCTTTAATTCGTATTAAAAGAGGTTTCTTAAAACATAAAACTGTAAAAACGAACGATAAAATCCGACGTTTCGGAGTAGTCATGACTCCATTATCAAGGAAAATATAAACGAGATCATGCAAATTACAGCATTTAAAGCGATTTTGGCGCGAAAAAATTAACATAAGAGGGTGCGAAGATTATAAAAATACTTTCGCACGAATGGAGTCTGATTGCACGTTGAGATTTGGCTTTAAAGCTCTTATAAAAAGCATTTCGTACACTAAGCAGTCAAATTTAGTTTTGCATTTCTTAAGCACTTGGAAACGCTTTAGCAGGTCCTGAGGCATTGTTCCGTGCATGTTCTTGTAGTGTTTGGCAATGGCGGAGGATTGTTGTTTGTGTCCTTTCACACGATTATGTAAATGTCCGCGTGTGTAGCCTACATAACCCGCATCGCACAGGTCACATTGAAAACCATAAACAACACACTGCTGATTTACAATTGGTGGTTTTGTTTCTTTGACATTAAGTTCTTGTTCAATTTTCCGGCTCACAAACACGGGCTGGATGGTGGTGTGTATTTTTAGGCTCAAATCATTAAGTTGTTTCCTCACACTATCCGCTGAGATTTGGTCTTTGAATGGTAAAACCACTCGAATCGTGTCATCTGTCTCTTGAGATGGTGATAAAGGTTGCTGCTGATCGCAAACCTTCGAGTCAACGAAACTTTTGATGGTACTCTTTAATTGACGCCAAATTAAAGCCAACCGAACAGATATCTACCGAAACTTGTCGCTGG
>JAEMWC010000133.1:375000-422500 GCA_016490735.1 Pachyseris speciosa | reverse complement strand
ACCTCTCACAGAGGACAAAAGCTCTCGTCTCCTTCTTTAACCTGCTAATTTGCGCACTGTTTAAACTGTTTATGTAAGAGTCTCCGCGTTTACTCAATGATCAAGCTTGAAAGGTTCATAAGCCGAAAGTGCCACTCACAAGCGCACAAGCTGCACCGGCCATAAACAGTTATACCTTTGCAGTGGCGGATTACAGCCAATTGTTCCTGAATCCAAAGAGAAAACAGAGCTAAATTCGTTTGTTTCGTTATTAAATCTTTTACGTTTACCGCTTTCGTTCTTTTTTTGTTCTCAAAACAAATTCAAACTTTCCGAGTCTTTTTCAAGTTAATCTCTTATGACTTTAAAAAAAAAGGAAAAAAAAGAAACCTTGCCCGGCGGACTTCATCTGCATATCGAAACGGTCATGCATATAACGGATCGTGCTCTTGTAAAAATAATCGATGAACCCTGAAATGAGTTATGGCTTGCGGTTACTATTACAACTTATTTGTCTCCGTGCGGAGATCGTATGAAAGTGTTGCGTAAGGTGAGCAAGTTCAGGTAACGGCCATGCAAAGTTTTGAAAGTAAAACGTTCAAGCTGTGAACGTCAAAATTCATCGGTTTTGGAGGACACGATACCAAGTTATTCAGTTATCTTTGGTATTAGGTCATTTAGACGTTTTTGTTCATTTGCAAACCGTATATATGTACACTTTCGACAAAACTTGGAGGGTTGTTGGTTTGCTCATTAAACGTTCCAGTTAGGTTGGCCCCGTTGGGTTCATACCAAGCGATCACCATTGTGGTCATGTGAAATAAATGCACTTTCCTCCTAGATACAAAACTGGGGCACTTGTATTGCTGCCTGCAACCAATCCACCAAGCTACACATTTATGAACTCATCAGTGGTTAGAGTTCGTGCGTATGTAATTAATAAGGAGCTTAGTGGTGCTCTTAATTAGTGCAAAGCAGTCAGCTGTAAACTGATATTATAAGGTTTTGGAAGTTTGGACAATGTTTTGATTTAATTAAGCGTAATCTGTATTATGATTGCGGTTAGCCAACCTTTCCTTGTTCATCACAATCATTGGAGATTGCATTGGGTAATCAAGATCAAAGCACGCACAAGAACGTTTACTGAACAGAACCCTCGCGTGTGCATCACGCGCGTGGTCCATCGTGGCCATTTGCTCGCGCACCATTCGTGTGAGAGTTGGGTCGGGGGCTAGGAGGTGTTCTAATTTGAAGTCTTTGTGACTGACTGATTCACTAAAGCGTACATTTTTTGTTTGCTTTCTTCGAAAGGAGTACTCGAGGCGACTGAGTGAAGATAGAATGAGGTGTGTATATATAATTTGTACTGATTATATGAAGAGATCAGGTTTTTGAACCGATATGAGCTACTCCACAAGATTCAGCTAAATGTCTTTGTTTAAATTCCGCGAATGAATTTTTAAAATTACTTTTAGGGTGCTGTTGCTTTCCAGTGCATGTAACCTTATTTTTGCATTTCCTGGTTCTAAGGCAGTTTCTGACGACCTTGGCCCTTCTGAGAATCAGGCTAAATTTATTTGCATGAGTTATGTACACTATTGCTTTCTCGTGGCATCATGACTGTGCAACTATCAAACCAAGAACAAGTCAGCCAGCCAGCTCCCTAGCCAACAAATCTGTTGGCAATCAATGCGTCCGTGCGTCCGTCCCTCCGTCAATCAATCAGTCTTTCAGTTAATCAGTCAATCAGCTAGGCAACCAGCTAGCCAGTCAGTCAGCCAGCCAGCCGGCCAGCCGGCCAGCCAGCCAGCCAGCCAGCCAGTCAGTCAGTCAGTCAGTCAGTCAGCCAATCACTCAGCCAGCCAGCCAGCCAGTCAGTCAGTCAGTCAGTCAGTCAGTCAGTCAGTCAGTCAGTCAGTCAGTTAGTCAGCCAGCCAGTCAGTCAGTCAGTCAGTCAAGGCTGGAAAACGAAAATGAGGTCATTCGATGTAGGATCCGTAACTGTTTACCTCAATAACTGTGCTCTATTGACTAACACACAGGAAAAATCTCCCTGTCTGTTACTTCTTTTCAATAACATGCAAAATATGTAATCGCGATTTCAGTTCTCCGACGCGTTATCAGAACGGAGACGTTACCAAGGATCAACTCTTAGAAGCCATAAAAAACCGCGACAATGCAGAAAGGGAAATCAAAGCCCTCAAAATGCAGCTCAGCATGGCGGAGGACACACGTGACAGCGTGCGAAAGGATCTCATGGATGCCCATCGAAAAATGCGGGAAAGCGATGAAGCGACAGAGATACAAAGAAAAGAAAATTTGGCGCTTAGAAGACAGATAAGAGATGAGCAGATTGAGAAGGGCGCATCGCAAAAAACCTGTGATGATCTTCGTGATAAGGTGAAAGAAACCGAAATTGAGAGAGCTGAAACGAAACGAAAGCTGGAAGAGCTAGAGCACAAGTTCCGCGTCTGCGAGGACAGCCGAGCCAGCATCACCGGAGAGGCGAACGATCTTCGGAGCAGGTTGAACGAATTTGAAGCAGAGCGAGCGGAATTTCGGCGAGAGCTACAGGAGGCGCTACGTCAGGTGAAAATCTTGAGCAGCGAATGTTTGTTGGGAAAAAGAGAATTGACTGATCTGCAAGAGAGGCTATCGCGAGAGGAGGCTCTGCGGGAGGAAGTACGACACGAGGCATACACTTTGAAACAGAGCATACTACACGTTGACAGCGAGAAGGAGGAGGCGAAACAAGGTGCGGCAAGATTGCAAAGAAGGTGAGAATTAACTGATTAGCTGGGAACTAGCTTGGCACCTCTGGTTGCCTAAAGTTGGCTTAAAAACAGGGGCAACCAACAAGCCAAATCAACCAAAAGCTGTAGAAAGGTATTTGTAAGTACCTCATGGTGTCTGAATTCTGTTTAAAGTGATGTTTTCGTTAGCCAGAAAAATGTGACCTATTCGGATTCCTTGAATTGCCCAGAAATGCTAGGGAACAAAATCTTCCTTTCAGAAAATGCTAGTAAAATGAACTTTCCGGCCACTAAATTTCAACTAGGAAACTATTTTTTTTCCCGAAAATGCTATTCGACGTTTTTGACTGCCAAAAACAGCAAATATGACCTTTCCGAAAACCTCATGGGCTATGATTTCCCCATTGCGAATCTTTAAGGCCACGTTTTAGTTACGAAAATCCGAGTGCACTCTTTCATTGAAGCCGAAAGCCTAAGGCTAACTACCCTCCACCGAACAGATATCTACCGAAACTTATCGTTGGGTGCCCCTGTAAAACATCGCCTAGAATCGCCATGTCGGGGACAGGCACCTGCACGTCGTTTTGCTTTGACAGTTACCTTTTTTACCCTCCCTTCTTTGTTGCGCTCTATTTTGATTTCGTAACGAAGGTGAGCAGCACTCATATTTCCTAGCAGACAAAACTGAAAAGAAGCAATTCTCCATTTTTAACGTCCCTTTTGTATTGACCTCTGGAATAACAGTGAAACTTATTTCATTTAAAAAGAGTGCAGCTTAAGTTTGGCCTGCGAGTTTTGGGCGATTGTTCATGCGTGAAAAGGATCTCTAACGATCGTTTTCATTTCATGTAAATGATAAGAGGCGACTGTATTCGAAGGGTACCCTCAGACCTTGAAGGAAGACATTGTTTGTGATTCTTGCTCATGGCGTTTTCCATAACGGAAGTAAATGTGTTCGAAGTATCTGGAACTATGACATCATACATTCTCAGTCTCGGCAATAACGATTTTTGAGTAGCGTTTTTTGGAACCTGAATCTCAATGTATTTTTCTGTGTTGGTGTTTCCAAGAATCAGAGAAGCTGAAGACACTTTTGTTAGTCGGGAGAAAGACTATCAAGCCCAGCTGGAGGAGTACAAACAATTTGAACAGAAGGCGAAAAACAAGATAAGGGAAATGGAGAATCTGCTGGAGCAGACGACATTCGATAGAGAAAATTACAAAGCCCAGCTGTCTGGCAATGACGGCAGGATCAGCGCTTTGGAATCACAGATCGCTCGAATAGAGGCGATGAAGAATGACTGCGAATTCAAACTGTCCAACCTGTACTCAATCCTACGAAGATCACTTGGCTTGCGATCACAGTCCAAGCCTCAAACTCCAGACGAAGGCAGTCCGAAGAAGAATACAAGATTTTACGGCCGAAGCCGTTCGCGTTTAAATTCTGGTAAGGTTTTAATTTAAACCTCTCAAAATGTCCAGCTATATCTTTTGTTTGCAATACTAGGTTCTGGCCATGGTTAATATCCTATTTTTCAATCCCCTATTTCCCCTATCGGGTGAGGTGTCATTCTTTTGGTATCACTTTGCGGACCGCAACAATACTCGCATTTACCTTATTTCTGAGCTCACACTTTGTTGTACATGTGCGTCTGGTTGAATTTGAATATCCCTATAATGCAGTGATAAGAAACTTAGAATCTTTATGTACACATAGAACATTATTCAGTCCGTGGAAGTCTCTATATTATTATTTCTCGGGGAGCAGGGTTGGAGCAGTGGTGAGAGCGCTCGCCTTCCACCAATGTGTCCGGGGTTCGATTCGCGGACTCGGTGTCACAAGTGGGCTGAGTTTGTTGGTTCTCTATTCTGTTCTGAGAGGTTTTTCTCCGGGTACTCCGGTTTTCCCCTCTCGTCAAAAACCAACATTTGATTTGATTTGATTTAGTCTCCCCAATTAGTAGAGCATCTTTGCTCGGCTAGAAAGATTTGAGACTTTAATAAAGTGATGATGATGATGATGATGATGGTGATGATTGTAGCGCTAATGACTTATGGGAAACGCCGCCTGGCACCTTCGAATATCATTCGCCTTGGGGAAAAGAGTGTAGGGTACCGATTCCCTTTAGTTAGGCGTACTCAGACACGTCGATTTCGTATCGTTTCAAATCGTCGCTTGTCACAGTAAAAAAATGTCAACTCACTGGTTCTTATTCTTTCTATATTTTTCAGAGGACTCTGACGACATTGATCCGGATGCCGTGAAAGCATCATTGTCCGAGCTGCTGCAGAATCTAAAAGAATCAGAAAGAAAGAAAGAGGAAAGCGTAGTGAAAGTGGAAAGTCTACAGAATGCTGTAGCTCATTTGGAAGAAGAAAGGGCGGGGCTGGATGGAAAACTCCGGGCCGTGCACCAGGAGGTAAACGAACTGAGAGATCAGAGGAGGCTGTTAGAAGAGAGACTGAACAGTGCGGAGACAGCGCTTACCTTACAGGTGCGAAAACATATCTTACGCTTTCGCTGAATGGAGTTTGGTACAAAATCAAAATTAACCGCTGGGGAAGTGTTTAATTAATAGGGAACTTAAGCAACGAGTATGGCAACGGCAACGAGAACGCCACAAAACAATATGTTTCATTAGTAAAAACAATTGTAAAAACATTTCGCCGGGTACATTTTCTTGAATTCCTTGCCTTCTGAGGTATTGCTGGTTTGCAAGTGACGTCACGGTAGCCATGTTGGAGGTCAAGAACAGTGGCCTTTCTCTCCGCTGGGAACTAAACTCTATTTTTATGTAAATTATTCGAAAAAATTTCTATTGTTTTGAGCTCCAACATGGCCGCCCTGTCACGTGGTTGCAAACCAAGAATTCCTTTTTTCGCGTTTTTGCCGGCTTCAAACTAGTTAAATGCTCCTTGATGAATCAAACGCGCGGTATAATGTTATTTTTTGTTAGTACCCACTATTTTAAAGAGTAACTCAGTGTAAAAGGAACACGCTCGTCCCGTTCCATTTTGATAGAGAAAAATTGTCCTGTTCCTATTAAAAGAAATCCTGCGCGATTTTTCTATTCAAATGGGAAACGCCCCAGGTTTCCATGAAAGTGACTCAGAATTAGTGGTCTTTTCAGAAGATAAAAAAAAGGGTCAGAGTAAACCCCTTCCAGCAAATTTTCCTCATGTTTTTATCCAGAATTAACAATCATGAATGTTTTAGACTCACGCACACCTCTGCGTTTCGTCGATAGTACATTTGCATAAGAGAAATAACTTTTACAAGTCAGACGTAATCCGGAGTTTTTTTTTTAACGATAGAGAGGAACAGAGTTTTGACACATCACGCCTTATTTATAGGAAGAGGCCATCCAAAAGGTTGAGCGAGAACGGAACGCATTGACAGAAAAGATGCAAATGCTTGAGGGAGCCTTGAGTCTCTCAGAGAACGAACGAAAGCAGCAACAAGAAAAGATAAAAGATCTTCAAGAGACGGAGAAAAAATTGAAAGGTGAAAAACACGCATTGCGGACCCAGCTAGAGGCGTCATCCGGGGACTTGACAAAGAATGCACTGCGGCTGAAAGCGATGGAAGGGGAAATACAACGATATAAACGCGTGCACAGTGAAATAGAGGTAGAAAATAATAAATTAAAAGAAAGACTGAGTGGTTTATTACGGACCAATCAAGAATTAGAAAACAATATTTCCAATTTGAAGTTGGCTGTCCAAAAGCTCAACGGTGCTGTGGCTACAGGCGAACAACAGGAGACACGACTGAAAGAAAAAGTTCAGGCGCTCTCGACCTCTCTTAGCGAGAGTAACAGCAGCTCACAGAATCTACAGGAGCACATTTACCAGCTTCAGCGAACACTGGAAACCACTGAAGGAGAGAAACGGTTACAGCAAGAGAGGGTGGGGTCCCTTAAGGAGACACTAAAGGAATGCAAGACCGAAAACCGCGCTCTGGCTGATAAGGTGCATTTCTTGGAAAAAACGCGCGAAGAAGCTGAGTTGCGGATAAATGATTTCGAAAGTCAAGTTAAGCATGTGAAATCGCTCTTAATTCAACGACAAGAACGAGAAGATGAACTTCTTAGCAAACTGCATGATTTGGAAGAGGAGGCGAACTCTCTAAAAAGTCAAAATAGTTCGTTGCATAAAGTGAACTCCTCATTCGATGCGGAAAAGAGAGATTTGGAAAAGAGCAACTTGCGGATCGGCAAGGATGTCCAGGCGCTTAAAAAGACCCTGGATAGACTTCAAAGGGAACGGTTAGAGTTTGAAGAATCATTCTTTGAGTCAAATCAGGAGAAGGAAGCTTTGAACAGAACACTCAGTGAAGCAGCGAAGGAGAATATCGAATTGAAACAAAAAGTGGATTCCTTGGAGAGAGCTCTTCAAGAAGCAGAGGTCAAGCACACGGAAAGGTAAAACGCTTTCAAAACGACTTTTGTAAGCCATGTTTTATCACCGACTGTTACATGCTCACTAGTTAAAAAAAATCTTAGTTAACCTGAAATATTAATTTGTCTGTCCTTCAATTTCTATTCTATCAACTGCTCTCTTGACTTTTCTTACTTCTTGCCTTACTACCCCTAGACATTTCAGTCAGTCAGTCAGTCAGTCAGCGAGCCAGTCAGTCAGTCAGTCAGCCAGCCAGCTAGCCAGCCATCAGCACCAAAAAGACCGAAGTTATGTACCAGCCTGCACTCGGCAAGTCATACGGCAAGGACCTCACATCACGTTACAAGGGGGCAGAACCTCCAGGCTGTCTACAACTTCACTTATCTGGCCGGCAGCACCCTTTCACGAGCGAAGAACATCTACGTTGAGGTCAACAATAGGATCGCCAAGGCCAGAGCTGCCTTCGGAAGACTCCGTGCGAACGTCTGGGAGCTGAGAGGAATCAGCTTGACCACTAAGCTGAAGGTCTACCGTGCAGTGGTACCCACTACAGCAGACATGCCAAACAGCTCAACCACGTCCACATGAACTGTCTCGGTAGACTCCTTCGCATCAGATGGCAAGACAAAGTTCCCGACACGGAGGTCTTGGAGCGGGCCGGCATCCCCAGTGTCCATACCCTCCTACAGAATGTCAGGTCAGATGGACTGGTCACGTCGTCAGAATGCCTGTTGAGAAACGCTTCAAGGATTGTCTCAAAGTGTTCCTCAAAGACATGAACATCGATCTCAACACATGAGAGACGCTTGCACAGAATCGTTCAATCTGGCGAAGCAATCTGACTACAAGAGTCCGTGCAGCAGAAAACAGACGCACCACAGGGGCCCAGAGAAAATGTGCCGCACGCAAGGGATCTCGACTACATCTGCAGCACCCACCCACACATGTCCCACGTGAAGGCGAGCCTTTCGGGGCCGTATTGGCCTCACCAGTTACCTCCGGACCCACAGACACCGTTCATCAATCTGAGATGAAGTCATGTTCGAAGGACGAACATCATCAAGTCAGTCAGTCAGTCAGTTAGTCAGTCAGTCAGTCACTGTCTTGGTTACTGAAACAAGTACTAGTTTACTTAAAGGAAATCATGCCGCGAATGCCAACGTGAGGTTTCTTTCTCTCTACAGCCTTCTTGATATTACGGAAAAACAACAACAAGATTTAGAGAAAGAAGCGAAAAGATCGCACTTGGCATTGGAGAAAGCACAAAAAACAACAGAGAAGCGAGAGAGGGCCTACAGAGCAAAGGTGGATGCCTTAGAGAAACAGGTAACGTTCGTTACTGAAATGACAGTCTGATGATAAATTATATTAGTATAAAACTACTAGGTTCTATCATGAATGCCGTTCTCTGATTGGCTACGCTACTCGCTATCTATGCTGTGATAGACAGTGAGTAGCGGTTGTTAACAAAATGGCAGCCGTTTCTTCGCATTTTCGAAGTGTCTGCTAGGAGGATTTAGATAATTTACTCGTCTAGTTTTGAACGACTAGTAGATTCTTATTAAAACAATTAGATTACTCGCTCTCGATTTCTATGCGTGATAGCTGATTCGGGCTGCGCCCTCATCAACTATCACGCGATAGAAATCTCTAGCTCATAATTTATAATTGTTAGTTATACCCCCATTTCAACACAGCCTCTTGAACAGTTTGTCGACATATGATCTTTGTAATGCATATCAGATATATTGCTTCCGTTTTTAAAACTGGCTGATAAACAGAGAGCAATAGATTAAGAACCTATGGTGTAAAGTGCAGTTTCCGTGTTATGATTCTTACCTTCGCAGTATAGTTTAACTATAATTAGAAACATGAAAAACGCGTCTCATTGAAAGAAGCTAGCGAATCCAAAGTAATTATTTCGACTAGTCTCGTCACTTGCCACGTGAAAACACCCAAATAAAATTCCCCTCCCTTCGACCAAAGGGGGCGAAAGTGTCCGGTATAGGTTGCTCCGGGTGATGGTAGCAACCGGAAAGCGTTAACTTCAGGCGGAGTTAATGCTTGATACGTAAAATAACTTCTACTCATGCAGTGGAAAGTCACTGTTTGTATACACTACGTTTAAAGAGGTTCCCTCACCCAAATGCTCAATGTTTTAGGTTGCAGCCCTCATAAACGAGCTTGAGAGTGAGCGAGAGGAGAAGATGATCCAGACCAACAAGGCTAATATTAAAAGTGACGAAATAAGAGAAGTTCGACAGTCGCTCGGAAAATCACTGCAAGCTGTCGAAGAAGACGCGAGCAATCTCCGAAGTATGCTCGGAAAATCACTTCGGAGAATAGATCGGTACACCGAAGCTATCCGACGAAATGAAGTACCTCCTCCGTCGACTGACACAGACGGATCGACAGTGGATGCCTATAACGAGAGACCATCTGAAGACTCGAAGTACCTTCGCTCCTCAAAGCGACGTACGCGGTCAGCTTCACACACGAACTTAAAAGAGCGCGACAGGATTCTTGGTTTGTTACCGTCGGCTCGCACACCATCATCGGAGATCATCGTTAATAACTCGGACATGATTCGGGAAGATTTGTTGCCAGAAGCATCGGTCGAAATGCAATCGCCACTAAGGAGATACAGAAGATCTAGGAAGTCTGTAAATTAAACATGAAGTATAAATCAAATTTAATGAGGCAAATGCGACCATTATAGAATGAACAGTTACTAGAATATTAACAATAGAATTCATATTTATTACCTTGGCCGAAAATGAGTCAACTGACGTATAGGTGGTTTGCAGCCAATCTCTAGAGACACAGATGACAATGACGAAATGAGCAAATGCTGGTGGACGAACAAAAGGAGCTAATGAAGTAGGCACAGCTAGAGAAGTAGAAGTAGAAGTAGGCACAGCTAGAGAACCCTTCCCTCTACATCATTTACAGTTTGTTATTATTATCGTTATCGATATCGTTATCGTTATCGTTATCGCTTTGGTATCGCTATCGCTATCGTTATCGCTATCGCTATTAGACCTTTCCCGATTGCGCTCGTAAAATCCTAAAAAAAGTGCTGGCAAAAATGGCTAAAAAGTGCTCAAAAAGTGCTCAAAATCTCAAAATAGTGCTCAAAAAGTGCTAAAAGTTGTGAACAGTTACCTCTAAGCTTTCCTTTTACCACGGCAAAGTGTTGGTTTGGGTTCTCACATTGTACTCACATTGGTGGTTTTGACTTCCTCTTTGCTTGTTCTTCCCTTTGTTGATCGGAACTTTTCGCTTTCGTGCTATCGAAGCGGAGCACTTAGGGATGCTCTAGCATTTACTGTTATTGTAATTGGATCAATCACTTCTTCGTCTTCAGTGCTATTGAGTACGGAAGCTTGTAAGTGCCATCCGGGTTGTTGAGAATCCGACATCAAGTTGTTGAAAATCCGACATCCGAGTTGTGAAAATCCGACATCCGAGTTGTGAAAATCCGACATCCGAGTTGTTGAAAATCCGACATCCGAGTTGTTGAAAATCCGACATCCGAGTTGTGAAAATCCGACATCCGAGTTGTTGAAAATCCGACATCCGAGTTGTGAAAATCCGACATCCGAGTTGTTGAAAATCCGACATCTGAGTTGTTGAAAATCCGAGTTGTGAAATGTAATAAATAAGGTTAAAAATAGAAGCCTTCCCGTGGGAACAGTTCATTCTCATTGGTTCGCTTTTCTGGGTTTGGTAGAGGTGACTTAAACGTTCGAATTGTTTTTTGGTTTCTTGATCGGTGTTCATTATTGTATGTGTATGTTACCTGAGTTTATTATCCAACACTGCTAGTAATAGTACAGAAAACGCACGAGACGAGTTCAAATATTCTGCGATATGGTACATTTGGATAAACCTCGCTCGCGTCACGCAAAACCTGTCACACTTTCCCCCAAAAAAGTTGTTCTTTCTATAAATTCTTTGTTTGCAATACGGGTTCGTCAAAATACAGCACAACTCGTAAAAATACTCCGCGATACTACACGCCAAAGCATCTATGATATATACTCCACCGCTTCGAAACAGGAGACATAACACGCAGCTAATTATAAATCATATCCCTTCTGGACAGGTTGAATTCATTCGATAGAATAATTAGTGAAAACGTAAAGCTTGTGGGATGTGGCTGGAGTGACAAGGATATACCTCACAATTTAATGTGATTTGGTAAGCTGAAGCCACTCTAAAGGCACTAAGGCCACATGGTAGCGGGCATTACCCCTTAAATCTACCAAAGCAAAGATTGAGCCCAAGCATTAGTAGCCATGGACAGCTGTTTCGGCCTTGTTAGGCCTCATCAGCATGGCATAGCTAATGCTCAGGCTCAAGTACCTAACAAGGCCGAAACAGCTGTCCATGGCTACTAATGCTTGGGCTCAATCTTTGCTTTGGTAGATTTAAGGGGTCATGCCCGCTACCATGTGGCCTTAGTGCCTTTAGAGTGGCTTCAGCTTACCAAATCACATTAAATTGTGAGGTATATCCCCGATAGAATAATTAGATCGGTTACCTCCCCTGTTTCGAAGTGGTGGAGTCTTTACAACAGTCACTGTTTTAAAATGGAATGAAGAATTTGACATCAAATGTGTTGTGTTTTGTGTCGTGTTCGACTGCGATTGACATCAACCTGTATGAAACGCATATTAAATTCAGTTATCAGGGAAATTGAAATATTAAAAGTAAGATGTTTCGTTTTCTTCGCATGTTGGTCGACTTGCGAGTAGGGAAGGATCCTCGTACTTTCGAGCGAGCTAGTAGCGAGAAAGATGCCCACGTGCGGTGGAGTTAATTCGCTAGGATTTTCAACAACTCAGATGTCGGATTTTCAACAACTCGGATGTCGGATTTTCAACAACTCGGATGTCGGATTTTCACAACTCGGATGTCGGATTTTCAACAACTCGGATGTCGGATTTCCAACAACTTGATGTCGGATTCTCAACAACTCGGATGGCACTTACAAGCTTCCGTATATTGTTTTTCGACTGATTTAGTGCTTCCATTTGTGCTCTTAAAAACACTAAAGCCGGTTACGAATTGTAAATAAATTCAGCAGTACTAGTGTAAAGCCTAGACATCAGATGATTTAGAAAATTTAGATGACACACACATGATACATCAGCCAATCAGAAACTTCTGTTCTCACGCCCAGTAAGGATAAGTCCACGTGCCTTTCCATGACAACGGTCTTTTATTCTTGACAACATCATTAGTTATTCAAATTTATGACATGGAACACGATTCTCGTTGCGAGCGACACACAGTTTTTGCTTTAAAATGTTTTAGAAGACATATGTTGCTCGAAATTTGCTCGAAATGTGAAATATTGCTCAAATGTTGCAAAAAGTGCGAAAAAGTGCTTAAGAGCGACTTGCTGTACCGGTCACCTATACCTATGCAAGATAGAAAAAATCGATTTTCTGAAAATTTGTCAGGAAGAAGGTCTTTACTCACTTATTTTAAAACTGTAACTTTGAGGTTGTTTGGATTTTTATTTTCTTCTCCAGACGGCATTTTGTATTTTGCCCCTAACAGAGCCAAACTCGGCCTTGAAATAGCACTTTTTGCGAACGCTAGCAAGCCAAATTATTGCGCGTAGCTGGAAAAGCTAACCCATATCATTAAAATATAATGTTTTAGTAGTTATTTCGTGTTGCCAGATCCACATTTAATACGAACCTGAATTTTTAACAAATTTTCAAAATTATACGCTACGGTGATGTCGTGTCACATCCAAATTTAGGTCAAATTCATGGACCAAAAAAACAATCTGGTACATGGATTTACCTCCCAAAACTATTTTTCTGGATAAACATATCACTTCATTTTGCTTTTTATCGCAAATCCAGCTTGGGTAAATAAAACGCAAAAATTTGACAGCGTCTTGAAACCAGGCACTTGAGCTAATCGCTTGACATTTTGACCTTTCACGCCGCGATTATTGTCTCGAACATTGACCCTGAAATGTTCCCCTGTGGGTCTTAATTCCGGTGAAATAGTGTTTTAAGCCTCCAGATATCAGCTATTGTAATTTAAAGACAGTTTCTAGCCGCAAACGAGTATATTTAGCAAAGGCTTATTTTGAATAATTAAGCCTAAACATTTGGCGGTTAGCGAGCACAGACAATGCACGCAACAAAATGTCGCTTTATAAATCGTTATCGAGAAAAATCTTTAGGAAAACTAGAAGAATAAATAGTTGAATAACTACTTGGAGTTATTTCTTACCTTAATCTCGCCTATCTTGATAAGAAATGGTAACATTGCTGCTGACGTCTTCAAGCTACTTTTCGTGGCGTGACGAAGCACTCGGATTACATATTAACCATTGACACAGGATACCCAAGCTAATGGATGATTCGATTCGTTTTGCTTTTCGTTCGGTTATCGTCAGTCGGTGTCGGCATTACAGTTACATTTTCACAACCTCCGTGTTGACCCGCCAATTCTGTTAAAGGAGCAGTGTCACCGGAATTTTTGCTGTTTTTGGTTCAATTCTGCCAAAATTACTGCCTTTTACCTGTTATCGCACAAAAAATGCTCCTACAGAATCAGCAAGATGAATTCCAATGAAATTTTAACAGGGAGAGCTAACCATAATAATTTTTTTGGTGATTTTTCAATGCATAGCTTGAAATTTTGAAAAAACCAGTTTTTTCAAATTTCAATCCGTTTCCATCCTCGTCATCTTAGATGGAATACAGGAGTTTATAGTGTCAATGCAGTACTACAGTCTTTGGCAACAAAACTAGACCATTATTTTAAGGTTTCCACTGATGCATTGGCAGTTTTAAGCTTTTTAAATGATGGTACAGAAGCGTGACACTGCCCCTTTAAGTACTATTTTAATAGTTCCTAGTGGCTGATGAATCCCCGCTAGACAGTTCAGTCTCTTGAAAGCTGCACATGGGTGAGATATTTATTATTTCTGGGTGTAACATTTACACATGGTTCTTACCAGGAGCTTATTGTTATTGCTCCTACACATACTTATTACATTAATTGTAGTAGACCTGGTAATGAACGTTCTAGAATACTTCGATTTTAGACACAATTATACTAAAAAAAATAATTATATGATTTAATAGTTTCAGTTCCTTTGATAAATTCTTCCAAATTCCCCCACCCACGCCCTGTTCCACGGCTAAAGTTCTGCAAAATACCTATAAAAACACCTATTAAGGATTTCTGTCTCATTTTATATGATGAATGTAAAACCTATTAAGACAACACGTTCTGCTCTCTTTCATTTGCGAACACAGCTTCTTGTCTAAACTGTTGAGACTTTTGTGACCGACCTGTTTATCATACTAAAAGTGAGTAAAACATGAGCCCTACGTTATTCTCTGAAAAATAGGTTAAGTGGGGTGTTGGGCGGAAAGAATTGATCAGCCTGCGTTGCAGGCGTAAACGGGGAAGGGAGGTTGAGGGGAGGCGAAAACCAGTGTCCCGTTCTGAGCTTCCATCAGCACAAGCTCCCCCACTGCCCAGTTTTACGCGTGCTCCGCAGGCTAGAAATAGGGAGGCCAGTGGGGGCCCGTTCTCATTAGATGTTACTCTCTCCGCTCGGCCAGGTTCAGATCGTTTCATTTGCGAATTATTATCTCGCCCTATACTCCACGAGCTAGTGAGATGTTCCTTTGCCACTGATACATCGAAACGATATGGGTGCATGTGGTTTACATATTTCCATTTCTGTCTTACTCATTACAATCGCAAGCTGAAACAAGTCCACTTAAAGCATCTACTGTGTTCTGCCTTGCGTTTGTTATTAAAACCGTCTTCCGTTGCTAAGTCAAAGTAGTTGCCAATACAATACGAAGCATAGCAATGCTGAGCTGCCTCAGCCGCTTTTCTTTGTACAGGGCACAGGTGTCTAGGTCCCGGGAAGGGGGGGTACTCTTAGAAAAAATTGGGTGGGGGTGTGCGGCCTGCTTCCTGAAACCCTTACCCTATTTCATACCAAACTCTGCGGTTTTCCCTACCCTATTTCAGACCTGCCAAAAATTTGATACCATATTTCAGACCTATTTCACGTACACAGTTGGCATAAACATAATTAAAAGACAAAAAAAGAAGGGCTTTTGTTGATCGTCTTATCGGCTAAAGATGAAGAAGTAGCTTCTTCTAAAAAAACATACCGAATTCAAGACTAGAGTGCACAAACCATACCCTATTTCAGACCAAAATGGTCAAAATTGATACCCTATTTCAGACCAAAATGGCTAAAAAACCGTACCCTTTGGGGCCGCACATACGTATATCCCCCCTCCCCGGTCTAGGCTGTCATATACAATTGGATGCAGCAATTGTACTTCTTGAAGTATGGTATTTGCTGCTGCTATTCTGCCACCGTGATATCTGGCACTGAAAGATCACCTTGATCATAACGACATTTCGCCGCCATTCTAGAAGAAAAAAAGAAGACCGCACTTGCTGTGTGGCGAGATACTCGTCTCTCTTGAACAGCATCGAGCCATCCATCATCTAGGCAAATCTCATGTCTCGGGCTACATTAATGGGATCCTCTTTTATGGCCTGCTGCCTGGCCAAGATTAAATTTTTCCTCCAAGTATTTCTTCTGGGTATCACTGAATAGAGTGAACTTTTTGGTTGTCTTCAAGGCCCACCCCTCGGGTAAAGTGTTGGCGCTTACTGAGATGTGTCCTTGTTCAAGTACTGTCAAGACTGCTTCACTCGAGCCTTCGACTAAAAGGGCCTGGTATTTCTTTTTAGCCAAGTCCAACAGAGTGCATCTCTCATCCAACATCTTGTACTGACCAAACAATAGGTGCTTTTCCAAACCGGAATGCCTCTGGTACATTTTGACACATCCTTCATTTGGGTACGTAAGGAGTTCACTCGAGAACTCCACCCCCCCCCCCCCCCCCCCACCTTTAATATAAACGCAGGATTCTCCGGTTACGTATGTTGTATACAAGTAAAACCAAATCCGACGTTAATTTGAAACGCCAAAGAATACAACGCTTTTTACAAGAAAACATTAATCGCGCTAAAACAAGACAGCTCCTAAACACGTGCACCGCAATTCTGCGAAATTTGATACCAGGAAGTGCACACCCGTTATCCCGAGACAATGAGCTCGTTGAAAGAAAAAAAAGCAGCAACAAAACAATCAATTTAAAAAAAACAAACAACCAAACAAATAGTAAGAATTTGGACGCTCTCACGTGACCTTAGCATTCCTGTGACCGTGGTTTTGTTTGTAGCCAGGCCACTGAGAGTGTTTCGAACAAGCTATGAAGACGCAACAATGTTACCATTTCTTATCAAGATAGGCTAGATTAAGGTAAGAAATAACTCCAAGTATTTATTTTTTGTTACACCCAGAAATAATACATATCTCATCCATGTGTAGCTTTCAAGACGTTGAACTGTCTAGCGGGGATTCATCAGTCACTAGGAACTATTATAATAGTACTTAACAGAATTGGCGGGTCAACACGGAGGTTGTGAAAATGTAACTGTAACGCCGACACCGACTGACGATAACCTAACGAAACATTAGCTTGGGTACCCTGTGTCAATGGTTAACATGTAATCCGAGTGCTTCGTCACGCCACGAAAAGCAGCAGCAATGTTACCATTTCTTATCAAGATAGGCGAGATTAAGGTAAGAAATAACTCCAAGTAGTTATTCAACTATTTATTCTTCTAGTTTTCCTAAAGATTATTCTCAATAGCGATTTATAAAGCGACATTTTGTTGCGTGCATTGTCTGTGCTCGCTAACCGCCAAATGTTTAGGCTAAATCACTCAAAGTAAGCCTTTGGTAAATATACTCGTTTGCGGCTAGAAACTGTCTTTAAATTGCAATAGCTGATATCTGGAGGCTTAAAACAACTATTTTACCGGAATTAAGACCCACAGGCGAACATTTCAGGGTCAATGTTCGAGATAATAATCGCGGCGTGAAAGGTCAAAATGTCAAGCGATTAGCTCAAGTGCCTGGTTTCAAGACGCTGTCAAATTTTTGCGTTTTATTTACCCAAGCTAGATTTGCGATAAAGAGTAAAATGAAGTGATATGTTTATCCAGAAAAATAGTTTTGGGAGGTAAATCCATGTACCAGATTGACTTTTTGGTCTATGAATTCGACCTAAATTTGGATGTGACGCGACATCACCGTAGCGTATAATTTTGAAAATTTGTTAAAAATTCAGGTTCGTATTAAATGTGGATCTAACAACACGAAATAACTACTAAAACATTATATTTTAATAATATGGGTTAGCTTTTCCAGCTACACGCAATAATTTGGCTTGCTAGCGTTTGCAAAAAGTGTAATTTCAGGGCCGAGTTTGGCTCTGTTAGGGGCAAAATACAAAATGCCGTCTGGAGAAGAAAATAAAAATCCAAATAACCTCAAAGTTACAGTTTTAAAACAAGTTAGTAAAAACCTTCTTCCTGACAAATTTTCAGAAAATCGATTTTTTCTATCTTGCATAGGTATAGGTGACCGGTACAGCAAGTCGCTCTTAAGGCTGCTCAAAATGCAAAATAGTGCTTCAAACTAAAAAAAAGTGCTCAAAAGGTGCTCAGCGCAATCGGGAAAGGCCTAATCGCTATCGCTATCGTCCTCTTAAAACGAGGAGGAACCCTGATGCACCGAAAAAAATATATACAAGAGCAAGCAAATATACATAAAAGTTGAAACAGCGATGGACTTTCATAAAAAGAATATACTAGCTAAGAGGTTTGTGAGAAACTAAAAGAAAATTGTTTCGGTGTTATTTAGCGGGCGCGAGAAATCGCCAGTTAATTTGCGGGAGATTTTTAAAACTCCATTTTATGCACAATCACGCAAGCGACTCGAAACGCGTGTTTTACACGCGCATTCTTTTTGAAGCACCTGCGCAGTGAACCACACATAAAACAATACCGGATGATGGCAAATGCTCAGCCAATTAACCAATTATGCAGACACGCGTTTTCGGTTGTTGATATGACACGACTTGCATCTGCTGTTGACTGACGCAACCGTGGCAACTAAGGAGTCATTCAGGAATTTTATCACATCATCATATACACATTCTAGTGTAACTGCAGCCGTAAACATCTCACCAAACTTCATCAAGGTTTGTGCTGAGTTCAACCTCATCTTATTACCAAATTTAGAGAATAATGTGGTCAACTGTCGCCATGCAGTGAGCTCATATCATATACAAGACAAAATGGCGGATATTGTTGTCAAGAATGGGTACAACGGGTTTGACAATACCAAGAAAGACAGAAACAACAATCAGCGAAAACATTCTTCTTTAAGCAGTAAATTACCGCCGTTAGAAACTCGCGAGGACGATATTATTTTAAACGAAGGAGCGACGGTATCTCCGGTTTTACAACCATCGATTTCTGACCGAATAACGACGGCGACGGACATCGTGATCTTACTCGACGACGATGTTCGGCGAATTCATCAACTGAGCATTAACCTGGGAATAAAACATCGCTATGATGTAGCGGAGTATCAGTATCGATTCCATAATCGTGGGAAACCAGGGAGAAGACTACCAAAGATCGAGGGTTCAAAATGTTGGAGGCAAAGTCACAATTGGATAAAGCGTGTGGAAAGCGAGACGGGATTTGACCTTCAGGGAAGCGATGCGGCCCTCGGAAAAAAATTTGAGACCTCCAGTGTGGATTTAAACAGTTTGCCGAGGGGGCGAAAAAAACTGCTCGAACCCGTTGATATACCGGCATTGGGATGTTCATACAGATTGCCTGTGCTAAAGAAACAAGCACAAAGGAAGATAGCGTTCAGCAAAGGCTCATTAAAGTGGAGATAAATTTGTAGCAAATATTGTGAGACATTATATATACAAATTATGCAAATTATATGAGCAAAACTTACAGTTCATTTTCTTTGTAGACGGCTTGATATTTTTAATATTTAGTTCTTGTGTTTCACATCAAGAAATTTGTTAAATTTGTCTTGTTTATAAAGCCATACTTATGAAATATAATGTATGCTTTATAGTTTCAGTTTGGTGGAACTATTGAGTGTTTGATCGTTTGTAGCAACTAAATATCACTGTATTGACTCATGGAAGAAGTTGGCAATTTTTAATTGAAAATGACAGTTCCAGCGAAAATCTTATTTACAGGGTCAATCTTTAACTTCACAACTTTATGTACCACATGAGTTTTTTTTAACGCAAGCCTGTAAGACTTGCAGCTGTTCTTAGCTCTTCAACCAGTTTCTGAAGTTTGAGTTATTAGGGATAGAGTAAACTCCACAGATCTAATCATAGAAACGTGCTTATTGAAATGTTATCGATGAAAAGATGAAGCCAGTACAAATACAACTTCCGCATATGGAAAACGCAGGAGCCCAAAGTTATTTCTGCCTTGAGGAGGCTCGATACAGTTTTTTTTTTGGCCTTGGGGTGTACATGTTGAAATCAAAGTTTCCTATGGAAGACAAGCTTGATTTCCTTGACACTACAACGCCTTTTCGATGTATGATCAAAGTTTATTTTCACATTGGTTTCCAAGCAACAGCTGTAACCATAACGCGTGGTCGCTCATTTTAAAAAAAGGTCAATTATCTTTGCTACCATAATAATTCCTTGAACAGAGAAGAAAAGTATGAAAGTTTAACATTTCCTTGCAAAGCTTGAAGAAAAATGAGAGAATGAGCAAAAGTTCATTTCCGATTTTCTTGTAGACCTCTACAAGTTGTGAGACTTGAGTAGTTTATACTCTTGAAGTTTCGTTATGGAGTAGCTGACTGAATTTCGAGATAATTAACTTTTTCAAAATGAGAAGCCACGTGTTACCGTCGCTATGGTAACGGCTGTTGCTTGGAAACCAATGAGAAAATAAACTTTGATCATACAGTTTTTCGAAAAGATATTGCAGTGTGAAGAAAATCGATGCTTGATGTGTTCCTGATGCTTGTTTAGATTTCAACAGGCACACCCCAAGGCAAAAAAAAAAAAAAAAACACTATCGAACCTCCTTAAGCGTCCGACCATCGCTAGCTTACCATCGTCACTTACGGTAGTTTGTAAACGGAAATCGTAATGCTGAATAGTGGAGGAGTGGGAACGAATGTTTGGTTTCTCACTTTGTTTAAATAAGGAAAATTGGCCGCCTCAGAAACGGATCCTAGAGCTGATGTTTCGAGACATAAGGAAAGAATGAATATAATTTTCGTATATTCATACTCACATAAGGAAAGGTTAGTGCTCGGAATATCAGCTCTACTGGCCAAGTTACTTTATCAAGTCAGTGAAACCTGGCTAACATAGCAGTGGTACCTGATAATGGCCGAGTATGGCAACCTCTTTTTTTCCTAATTAAGTGATACGTAGGGTTTATATTCGCCCACAGTTTGCGTCATTCAAATTAAAGCTCTAGAGTAGTACTTTCCCACGGTCTGCTAAGATGAACAGTACAAGGAGGTGGTTCTTATAACTTTTGCGCCTGTGGCTGCAACCCTTAAAGGAGCTACGCCACGGTCTTAGGATTTTGAAAAGTTAAGCCTCAATTTTTCAAAAAGGTCATTTGACTGTAATCCGTTTCAATCTTCTCCATCCGTCACCATCCTCGCCATATTTGCATTTATTCTTGTCTCTTTAGTGTAAATCTTCCCTGACAAACTGTTATTTCACTTTTTCCCATTATTTAAACGCATTTTTTTAAAGTCTCTTATAACGGACCCAAAATATCGTGACTGAGCTCCTTTAATCATGCGTATAAATGTCACCTTTCAATGAACACAGTAGAGCAGTATTTTCCAGTGTTTCTGCTTATTACGCCACGCATAGCACGCCAGAGCTGACGCTTCCTGCAACCCTCAGCTTTGTCCTGTACGGGCGATTTCCTAGGCCAAAATAACCCAAAATCTAAATTCTAGTGTAAGAATGGATAGATGTACAGTAAAGTTTTTTAAGCCGTTCAATAAATTCGCAATTCGTGTTTTATCAAGTCCTAACACACTCCGCTGCGCCTCGTGTATTAAGCTCGGAGAAAACACTCCTGCTCATTTATTAAACATTACATATGAAAGCTACTGAGCAGTACTTAATAATATCTTGTAATCTACTTTTCTGTGGTACTGTTAGTTACAGTAAAACGGGTAGTTCTTTCCTATAGAGTGGGTATCATTCAAATGAAAGGCACTGCACTGTACTTAAGGCGGGGGGGGGGTCCACCTGAAAACCGTTTTTTCGTCGCCTAACATGGATTTAATGTTAATAACTCGTTCGCGTTTCAAGCAATCAAAAACTCCCTATGCTCATTACACGGGATATTTTGTGAATTTTTTGGTGAGTTTTGGGTATATTTGGAAAGAGCTCATTTTTCTCAAACGATTAGTTAAATTTAGGGAAAGGGGAAATATTGTAGCCTTTATTGAAGGTTTAAAGATTGGAATTTGAAGTTGAAAATTATTAGATGGACACCCAGGATGGACACCAAAGCATTTCCCATCAACCTGGAGTGCCCTTGGGGATGTTAACTGTCTGGTGGTGTTTTAAAACAATTGTTTTTACATTTAAACTCCTTAAAATTTCATTCAAACTTCACGTGTACCCCACCATAATTTAATATTTATACCGGTCATTTTAGTGGAACTCCTTATTAAGTTGTTCAGAGTGGTTTTTGCTTTAGAGTCTGTGGATCAGTGAAATCCTAAAGTGTGACCACTCAAATGAAAGTTACAGAGTAATACTTTCCTGTGGTGCTGCTTATGATGCTGTACAAGGTGGTTCTAACTTTTGAGTCTGCGGATGAAATCCTAAAGTGTGACCATTCAAATGAAAGCTACTGAGCAGTACTTTCCTGTGGTGCTGCTTATGATGCTGTACAAGGTGGTTCTAACTTTTGAGTCTGCGGATGAAATCCTAAAGTGTGACCATTCAAGTGAAAGCTACTGAGCAGTACTTTCCTGTGGTGCTGCTTATGATGCAGTACAAGGTGGTTCTAACTTTTGAGTCTGCGGATGAAATCCTAAAGTGTGACCATTCAAATGAAAGCTACTGAGCAGTACTTTCAGTAAATGGGCTCCTGGTGTTATTTATTATGTCGTACAAGGTGCTCTAACTTTTGAGTCTGTGGACCAGTGAAATTCTAGTGTGACCATTCCAATGAAAGCAAGCGAGAACTTTCCTGTAGTTCTGTTTGTACTTCAGTGACCTTTTCTGTACCTGCTACCTTGCGTGCTCTTTGAGCGGAAGGCTCAAGAACACATCCTTAGCTTATCAAAATAATCGGATTAAGAGCCGTGATAGTGCTTTCCCCTGAAAGTGAAAACAATTAAAGCCAATTTTGACAATATCCGGTTCTCGGGCTTTAATATGTGGGCTTCAAAGAAGAGAGCTTTAAGTATCGTAATTCGAAAAGATAACGCAGGAACCAGGAAAAAGAGTTGTTGCGCTGTATTGCCAGGTGAATAAAATTGCCTCTGGGTAAAAAGAAATTGCAAAGAAAATGAAAACTGTATCATGACTCGCTGTGAGATGAATTGATACACATATGTATACGTTAGCAGTGAAAAATTATAATTCGTTTCTTCAAGGAATACTGAAGAAGAAAGAAAAAGCGACACTAGCTATCAGCTGCCAAAAATGGCCAAATGCAAATTGAGCCTCTGAGTGAGGCTGATGTTTATTTGTAAAGAAACGTTTTTCTTCCTAATGAAAGTGGCTGAGAAAAAATGATAATATACAAGAAATTAAAAAAAAGTTTGGTTCAAGCCTAAATTTTTAAGACAGTCACTTTCGTTATGTTATGAAAAGGTGCTTTTTCATTTAACTTTACTGTATAATCCGGTGACATATATAGCGTTCTCGTACGCTCACGCATGTAGTGAAGCTTCTTTCGTTATGTTTGCTAAAAGTTCCCATCTAGCGCCGGACTGGAAATCTGTATTTCATTCCTCCAAGGCAGCACATCTTTCGACACACCACAACGTAAGACTCCCGGAAATCACGGATCCTTGCAGTGTATATCAGAAAATTCATGGCGGAGTTGGACAGAGCTAATGTCCTTATCCACATGTGTGTTGGGCCGTTTGGCTTCAACAGTGATTTGCCAGTAGCAAACAGAGAAATCATTAGCGGAAACCAGCAAGCAGTGAAGACGCCGATGACAATGGCCAGCGTGCAAGCAACGCGTATCTCCACGTGGGAATTCACATCCACGGACAGTGGTCGAGCTCTCAGTCGGTTTCTTTTCTTTTTAACTTTGTACAGATATGCCACAATAAGCAGATAGAAGATGATGACTGTGAAATAACTGAGGCCGAAAGACCCCGCCGCCATGAATGCTCTGGGAAAGTAAGATGGAAGGAAAGCGCTCATTATGGGAACTGAAATTGGGAATCCCCAAGAAATTATCAGCATAATCTTCAATCCATATTTATCCATGATGGTTTCGTGGCGTAGAGGGAATACAACCGCTAGAAAACGGTCCACGCTGATCGCAGCCATATGCACAACTGAAGCCGTGCAAGACAGCCTGGAGAGAATTTTGTAAGGGTGCTCCAGATTTCTTGCGCAATCACTGAAGAAGGTTATCCTGCCTACGACTGCAACAACGAGAGGCTCACAGCCCACCGTGACAATCAAATCAGCGATGGCTAAGCTGAAGAGAAGATAGTTGGAGCTCCTGCGAAGACGGGGATTTGTAACAACGGCCATGCAGACCAACAGGTTGCCGAGTGTTCCAAACACACCAACTGTAGTGTTCGTTGCGATCAGTGCAATGCCATGGGCTACAGGAAGAGAACAGCCTTCTGCGGAGACGTTGGAAGTCAGTGTTGCGCTTGCACTTTCCAACGAGGTATTCATGATGCAATCGAAAATTGAAAGGCAAGATTTGCAGTCCGCTTCACCAAGATTAACACGAACTGGTTTGAAGTAAGAGCGTACTGGGTTAAGTTGTAATCTTCTTTCATAAGTGTTTTTCTCAATATCCTGTCCACTTAGCACTAAATACAATTAATGGAGCACTTGTACGTTCAAAAGCCGGTTGGCAAGTAAAAAATAACGTAATATATCGAAATACTAGGCAACGTTGATTAATCTCGTAGTGCCGGAATTAATTAGTTACAAGAGAAATGCATCAAGGTTCTCAGAAATTTGAACTTGAAGAAAGGAAGTGAAATTACATTAAAGTTTGAGAGTCTTTCTGTAATCATGTTTCTTGTGATTTATTAGTTTATCTCAGTTTAAAATTCATTGACCTTAAATCTTTGCGTGACCTCCCATCAGCAACGGCAGTTATTTCTACACTCTATACTCTATAAATTGCCGGCTCTTTACAACCGTCCAATAACATCTCATCAGATTATATTAATCTGTTTTTTGTTTGGTAATACATAAAACCCCGTTTTAAAGACACCACTGAGACACGCTGAGGTCCTCATTGGGTGGTTGATTTATTGATTACGGATAGGGAAGTAGACTGCCCCTCGATTCTTATAGGTTCCGGCAGAAAGTGGATGGCATTTTAATGCGCCAAATCCAATACTAATTTGAGTCGCTACAAGTTGAAAAAGTTCCAGATTTTTTTATTGTCAGATAATGTGGATCGCGAGTGGCATGACACAGCATAATATTGTGGAGGTACAGGCGAAATATAATTTAACAAAATTTATTAATTAGATTCGACATACAGCATGTAAAATGCGGCGTTTAAGTCAACTGTCGAACTTCAGTCGCATATTCGACTGCCAGCATGAGTCGAATATTCGACTAAACTCGCATCTCACCGAAAAATTCAAATCTACCGAAATTAATTGATTAAATGTCCCACTTTACATGTACTTAATTCGGCAATAAGATTCGATGGATGTAAAATGCATCGTTTAAACCGGGCCTTATTAAACAAAGTGATGTCAGTACCGGGCAAAGCATCGATTAATTAAAATGTTCCTGTTTGTTATATTACTTATTTTTACATCGCATAGCAACTCAGTAGTTCTTAAGTGTCAAGAACACGTAAATTTAATAAGGAAGCGTTTATAATACTTTGGTAAGGCTTCGCAATTCTAATTCCGCGCTTTGAATTTGCGAAGTTACCGATGCTCAGCATAAAGGCAAGTCAGTTCGATAACGTTACTTGATTCAACCTGCGATGATTTGAGTTCATTTTGCCGCCGCTAAAATCCACACTTCGGACAGCTTGCAAGTTTTCTTTTTAGCAGAATTTCCTCTTGCTCAAATCAAAGGAAGCCTGTAGTAATATAAAAAGAGGCTGCTATAGCAACACTTTAACAAACCAAATGCCAAATATCAGTTCTGCTTCAATATTAAGGGCATCCGAATGAGAGACGGTTTGCAAATTATCATAGGCACCAGCACTATTCTGCATACAAATTGATAGGTTAATCCAAACTTAAGAAGACTGTGGCTACTTCCTTTAGGCGGAGTTTCTTCAATATTCCTCAGTCAAGTGGTAGAACAACCCTTATCAGAAGCACGGCCCAGCTGCAGGGTCTAAATTTATACGTTTTTTTTGGATTGATGGAGAACAATCGTCAGGATATCGTTAAGTACCATATTGAAGATGATAATAGCGAGCTTAAGCAACGACGACGGCAACGGCTACGAAAACGCCATTTCAAAATGTAACTTCTCGTTATGGTAACTCTTTCGCGATTTTTCAAACTTGTTTAACTTGTAATATAATGGCGAACTATCCTGGAGCTAAATAAGTATAAACGGCATTGAAGTTGGGAAAAAAGAAAGAAGAGTTCACCGTCATACCCTCACGTTCTCCACAAAACCTAAACTTGTTGTTGTTTTGCTGAGGACAGCAAAGAAATGGACCAAAATGTAAAAAGCACGTGTACAGCGATTGTTTTTACTAATTAAGGCTGTTGTATTGTGAAGTTCTCGTTGTCGTCGCCATCGTCGTTGCTTAAACTCTCTAATATAATCACGTCAGTACTGTTGTTTTCGTTACCAGGAGCCATTTTGTACGACCTACATGGGAGGACAGGGGAATAGACCTTATTTGTATCCTCCGTAATGAGCTGGAACTAGCTTGGACAGGAGACTTAAACAAGGGAATGTTTTCATATGTAAATACATACCCCGCACCGGCGAGCCTCCACTTCATGCTAGATCTAGTTCAATACCGAGAACACGAAAAGCGTTAACCAGGCTGTAAACCACGAATAGTAGATCTGGAGTCCAATTCTCTAACATAACAACGCACAACACTAGCTAAAAAAGAGAGACGCTGTGCTCACTCATCATGAGTTAGTGCAACGTATTCCCACGTTGGGCTAAGAGGTTTCACCGCTATTTTCAAAACACATGGATTTTGTACGAAGTTTTGGTATTATGAACTTAGTTGATAAGGTAAATTAACCGGCATGTTGCACCTCTTGATTCTCTTTGCAATGACCAATTTACGTTATAAACTTCCTTGATAATGTTAAACTGGTACGTTTTGAAGTGACTCCTCCACTAAACTTTGCGCGGCCGTAATTTCTTTAGAAACCAGGCCCTCATTGCTGATATACGACTTCTCCTGTTCTCAGAGCTACTGCTATATGTCAATCCTTCACCTAGCAAAGTTCTTCCACCCCCTCGCTTTGAAAGCATGATCTGTTATCAAAAACTGGGCAAAGCTGTATCAGACATCAACTGACCTTAACTCTCTGGCATCAAAAATTGATCGTTCAAAGACCCAGTCCTGATCCTCTTCTCTACAGAGATGTTTGTTTCACGTTAGTATTATGTCAGCAAGGGCGTAGCGACGGGGGGAGGGGGTCCTGGGGTGCCCGTGACCCCCCCCCCCTTTTAAGCCTTTTTTAAAGCACACAACCTACAATATTCAGGAGGCAATCTGGTGAGTACCCTCTGTTTGACACAGTGTGACCCCCCTTTGAAAAAACCTGGCTACGCCCCTGATCGGTACTGTTTTAGCGCTGCCTCATGAGGTCCTTGCTTAATACTTACTCCCACAAGACAAAAAAAGTAGCCATGGAGATTAAACAAGTACCATACAAGGTGAGTTGCAAACCTGTACAAGCGGTACATCTTGAAATCTTCTTAAAACGCAGGATTACATCTTTCAGCTGTACGTGTCAAAAAGAAAAACAAAATCAAATCGATTTATTTAAAGGCTATGTCTTTCCTATACCGAACCGTTTTTCGTGTCGACATGAAAAACGCTCCGGCATATTATGAAGAGAAACGGCCCAGAATTGAAACAAGTCGTTCACACGGGTTAACGGATTGCACCAAAGGGTTGGACGAAGAGGGCTTGGGGCTATTGTAATTGATTACACTATACAGCGGTGTATTTTCCCGCACTTTCAACAAGGCGACCAAAGATTTTTCGTGGACGGACGATAAGT
This sequence comes from Pachyseris speciosa, assembly GCA_016490735.1. Lineage (NCBI taxonomy): Eukaryota > Metazoa > Cnidaria > Anthozoa > Scleractinia > Pachyseridae > Pachyseris > Pachyseris speciosa. The sequence goes on along the minus strand of JAEMWC010000133.1, from coordinate 394,987 downwards.
TGGATCTTCTTCTATAATGTGCGCTAAATGTGAGTACGAGGGTCTTAGTTGGGAAGGAACGAGAGCAAAGTATGAGAAGATAAAAGAACTTATTTTAGAACGATATCCTGACAATCAACGACAGCGGCAAGGCCGCCATCTTGTGGAATCCAATCCTCCCCCCGAGTTATTGACCTCCGCTGTGGTCCGGAACCTGTTCACACGATGCCAAAGAGTGGTACGAAAACCTATCCGATACGTGACGATTCATTTTCAAGATCGAAGCGGCGCAGCGTCGCAACGTCTTTCCGTTGTAAAAACCGCGCCGAAATCAGTGTTCCCTTTGTGAACAGAAACCCTATAGCTATCCGATATGTTTTTTCCGATCGAAGTCAGCAGGTTTTGGGGAGAGGGAAAAACCAGAGTACTCGGAGAAAAACCTCTCCGTAGCAGAGAAGAGAACCAACAACAAACTCAACTCACACATGATGTTGCGTCCGAGAATCGAACCCTGGCCACATATATGCATTTTACATTGGTGGAGACGCCGTCTGTACCAATGTGGCCAGCTAGGGTTTGATTCCCTGAGAGCACTCGGAGTACTCTAACCATTGTGCCATCCGGTTGTGATAGAGAACTGTAACAAAATGTTTGGATTAATATATTTGTAGTAAGCACAATGTGGCACCGAGTTAAATGCCTTTGAATCTGTTATTAGACTTAGAATCAATTCCACACGATTTCAGTTACCGGCTAAGCAAAAATTCAAAGCTAAGAATCCCACGATGGTACTGTTCACCCTCTGTAGAATAAATTATCTACAAACCCAAAAGGAAATGTGAAAGGAATCCACCACAAACCGTACCACTCCTGTGGTAAGTTGCTGGAAATGCTATAGATTTATTTAAAAGTTGAATTCAGTTATCACCAATGATAATTTAGAAGCCTTTAAAGATTAAAGTTATCGCTACTTGTTCCGTCTTTTACACCAAACAGGGATGATTGATTTACCTAGAAGTGGATGAAAACCCAATAAAACCCTGATTTCCTGACAATATTATTTAGCTAGTTCCTGAGTTAACCCTTGCAAGGCGACTGAGTTTTCGAAATATCGCGACGTATGCGTTATGAAATTCCGGGATTCTCGCGGAGTAAATGAAAAAGTTCATGGCAGAGTTTGAAAGCGCCAAAGTCCGGAGCCACATATGTGCAGGGCCATTCGGCTTGAGCAGCAGTTTACCGGGGACGAAAAAGGCAATCATCAAAGGTAACCAACAAACAGTAAAAATGCCCGTGACAACGGCCAACGTGACAGCAACACGCGCTTCTCGGGATTGTATTCCCGTAGACAGTGGTCGAGCATTTAACTGTCTTCTTTTCTTCTTAACTTTGAACAAGAATACCACTACCAATGAGTAAGACAGTATAACAATGAAGTAGCCTAGGATAAATGAACCTGTCGACAGAAAATCTCTTGAAAAGGACGCTGGTAGAACACCGCTCAAAGTCGAAACCACGGTTGGGAGGACCCAAGACACTATCAACATCGTTTTTAGACCGAAGTCATTCATGATGATTTTGTGCCGAAGAGGAAACACAATGGCGAGAAGGCGATCCAAACTGATTATTGCCATGTGTGCGATGGAAGCGGAGCACGAAAGTCTCGAAAAAATTATATATAGGAATTCCAGCTTTGTTGCACAGTCATTGTAGAATGTGATTTTGCTGAGGATTGCGACAAGAAATGGCTCAGATGCTATCGTGACGATCAAATCAGCAATTGCCAAACTGAAAAGAAGGTAGTTTGAGCTCCGTCGAAGGTGAGGGGTTGTTGCAATGGCTACGCAAACCAATAAATTGCCAAGTGTTCCTAAGACACACACCATAACATTGGTTATGACCAGAGAAACGCCCTGCGCTAAGGAAAGTGAGCAGTGTTCTACGGAAACGTTCAACGGCCAGTCACTTAAGTTTCCCCTTGAGGAATTCATGGTACAGTCTATGGTCAGCTTTGGCCCGCAATTCCGAGCTCAAGGTTATCTTAACATGACAAGAAGCCAATTAATGTGAGTGACAGCATCGTCACCTCTCCTCACAAGTGTTTTTTCCGGGTGATCGAATGCAACTCAGCTTTATGCATAGGGCCAACATATAGGCAGCGCAAATCAAAACAATGTACTTATTTACACAAATCAGTGTTGGATCGAGTAAACGAAGTCAGTTATTTATACAGCGGACTTCTGAAAAAAGCAATTCAGTGATTTTAAGTCAGTGAGCAATTTCTGTGTCAATCTCTTTTTGTGAATTACTCGTTAACTTGTCAACTTGTCAACATATACACGCTAATAAGTTCATTCTCGCGTAATAAGTCATGATAGCAATATAATGATTTTCATACCCCAATTTCGATAAAGTCGCGGCTTTAAAGACTGTCCAATCATACGTCAGTATATTTAAAGCCGATGAATATCAGTAATATTAGCCTATAGGGACTACAAGTCAAAATATCATGTAATTTTGAGCATGGCTGCCTGTCTACTCAGCTATCACAGTCAACTATCACTGTAAATTAAGTTTCCCGCCATCTTCCGTAGTGTTTAAATGAATATTAGAACGTTTCAAATCATTCATCTAGACGTTTTGATTGTTCAAGAGACGAATATGTCGCCTGTAAATTAAAACTGCTCAGGAATAATTAATGTCTCCCATTAAAAGGAAAAATATTTTGATGCAAGAGATATTCATGTACTCATTTGCGGTTTTAACTATCGGTATTGGCCCTCTTCGCATGTCTTGTATCCCGTATTTTTTGTCTCAGTGCCTCCTAAAATAGTACAACCTCATAAACAACACCAGGTGTAAGACTTGGCATAACCAGTACAGAAAAAAATCAAAACGCACAAACTAACAGCAATTGCGTGATTTCATACCGCGTGGGGACCTGGCACTACCGAATTTTTGCGGACTGTTTCCTCAAATCAAAATTTCAAGATGGCTGCGAAAAATGGGAAGACTGCTCGTGCAGGTTGGCACTGGTCTTGTGCTAATAACTACCGCAGAAACTCGTGGAAAATTCTAAATGTAGAGTACTACATTTTAACCAAAGTGGGTTTAGAAGTGCTAGGAAAGCAGAAAGAGTATGTAAATTTTAAGAAGCAGGTCATCTGCTCAAAGCACTGGTCGGGTGGCAAAAGACTGAACTTAGAGGACTTACCAAGCATTAAGTTTACTGATTCGGGAAGCCACGAGTCTTCAAAAGTCAAGCGAGAGCACTGACATTGTGCTGCTACGCTCTGCACTAATTCCTGGCGCACTAAAAATAAGGACTTGAAGTACATGTATTACAGACTAAACGAAATCGCAGACTGCCTCTAGAAACGGCGTGAGTATAACAAATTCTGAAAAACAAAGGAATTGACTTAAAACGGGATTTCATTTGCTCTGCTCACTGGAGCAAAGGGGAACGCGATAACTTAAATGATCTTCCAGATTTGCCATGTGCACCTGAGTTTGCTGAGCGTGAGGTAACAAACAAAACAACCCCAGTCAGCAAAATAGAGTGTGCAAAACGGTGTATGCAACAACAGTCAGAAGGCAGCAAGGTAAAGAAAAGGAGGGTTTCCTACAAATGCTTGAAAAAGAATCCAAAGCAGTTTTTCTACATGACTGGCCTATCTGTTGAAGACTTTGATTGCCTGTTTGCTTGTGTTGAGCCCTACATACCTGCTATTATGTACCCCGATTGTAAAACTCACCAACAGAGAAAGTTGACAAAAAGAACTGAGTTGTTGTGCTTTATGACAGTATACAGACATGCACTTCACCTTGGTATTGTTGGATACATGACAGGCACCAGTGTTTCAACTCAATCCAGAATCTTTACAGTATGGGGTGTTTTTCTGTCAACTCTGTTTGATCAGGTAGACCTAAGTCCTTGCCCTGGAGAGATGCTTTCTCTTTTACCGCTGGATTTTTATGCATCTGGTTTCCAGGACACAGTGTTGCTGGGAGACTGCACAGAGAACTGGATTGCTTCACCAGAAAACTTTGACATCAGCAATGCAACATTTAGTACATACAAGAGCCATGACGCTGGCAAAACAGGAATTTGGGTAACATCTTTTGGCAGTCTTGTAATGAGTACTGACACATATGCAGGGTCAGTCACTGATAATGACTTAACTGCAGACTGTGGAGTGCTGGACATGATACAAGACAAAGGTGCTACAGTGCTTACAGATAAAGGGTTTGGAATCGAAGACTTATGTCATGCCAAAGGTTTGTGCCACAACCGCCCTCCAATGAAATTTGATGCACAGTATGAAGAGACTGATATAGCAAAGAACTTTATTGTGGCCACGCTACGAATATACAATGAAAATTACAATTTTGAATGCTTGCTGGCCCAAGAATAGAGTTTGACCTTCTGGGATGTGTATACAAAGTGCTGGGTAATATTGTAAACATGTTGTTTCCCCTCATCTGTGCGCAAGATGCAACAAAATCAAAGTCAAGGGAAGTGTCTCATGATGCAACTGTAGCACTTTCATTTTTCATTTAGGTCCATTAGACAAGTTTTGATTGGCTGTAAACAGTGATGAACTTGATACAACCTGTTCAGCTTCTTATTTATTATAGAGATCTAAAATGTACACTGTGTTTTTGTTTCAAATTGGGCAATTCAAAAACGAATATATATCTTTACCCTGCATGTGGAAAACATGTTTTATTTACTCTTCCCTAAAATCAGAAAATTCTTGACCTAAAAAAATCCCTACACTTCAGAATTTTGTAATCAATCCAAACCATTCAGGGAGTCCAGATATTTCCTGAAATTTCTAATTACTAATGTAAACATTTATGTGTACAGATATTATTGTAACAATGTGTACAGCTATGCAGTAGTCTACCTTGGATCTTAAATTTAGACTTTTCCTGGCCAAGGTCTGCTACGGGTCAGTCATCACAGGATAAGCACATTAGATGTGTTTTTTAAAACTTACAGGCCTAATTAACTTTGCTCGAGAGTTAACCCAGGATCGAAAATGTCGCGTAAAATTAGGCACTATGCCTTCAGGCTTCTTTCCTAGTTTCACAAGGCTTTGATGTTCAAAATATGCCCAGGGGTCTGACAAGGGCTTCTTGTCATACATATGTACCAACAACTCAAGCATAATTTCAGTCAAAACATGAGTTTTAGAAACAGGAAAGTAAGCTGTGGCTTTGTTTTCTGGAACATAGGACATGAAGTAATTTAATGATATTTTCCGTGCATTCCATTTGCAAGTGGCACTGGACTAGGTGACTCCCTGTGATCTGAAATAAAGAGAAAGTGCACATTAAAATGTTAACTTCATTGTATGTGGTAATCATTTAGGTTACCACTAGCTTGTTTAGGGTGCGATCCATTTGCGCAAAAATTTCGGTTAGAATTTCCGAAATACTCAGGTGTCAAATGGAACGGTTTTTTCCACTTCAGTAAACCGGTCTCGTCCCATTGGCAAACGCAGATTCCGCCATCTTGCCTTCGACATCTGACAGCAAAGGAAACTGGGGGGAGCCGAGCGTCTCACCGAAATGAAATGCCAAATGGAACAGAAAATTTCCGGTAATTCCGATATTTCGGGAAAATGGACAACCTCGAGAGGTTGACCAAAATTTTCGAGATGAACTTTCCGGAAATTACGGTTCCATTTACCTCGGAACCGAAAATTCCAGAATTTTTGACCAAATGGATCGCGCCCTTAGTTTTTGGACCCTGCATTGGCACTTTAGTGAAGATGGGTGTCCATAGAATTAAAAACAGGAAAATATTAAATTTCACTATACTAACTTGTGTTAGTGGAGTTTGAGCAGCTTTTAGTTTTGCTTCAGTCTCTTCTTGCTTTAACTTTGCTAGCTGACTTTTATTTGGCAGGGAGCGAAGAATTCCGGTTCTCCAGAGCTCACTCCATCCGGGCTTGCACCAAACCTTTTATCCCTGGGGTGTTTAAAGTATCCACACTCGCTAATGTAGAAGCCAAAGTCGTCAGACAACTTGGCAAGAGCATTTATTTCTTCTTGCTTGCCTCTGATAAAGTTTGGCAATTTAGATCTTCTGGGGTTCAACATACTTTCGTCAATATTATTCCTTAGTGCAAACCAAGCACTGTCAAATTCCTTTATCCCTCAGAATCCAAGTAATGCCGGAACTTTGCTGGCAGTGATTATTCCAACTCTTAGAGCCCTCCAGTCATTAGTACACTGATCAACTGGGACGTAGTTACTAATTCTTTGCAGGAGGCTGGGTTGCTTTTTGGTTACACTTATCAATCTTTGTCGAGACATTGTTTGATTCAGGTGCGTCACATTTTGGTCTCCAAACAGCCTCTGTACTCTCTCCGAACCTTGGTTTCAACACGTCTTCATCATATTCACTACCAGCTTGTTTTTTTTTTATTCAGCCTTGTATCTTAGATGTAGAAATAAGCCCGACTTTTTTTGTGCTGGGACAAGACTGAGAAAAAATGACTTTCAACGCTAGGTTTTATGGTATCAAGTTTGGCCTTCACCTTCCCTTCCATTTCCAAAACGTCTCTCTCATACCAGTCACTGTAGTAACTGGTACCATCACTTGGCTTCACAACCTATTTCTTCGCCCTGACTTTCTTCATATCTCTTCTTGCTCCGCGTAAATTTCTAAGTTATTTTAACTTAACTTGTGTCGCTGTTCTTTTGGTCACCGAGGTTCCCTTCTTATGCCATTTCTGAATCTTCTCAGTGCATGACATGTTGAGATAGAGATTCTTGTTGTCACGATAATAATTAAGTTCAATTAACAGGGCTATCACATGGCAACACAGTCCACTTTTTCCAATTGCACATTGACAATATACTTTTACAGGTATATTGTTAGCAAAAAGGATAGTTGCAGGTCTAGAAACACTCCCTGTATATGATTTCAGAATCATAGCTTTCACATATATAACGCCAGAATGTTCACTAGCTTCCGTAGCTTTCACTGACATTATTCTTCTCGAAGAGAATAATCGGTAAGCCTTTCTGTACTCGGCCCTTTTCCTCCAGCATACTTAGCTTTTTGATAGTCTTTAATGGTGCTCTCGGTCACGATCGGTACGGCTACATCTGTGTTCTTGCCAATAACCTTCCACCTTGCAGATGGAGGAGAAATCGAAACAGGATCCAGTGCAGTTGAAAACTTATAATCTTCTTGGATTCGCTGATAAAAGCATGCCTGCTTAGTTACAAATCGACGACTTTCAACGGTTTCAAGGGTAATTTTGCACTCAAGTTTTTTAGCCGTAGGAAAAGTGCGTAGAATTGCCGTAAAGTATGATGACGATCGTCAAATGGCGCGAACAAGGACCGCGAACAAACGGTTCAGTCAGAAGGCCATGTACGGTAATTGTTGTGTACCATTTTTGCACGGAAAACCGCTTGTCAAAAATACTTTTTTGGGATCCTTTTGCAAAAAAAAAAAAACGCTCAGGTGGTTAATCTCAAAATCTGGATTTGGATTTAATTTGAAGAATCCGCGCGGAGTGTGGATTTTATGGACGTTTCATGATCCGTTTTTGGATTTCACCAAAATACTAGGAATCTGTTTTCTAGATTTTGATTTTCTCAAAAAACAAAACAAAACAAAACAAAACAAAAAAACAACAACAACAACAAAAAAAAAAAAAAAAAACAAAAAAAAAACGAACCCTTGCTTTCGTGGCGTTAGTTATCTCCACAGTAATAAAATTCTTGCAAACGAAATGCGACTGAGCCAATCATAAAGTAGAAGTTACTACGATGTTGATTTCACGTACGAAGATAACGAGGAACGGAGAACAGAGAACGGAGAACATTGAACGGGGAACGGGAAACTGGGAACGGAAAACGAGGAACGGAGTCTGGGGAACGGGGACTCGGAAGCGGACAACGGGGAACGGGGAGAGGGGAGAGGGGAGAGGGGAGAGGGGAGAGGGGATAGAGGAACATGGAACAGGAACCGGAAATCGAGAACCGGGAACCGGGAACGGGGAACGTACGGTGGCCCACAAGTGCACTCCGAATTCGAAATGACACAAATTATGGTTTGGGGGTTCTTATGAGAGTACAATATTCAGTTTCCTCTTTATTTTTGTATTTTATTTCTATTTTGTATTGTATTTTTTGTGTCCGTTTGTATTTCTATCCTTTTTATTAAGTCTGTTTTTATTATTTCGCCTTCTTCACATTTTTTTGGTGATTACGCACTCCGCATTTTAGGATAAACCCCGAAAAGACAACAGAACTGAACTGTCCTTACCGAACCTCAATGCTGTTTACCAAGAGCGTCAGCGACTCAGTAAAAGTTAACTTGATCGCAGCTATTGGAAAATGAAAAGAATTGTGAAGGCTTGACAAAATGCTCATGGTACCTTTCAAAAGCTTATTTATTTCTACGTATCCTGGGTATCTGAAAGACCTGTTTGTTCCTCGTAGCTCCAGTTACTCATTAAGAGGAAAGAACATGCTGACCTTACCAAGAACTACAAATTATGGACTACAGTGCATTTGATACCAAGCTCACTGCAAAACTTTGGAACTTGCTCCCAGACGGTATGAGACAAATGACATCTCTACTAAATTTTAAGATAGCCTTAAAGAATACGAACTTTTAGCATGTAAACGTTTTAATTAATCGAGTGTTATTTTAATTGTTTTATGAATTTTTTTTTCTTTCTCGAAGACATAAGCTCAATAGAGCAACTCTGATAATTCGAGTTGAAATAAAGTATATGTATGTATGTACCTGGCTTTGATGGAGGGATCATGAAAAGTGCATTTCAAGCGTTATATGAGTTAACAAGTGGGGCTAACACCGGTATTGGCATCAAATTCTACCGTTTTGTTTCTCGTGTTACTTCATAAATATTCAACAAAAGGAATTTAAAATCAGTGTTGCTATCTTTAATGTGACCCAGCCTTCCTCGGTAATCCCGTAAGGGGACATTGTCCTCTTGGAAACGTAGATCTCTTGAGTGACCATGAGAAAAGAAGCTGCACCAAAGTTCACGAAAATATAATAACCTCAGGAATGTACTGTAATACCACGACGTCCTGACAAAATCTTGTGTAGTTAAGTTGCTCCTAAAATACGAAGTGCGGAGTGCGCAGTCACCAAAACGGAAAAAAACAAATGGGAAAATGGGAAAAAGAAGAACTAATAAAAACAGGCGAAATAAAAAGAATGGAAATACAAACGGATACAAAAATACAATACAACACTGATCTTGAAGGGCAGAAAGACAAGACCGAAGACCGCATCGCCTGTGTGAACTTAAGACGGCAGTTGCTCGCGTATCGATTTCGCCAAAAACACTGCGCGGAATGTATCGCTTGAATAAGTTCTAACTAAAACGAAGTCAATAAAGTGTGAGATATTGAGTTCGTTGAACTTTAATCTCCTTTCACATGTGCTTTTCTGACCACTGAGACATCTGATGTTCATGGACAACTTATGATGCACTCAATTAATGCAGGACAAAAAATTAGTGGCAGATAGTTCAAGAGGCCACTTGTCCTCCTGCGAGAACATTAATTGAATCAGTGTCTACGAGAGATTTAAACATTTTGTGTTTAATTTATTTTCCACTTGTCTCTGATAGGAATTTACAAGCTGCTCTTGAATTCTATATAAAGACTCATCAAATATTACATATAGACATCAATTCGTGCCAATTTGTAGCTCTAGATATCACTTGTTTTTAGAATTTATCAGAGCTCTAACTATCACATAACTTGATTACAGTTTGGTCCAATTGCAGTGTAAATGAAGCTATTTTGATATTACGTACAAATATCAGGTGAGCTATGTATAAACAATTGATTGAATATTTAACAGTTATTCTACGAGGGCGCGTTGGATATGAAGTGATAAATAACCAACGAGGCCCCGGTAGCGCGATCCAGCAAGCCCGAGTAGAATAATTGTTTTATTAAAAAAAACTCTACGACGCATAATTGAAAATCTGAACAAGATAGTGAAAGAAAGGAACTCAGAGAAAGAAAAAACAAAAAAGGAAACATTTGTCCATCAGCATGACTAATCAAAAAGGACGCGAAAACCTTTTGGTGTGGTGCAACGTTTCCGAGCAAAGTTAAATGAATTCAATGAAACAACAACAAGTACCTTTACTTGCATGACCATAACTTCATACAGTATTGCAAAAGCACGTATCTTAAACAAGAACAATGTAATAATGTAATAAGAAGGAAAATACAAATTAAAGATACATCAGTCTGATTTAAATAATATATTATTACGCGGATCTAGGCAAAACAGAATGAACTTCGTCAATTCAATATTAACAAATAAATCAGGAGAATTCATTAATTCCTTGGTAGCTTCTATAGGGGATAATTGGGTGATATTCGCCAAGTGATTTTTTATTTTGCTATAAAATCTCTGTTCCTACGAATTGAGTATTTAGGACAGCTAAAAGGAAAGTATATTTCATCTTCAACTTGATATGAAACGGTTCGAGAACAACGTTTAGGGTCCTTTTTGGAAAAAGTGCAGAGTTTATTTGCTCTGTGAATGGCTATAAATGGTCAGTTTGAGTTTAGTAAAAAAATATTCAATCATTGCTCAAAGAGGGTGGAAAGGCTTTCACGTAGATGTACGAGCCGAAGGAAGCGAATTTGTAATCTATTGAAACAACAGCACCATGGGCGAATTTCATAAAAATGAAGGCACGATTTCAATTTATTTTGATGGACTGGAACAGTGTTTCACCAGACGTGGTCGGAAACAAGATATATGAGGGATAAGCAAGACAAAAGTCCAGGTAATGCTTATAGAAATATGTCTTGATGCGTGGAACAAAACTGAAACCGCGGCCGAACAGAATAACAAAAACAACAAGAACGGGGATTCTTCTCATTTCCTACAAAACGTCATATCTGTGCATCGAGTACAGGTCAGAACATTATCAGTGTGTGTTAATTTTTTAAAACGTGTCACTGATCGCTGCTGGAAAGTGAAATTTCTGAAAATTTTAGCTGAAGTTCTTGTTTGTTCTGTTGGTTTTGCATAGACTGGCCCGTGAGCATAGTTATTTTCAAAAGTGCACTGATATCGAAGACACGATTTCAATTCACGATTTCAATATTCTTCTTAGCAGGGCACATTTCATGTACCTACAACTATTTCTGTTGAAAGTAAACATCAGTGAGGCTTCACATGCATTTTTTTCAACATAACGCCTGTACTTCGTCGATTTGCATCTATTTCAGTGCTCTACTTCGTCTATTTTCATCTAAATGGGGACAATCATGAAAGGTCTACGCCTTCTTTTATTAATTTTCTAGATAAAAATCCTAAATTACAAGAAACCTATTTAAACAATAACATGATGACATCATTTACTTGTAGAGATATGTTGAGCCTAGAAGTACAATGCTACCGACAAAAATACAAATAAAAATTTACCGATCCTACAGTGAGTGGTTGCATTCCCTGGGTGAAGATAATTGTTCGATTGTTCTTCTCCAGATATTTTGAGGATTTTGAGTTCAATTTTTTCCCTAGTTAAAGTTACTGTTATGCTTACTGAAACGATAAATTCCTACATCAAGGGTTTTAGGAAATTAAGTATTGCTTGTATAAGGAAAAAACTCTAAGCAGTACGGCTTTTTCAGAATGAAAGAAGTATTCCAAATTCACTGGCTGCACATCTTTCGGTATATTTTGGCGTAGGCATCACGGAAGTCCGGGATTCTCGCGGTGTAAATCCAAAAGTTCATGGCGGAGTTGGACAAAGACAAGGTACGCAGCCACATGTGGGTAGGCCCGTAAAACGTTATGAGTGGTTTTCCTGTGGCAAATAAGGAGGCCATCACCGGTGCCCAACAGACAGTGAACACACCAATGACCACTGCCAGTGTCCAAGCAACGCGTACTTCCCTGTGCGAACTCGTATCAGCAGATGAGGACCGACCTGTCAACTTCTTTCTTTTCCTCTTTTGGAAGAGCACAAATGCGAGGATAATGAGATAGGACAAAACAATGATGAGAACACAGAGACCGAAAGCGGAGACGCCAGTAGTCCCTTAGGAAAGGACTTTGGAAGGAAGGCTCTCAAAACAAGAGAGAAAATCGGGAACACCCAAGCGATTACCAGCATTGTCTGCAATCCACATTTATCCATGCAGCAGCGATGGCGTAGAGGCAAGCAAACAGCGATGAGACGGTCCACGCTGATCGCGGCCAGGTGCACAACAGATGAAGAACACGAAATGTTGGATAAAATTGAATACGGAAGATCCAGATGTTTTGTTGAACAGTCGTGGAAGAATGTTCTCCTGCTGAAGATTTTCAACAGCAGAGGCTCGCAAACCATGGTGACGATCAAATCAGCGATAGCTAGGCTGAAGAGAAGGTAGTTGGAGTTGCGGCGAAGACGAGGATACGTCGGTAACGACGGCCAAGCACACCATTAAGTTGCTAAGTGTTCCAAACACGCAAACCAAAGAATTGGCTGTGATCAGAGTGACGCCATGGGCTAATGGAAGAGAACAGTCCCCTTGGGATGTCGGATTTGGGGTGTTTTCCAATGAGAAATTCATGGTTCAGTCAGTGGAATTGGTGAGGACTGTGGTCTGATCTTGAAGAGCATGAACACAACACTGCAGACCCTATATAGCGCTGGCGTAAATTTAAAACTTCTGTCTGGGTTGCTTGCGTATCGCTTTCGTAAAAACAAAACTGCGGTCTGTATCGCTTGACTGTATAAGCACTAAACGACGTCAATGACACGTCATATAGTGAGTTCGCTGAGCTTTAATCTTCTATCACAAGTGTTTTTTTTTTATCACTGAGACATATTCGTGGACAATTTATGTCACATGTAATTAATGCAGGCAAAAATAAACGGCGAAAGTTATTTCAAGAGCATTCTGAAACACTTGTACTCCGACGACAACATTAATTGAATAATGATTCTCAACAAGAGATGGAAACACTCTGCATTTAATTCATTTCCTACTCAACTACTAATTTTCTTTTCGGTCATAAGGTCAAAAGAATATATAGGCTTGTCCTGAGTTTTAAAGACTCTTCAATGGCCATCATACAGACATCAATCTTTGCCAATTTAAGAATAAGATATCACTTATCTTTGGAATACATCAAAGCTTTAGCTATCATATAGTTGCAGTTTCCAATCGGTACAACTGGAGTGTAAATGAAGCTATTTTGATATTGCAAATATACGTTGACCATGTAAGTCCACTCTCAAGCGAGCTATGTATAAAAAATTGATTGAATATCTTCTGATTACTCAGAGATCACATTCGTGAGCAGCGCAATGCTGCATGTGCAAAATGGATATCGTATACTGAAAAAAAAAACTACGTATACGTCAATGATAACAGTAGAAAATATGGTTGCGATAGATTATTTTGTCGATAAAAGAATACGTACGAATTTGTTGTTTTTGATCAAGAAGCAGTAATTGAAGCAGTTGAATAGGACGACATTTTATCTGGAGTCAGTCGTCTCTATGGAATGAAGTTCAAGAACATGCACTTTGTCCAGCGTCAAGAGAAAGCTGCGGTTGTTTCGAAATTTTGGGTACCATGGAAACTATCTTGCTTTCCATAAAATAGCCAATACTTGTCCTCACAAAGTTGGTCGAGCTTGTTGTTGTTGTGTTGTTGTGTAAGTTCAACAATAAATGGCAAAACTGCCAAATTTTGCTATTTAACACACCGTTCTAAGGACCAGTAGGCGTGCTGCTAGCGTTGGACTTAGTTAGTTTGTTGCCACGACAATCACTAACATTCCCTTGGGAGACAATTCGAGTTGGACCTCATACAGTTAATGTCCACGTCCTGTAATCTCCCCCTCGCCCATTCCTCTCAAAGTCGCAGTTAAAAATCTCTTCGTTCACCACTTTCACATCTAATACACTTTGTTTGTACCGCCTCCCCACCCCCCTCCCAAATTTTGCATAAGCATTGTTTTTGATTTCTCTCGAGACGATTGTTAGTCCCAAGAGAAATTGAAAACAATGCTTGTGCAAAATTTCGGGGGTCACACAAAGTGTATTATGGGAAATGTGGAAGTGGCGAATAGTGTTAATTTTGTCAATGAAGGCGATTTGACAATATAGGTCTATTTTGTTTCAAATGCTGATATTCCCGACTGATTATTCTAGTTCCGCATCTGCTTTGGTAGCCTGAAGAGAATCGTCGCCGCCTTTAAAGTTTTTTCTTCAACCATTGTACTTTGAGTGTACGAAAGTATCTGTTTCCTTCTCTTCAAATTAACATTCATTTTGGAGGTCTTGGATGGCTGCATCTTGGATATGCCTTAATGTGACTGCGTGATGCAGTTATGAGTGTGCTGGTCATTATATGGCTGTGTGACCGCGTGATGCGGTTCCAGTCAAAGCCCACAGTAGCTCCAGTAGCTCCAGTAGCTCAGTGGTTAGAGCGTCCGTCTAGATCGTGGAGGGTCGTGGGTTTAAATCCTATCTGAAACTCGCATGACTCGGATTTTTTTTTTCGAGTTTCCATTTGGAGTTTCATGCATTTCTATCGTGTTGCATTTCCATATTTAACTCGGAAGTGGATATACCATTTCCGATCGAGTGGTTTGTCTCAGGCGGATTTCACTCATCTTGTTAAACGTTTGGTATATGCCCTGAATCAGTGCATATGTCAGGTTGTGGTTTAATTCTATCCTTGGTTCAATTTTTATTTTGCTTTGTTTTGTGCTCATTATCATAAATTACCATACACAACAACAAAAGAAAGAAATTCAACCGAAGACAGCAAAATTGAACTACGACACATACGCTTGGCATATATTCCGCATATGTAATCAACTAAAATTCCAATCACGGATCGGAGCGCGTATACTGTACAACCTAAATTACGATCTTGAAAACGGCAAAATGAAATAATTTAGATGATTTTTCTTGACGTTTGATTGGTTAAGAGACGAATAAGTCGCCTATAAATAACTGATCACAAATAACAAATCAATTCGAAAGAACTAAAAGCAATGACCTTAAGGCAGAGAAGGCAGCGCAACTGAACTCATGCCCTTGCCGCGGCCCAAACACTATTTAGAAAGAGCGCCATGCCAGTAAATTAGTAGAGGTAGATCTTCATCACAGCTATTTGAAAAACAAGACAGTGATGAAGTTTATTTTTAAAGCTGTCTTTGATAGCGGCATCGATATCAGGAATAATGCACTTCAAGAGTTATTTTAGCAATAGACCGCATTTTCTATGGGATTCCCAGCGTAATAAACTCACGCGAGAAGATAAGAAAACACGAAAAAAGCTTGTAAATCCCAACATCCCACGCAGATTTATTACGCCGGAAAACCCTGATAGAAAATGCGGTCTATTGCTTTTATAAAACATTTGTAAGTAGTAGTAAGGAGTTTCGCAATCTTCAACAACTGTGGTTTATTCTGTCTCTCACGTGGTAAGCATTTAGGATAGATATAGGTGTAATCGTAGATGTAAGTAATGACGTAACCGATTGTACAAGCTCAACTAGGTTTTTATATCAGTTGTACAAGAGTTATTTGTTTGTACAGCTTTCCTTTGTCTTCAAAGTGCAGTGTGGTAAACACCAGGTGGTACAACAAAAAGATCTACTTTAACATTCAAAATTTGTGCGAACAGTTTCCCAGTGAGATTACATATTGACAGCAAAACGTATTCGTACTGGAAGGAACTAAATTAGGACGACATGAAACTGAATAGAAACTCAGTTTCAATTGTCTTGCTCCATTCGTACCGTACATTTCTACAGCACTTATCAATTACTTAAAGTTTCTGGAAAAGAATATTTAATGAGCTAGCTCCTTTCGAGTGTTTCGAGTCCACCTGTCTTTGCTCATTAACTAAAAATCTATATATCCATCATTTCCTGTCCGTTGGGTAAACGTACTTTTGTTTTCTTTCGCACTATAGGGTTTCATTTAATTCCTCCAATCTGTATATCGTCTACAGCTTTTTGCCAAGAACACGCCTCTAATTACATCCTACTTCGTCTAAAGAACTGCGCCCTCTTTCATTAATGTTCTGACTTTCAGTTGAAACAAAACAAAACAAAAAATTTAAATGGGATGACATTATTTACTTGCAGAGATACATTGAGCCTAAAAGTACAATGCTACCAACAAAAATACAAATTAAAATTTAGCAACCCTACAGCGAGTGGTTGCATTCGCTGGCAAGAGATATGATCTGTTCGATTGTTCCTCTCCAGATACTTTGAGGGTTTTCAGTTCAATTTTCTCTCTAGTTAAAGTCACCATCATGCTTACTAAAAAGATACATTTCTACACCAAAGCTTTCTGTCAGGAAGTATCTAAGAAAAAACGCAATCAGTATGGCTTAGAGCATAAAGTTATATTATAGGGAACGAAAAATTGTGAATCCTTCTGGTTAGGGACCGTTCATTTTTTATGAGAGAGGGGGGGCTGGTGGGATTTGGGGGGGGCCACTCGAAAAAAATTGGCTTAAAAGGGGGGGCCAGCCAAAAAAAAAATGAAGGAAAGGGGGGGGCCGGACGAAAAAATTAGATTAAAAATAGGATAAGAGACGTTTACAAATGGAAGAAAAATTGTGCTCTTTTATTTAAAACAGTTCCAGGGTAACAAGAAAACTTCTCAACAGCTTTTATATTTTATAAGGACAGTGAACATACCATAATAACAGTCTTGAATAGCAACAACTTTCTTTTCATTCATAAAGATGTTGTTGTCAAGCTCATATAATTTAAACCAATAATTTGAATCCTGAATTGGAACTGACCTCGTTACCAGAGCTTTTCTCTGAGAAATTTAATGGGAGGGGCATGAAACTACTACGAGGTGTCCCCTTCCTCATTTTCGACGTTCTCTTTGATCTCGTCGTCGCTGTGTTCCTCTTCTTCTTCCTCCTGTTCTTCTTCGTTGTCTTCCTCTTCTTCCTCTTCTTCGTCGTTTTCTTCTTCCTCTTTGTTCGTGTCTCCGACGTTTGAGCTATAATCTTCAGGATGCAGGAAGCAATACATCCTGTTTCTTACTTCTGGCTTAAGGTTGGTAATAAGCCTGCTTTGTGCCGCGTTGCTGAAGTAGCTTGATTGCAGTAGGTGAGCGATGAATGCTGCATCCCGTGTTAGCAACAATGCTGCCACATCTTCATCGTTTATGCACGCTTCCAGAATTGTCATGGAGGGAGGATAAAGAAGACAATTGGGAAGCTCTTTTGCAAGGGGATTTGCAACGCAGATATGATACACGCGTAGGACGTTGTTTTCAAACCGTTTGCGTTTTCTGCCTTTTGATTTCCTACGGTTTTGTTTTAATTTTCTTTTTTTTGACACATAGTGTCCTGTTAAGCCCTTGAAGACCTGGTCAAAGGTCTCCTTCTTTTTTTCGAGGTTTTCTAATTCCCCTGAAACCTTGAGCTGCTTTGCCTCAATCCTAGCGATGTGCTGCACATTGAAGTCATGGTGGAATTTCTTGTCAGGCTTCAGGGTAATGCCATTCGCTTGGAAGAGCGTGGAGTCATGATCACTCAGAATTTTTAACTGCCCTTTCAGTTTCTCAACAGTCTCTCTGAACAAATACTTACAACATCATTGGCTATTAAAACAGCATCAGAAGAGCAGCAAGAATGACAAAGTGAAGACAATTATGGGACACTTCCTGCAGATGAATACTCTCAGAACAGGTCAAGCCGAAGTGAGAGGCAGCAATGAATCAGGTCAAGTAGACAGCAGTGGTGAAAGCAGTGAGGGAGAAGAAACTGATGATGATTACGAGAGTGATGCCCCTGACTCTGAAGACGATTAAATGATGTCGTTCTTGCTTTTATCGCCTCAGACGAGGAATATGTAGACGAGCGGCCAGCTACAACACGCTCAGGACGAGCAGTAACAAGAAGAGCTGAAATTGACTTTTCATTCTTTTAAGTGAGGATTTGTTAAAAACAGCTTTCTAGCTTTCAGCTTTCTTTCACTAAATTACGTGAAATGTAACAAAACGAAATTGTAATGCAGTAACTTTTTTAATACCTTATGTATTTTTTTATTCATGGGGGGGGGGGGGGCTTCCAAAAAATCACTCTGATGAGGGGGGGGGGGGGGGGGCCATGCGAAAAAAATCGGAAATTGGGGGGGGGTCATACAATTTTCAAATTACACTCCTCCAAATCCCACCAGCCCCCCCTACCCCATGAAAAATGAACGGTCCCTTATTTCCGTTCGTTGGATAGGCTCGTAAAACTTTATTAGTGCAGATTTAAAAAGTCGTACTCGTACTCGATCTCGTACTGGTAGTCAAATCTAAAGGTCCGTAGCCAGGAGTTTTCCACAGGTACGAACAACATTCCAAGTCCCCCTTCCCCGGCCCCCCATCCCCGGTCCCCCATCCCCGGTCCCCCTTCCCCGCCCCCCATCCCGGTCCCCATACCCTTACTACGTCACTCTATAGAACTTTTACATAATGGTGCCAGACAAATTATTCTTCTACTTTTATGATAACTAGCCTCGTTAGCATGTGCAACATTCAATAGAACTTTTACTTTAAAGTGAGGCTACTAAGACTGATTAACTTACTTACAAAAGAATAATAAAATCATCCGCCATTATGAAAGAGGGCTATTAACGCAATCTCAGAATCCTATGCCCTGTGGCGTCTATTCACAGTCTAACCACGCACTTTCATCAACCGCCCAAGCGCATTGACGTCCAGTGCTTCGAGCGTATTAAGAATAAGATAGAGGAAAAGGTGTAACCATCCATTACTTCCAATATCGAGTAGCTGGTTCTTCGTCTGTTCACTCATCTGAAATCAAGTCAAACCAAAAATTAAAAGACCTTCATAAGGACTGAAGCGAAAAACACGAAAAAACAACAGACCTTTTAATCATGGAATATTTCGGCAAAGCAATCCTTTTGTGAAGAGATTTTCTCTGTACCAAAAGTTGTTTTGTGTAATTTCGCACGTGCATGACGGACTAATAGTTGGACCAATATTTGATCGTTTAGCTACCTCTGCCAACAGAGCTCACGTGAGCGTTATGTATCAGTCTATTCCAAAAGCGCCCATCCCCTCCCAGGGCAAACACCCGGGCATTTGTCTTGTTTGAAAATTTTTGATCAAATGCCCCACTGTGTTTCCAGTTTAAACGGTCAAATGCCCCATTGTCTGGGCCTCAAAAAGGACAAATCAAGTGTAAATCACTCGTTGCATGAAGCATTTTGGCACGCTCTCCTCTCATAATGAATATTTTATTCTAAAATCACTTACCTTTTTCAAACCAAATCCGAAAAATTGTGCGCCAAAACTCTTTTCCGATATCTTTTGTCGGCACTCCAAACTTTGAATAAAGGAATATCAACTGTATATTTAGTAAACAACGGAAAATCTACTCGGAATCTTGAAGTTACGGGAGCGAAGCGGCTCCTGTGGTGAATGAATGAATATTTGACATATTTGCGCACGAAAGACGCGCGAAACCCTTTAGCTGGCGACCGCCGACCAAGTTTTAGCCGATAGTCAAATGCCCCAGCGTGCGGGACAAATTTCGGATCAAATACCCGGGGTATGCCCGGGGGGGGGGGGTCATGGGCGCTTTTGGAGTTTACTGATACATTAATGAGCAACCAATTAAGAACAGATAACGTCGAAATTTTCGCGGTGATAAGAAATAAGCGTTTCGAGAGCTCACTTTGTCTAGCGTTTGGTCAAACAATGTTTGCCCATTTAGGCATTGCACCGAATGTTGTGTGTAGCAAATACAATGTTGATCGAAAATGTTCGATCGGTTTAGTCTTAATTACTTTCGATTTCTTATTTAACTTAGAATGGTGATAACAGTGATGACGAAGATAGTATACGACGACGCGGACGGTTACGACGACGAGAAGGCGGTTTGTTTCCTCAGTTGAGTCCACAGTGTTCAACTGTTTGTATCCGCTACAACCCTGTGCACTATCAGGAACTCAAAGATAAAATGT
>JAEMWC010000133.1:350000-367500 GCA_016490735.1 Pachyseris speciosa | reverse complement strand
TTGGACCTTAAATAGTGTATCAATTTTCGTTTGCTTTATCGTTAATAGTTTTGTCTTTAGCGAAACGCACCTATCCGAAATTTATGGGATTAACCCCGGGGCCTTATCCACGGCCAAAATATCAAAGAACGAAATAACTTTCCTCAATACGGTAGTGTTCAAAGAGGAAAGATTGACAAACGATTCCAACCTTGACGTTGAAACTCACTACAAGCCAACTAAAACCTTTCAATGTACACAATTCACCTCGTGCCGCCCACCAAGTAAGTCTGTTGAGAACAAAAACTTCGAAAACGGCTTTTGAGGAGTATCTTGTGAAATTCAAACAACGCCTTCGGGCAGGAGGCTATCGGAAAACAATCATAGAAATGTCCTTGTCAGAAGTCCACTTTGCCTGTAGACCATCTTCTCATTACACAAAAGGAAACCTCAAGCATGTCAAGGCACGGCTCGGGCCCGAATTCACTAAAATTCTAAAAACAACTATAACTTCCCAGACATTCCCCAAAAGAACACCAAACTTGGCAGTGATATAGAACTTGAAAACCTTAACGTGTTTTTGGCGTAAAGTCTTCAAAGCTTAGATCACGTGACCTGCTATGACGTTTCATTACAGAAATCGAAATTGAAAATGGGGTGCCGAGATGGTATATAATCTCTATCAGAAGCAGCGTTTTTATGGCCTTGTGATTATCCCGTACATGAATCTGTCCTGGATGGTTGACCTCAAGTTTTAATTAAAGGATTATTAAATAAAAGAGGTCACATGACGTATGAAAGGGATCTTAATTAAGAACCTTTTCATAAACAGATATTGTTTCTACCTGACCAAGCAAACAAGTAAACATATTTAGTTTCTAGGATACTTCACAAATTAATGTGATCAAGTAAGCTGAAGCCACTCAAAAGGCACTAAGGCCACAAGGTAGCGGGCATTACCCCTTAAACCTACCAAAGCAAAGATTGAGCCCAAGCATTAGCAGCCATCTTTGCTTTGGTAGATTTAAGGGGTAATTATGGAGTGGAATATCGGACAAAAATGTTATTGGATCGTACCGTATGGTGTATTGTATTGTATTTGCCGGTGTACTGTCTTATCGTACCCGGTATGCTGTTATGTCGTACTCGGTGATGTGATGTCGTATCCAGAACACTGGTATGTCGTACCCGGTAACGTTATATCGTAACCAGAATACCATTATGTCGTAACCGGTAACGTTATATCGTAGCCAGATGCCATTATGTCGTAACCGGTAACGTTATATCGTAGCCAGATACCAGTATGTCGTACTCGGTGATGTGATCTCCAGATCTCGTATCCAGAATACCATTATGTCGTAACCGGTAACGTTATATCGTAGCCAGATGCCATTATGTTGCACCCGGTGACCTTATATTGTAACCAGCATTGCATTATGTCGTAACCGGTAACGTTATATCGTAGCCAGATGCCATTATCCTGCATTATGTCACCTGATAATGTTATATCGTAAAGAGAATGCTATTATGTCGTAACCGGTTATGCTTTGTCTTTATCAATTATAGATAGCATCCTTGCTGCTTCTCGTAAATGTATGAGAACTGAATCTTCTAAAGTACCCCCAAGCCTCAACAACAGAGTACAAATCCAGTCGATCTTGTATCTTGCATAGTCGATGTTGCTGCTGTAATCCATACTTTCTAACTTATTTATCACGTCATTTAACACGGCTCTAACGTTTTCAGTAACAAGCTCAAGAGGTGATCGATACTGACCTTCCATATTTTGCACTCAAAGCTTATAAAGCTGAAAAGTAAAATAAACAAGTTTTGTGTGTTTGAGACTGCTCGTCCAGGGAGCTTAAGCAAACAATGTACTGCAACCGGAAGTGGACGTAACTCATATTCATTGGTAGTGGTTGTGCGAAAATTTTCAAGTAAATCGTTTCTATAAGAGTAAAGAGACTTACTAATATAAATGTGGTAGCACTGAGGCGAGTAATAAGAGAAAACGCCTCACTTCCGGTTTTCCTTTGTAGCTAAAAAAAAAAGGTGCTTAATACACGTCATCGGCTTCCCCATGGGGTCGATCCCCTGGCTAACCAAGGGGATTGTAGAATCGGTTAAGCAAGCGTGAGGAATTTCCCTGGAAGTTCCCTGGGCGAGGTGTCTCTCGGATGAAAATCCCCATGACATCCTTTTCAAACTTGTGAATTCCCTCACTCCCTCCTCTTTGATCGTAGAACAGTGTCAAAATTTTCCCATAGCCTCGGGTAATGAATCCCATCCACCTCCTCGTATTCCTCCACATATCTCCCTGGTAGGCTCGGGGGTCGACCCCACGGGGAAGCCGATGACATGTGCATAAGTTCCCCCGTCCCCAGAGCCCGTCGTTATTTTAACTTTGCTGTATTGAAGGAAACTACTTCCCTTCATATAGGCTTTCACTCTTTCGTTACAAAAGCAGAGTGGCTAAACCTGAATTCAGTATATTAAGCTGGCGTATTTTCACGGACTTACAAACCTACATTAAGCTGTAGCAGAAGTTATATGCTTCTGGCTGTAGCAAGCAGTTTAAAATATGCATCAACGTAACTTACTTAAAGCTTAAAATTACCTTACGTTTTGTGATGCCCGGTTGTTTCCACCGTTTTGCTGGCTGTCTTCGCTATTTTAGTTCCTGGGGATATGTGTTCAAAGTGTCTAGGCGTATTTCATATAAAAGTTTCCGTCGTTTTCGACAAGATGCCATTTCTCACATAGAAACAATGTCACGTGACCGACTTTTCGCGCCATTTTTGAGCAAAAAGGATTGCCGCTGATCATATTTCACCACATGCGAACAACAGAAAGATACGACAAACCATAACCGGTTACGACATAATAGCATTCTCGTTACGATATAACATTATCAGGTACGACATAATGCAGGATAATGGCATCTGGCTACGATATAACGTTACCTGTTACGACATAATGGCATCTGGCTGCGATATAACGTTACCGGTTTCGACATAATGGTATTCTGGATACGAGATCACATCACCGAGTACGACATAATGGCATCTGGCTACGATATAACGTTACCCGTTACGACATAATGGTATTCTGGTTACGATATAACGTTACCGGGTACGACATACCAGTATTCTGGATACGACATAACAGCATACCGGGTACGATAAGACAGTACACCGGCAAATACAATACAATGCACCATACGGTACGATCCAATAACATTTTTGTCCGATATTCCCCTCCATAGGTAATGCCCGCTACCTTGTGGCCTTAGTGCCTTTTGAGTGGCTTCAGCTTACTTGATCACATTAATTTGTGAAGTATCCTTGTCACTCCAGCCACATCCCACAAGCTTTACATTTTCATTGCATATTTAGTTTCTAGTTACAATGAACCATTCTTACCCCATTTGAAAAGTCTTTCAGAGCACGATTGTGACGTCATTAAACACCTGACCACCAACTTTTTTTAAGACTTCTGGAATACTTGTGGTCTGAATTTCTGTTCAAATTACATGGCTGTTACAGAATCTTAGTTTTAACTTCGCGGGGGCCTGAACCCAAAAATGAGCCATACCTTAACGTGCTTGAGACGTTTCACAAGAGGTTATTTCCTTTTGTCGGCACAGAATTGCAATACATATCTCACGGGTCCTCACGAACAGAGAAGATTTTCTTGATGTCTGTTAATGTATATAACGGACTTTTCAGTTTTATTCAAGTGATAATTTGTATGCCTCACAAGTTTTTGTTTAGTAACCAAAAACATTTCCGTTTTCAACAGATAGACAGCGTCGTCACTGGTTGTTAACATGCGAAAGAAACTGGCCTTCAGCTTCGACGTCTATTAAAGAGTGCACTCCGATTTTCATAACTGAGACTTGGCCTTTAAGGTTCGCAATGGGGAAATCATAGTCCCTGAAGTTTTCTAAAAGGTCTCAATTGCTGTTTTTTGGCAGTCAAAACCGTCAGCTAGTGTTTTCGGAATGAAAATATTTCCATAGAAAGCACGGCGTAGAAAGTTTATTTCAGCTAGCATTTCCCATTGTTCCCTAACATTTTCGGCCAATTTAAATTTCAGGTAAAGAATCCGAATAGATCAAACACCTCTAGCCGTAACGAACACATCACTTTGAACAGACTTGCTACAGCTTTTGGTTTGTTAGGCTCGTTGGGTGCCCCCGATTCCTTACCGGTCGCGTGATGATTCACTTTATCGTTTTTCGTGGTTAATTTTACGTTTGTGCTCAGTGCTAGATTGTAACCGTTATATCGGGGATATCGTTATGGTAATGGTAATAGTAACGGATTTATATACCGCACATATCACATAGTTTCATGGCGGTTTACAATTCTTCTATGGAGTGAGATCGGACGTCAGCCTGTAAAGGCGCTTCTGGCAGCCGCTATCACGTCCATATTTGATCTCACTCACCCACCCAGTTTCGAACGCTCATCCACGTAGCATTTTTCGTTATACCGTAGACTGTTAAATCGAGATTTTGTTCCATACATTTTTCCGTGATATTGACCGGGCTGTAAAGAGTTAATCCTTTTATCGAAGATCGTTATATCGAGGTTCCACTGTATTGGCAATTAGTATAACCGGCTACTATATAGCGTTCTATCACGAATGACGTTCTCTGATTGGCTGCGCTACTCGCTATCTATTCTGTGATAGATATGGTTGTCAAGAAAATTCAGCACGCTTCTTCGCGTTTTCGAAGTGTCTTTGATGAGGATTTGGATAATTTACTTGTTAAGGTTTCAACGACTAGTAGATTTATACTAAAACAATTATCCGCTCTCGATTTCTATGCGTGATAGCTGATCGGGACTGCGCTCTCATCAGCTATCACCCGATAGAAATCTCGAGCTCATAATCTAATTGTCAAGTAGAAAAATGCTTCGTGATCGTTCAAAACTGACTGAATGCTGGCTGGGTTGTTCGTGAAAAAGAGACAAACAGGGTGAAGGAACATGCTGTCAAAAATTCTTTTGAGCACACCTCACAATATTTGCCGTTTCACCAGTTTTAAAAAAAGTGTTCAATGTGGCGCCGAAAAATTTTGTTGTTAAATAAACTGTTTATATGCGTGGCTTTCAATATCAGAATATAGAGCTACGAGATACAGTAATAGTTTACTCACCAACTTTGGAAGTCAACCCAACGCATATCCCCATCAACATACTGCATAGCATTAGACTCGAGTGGACCAAACATACTATAAAAAGTGAATATCCCGCTTCCCTTTGCATCAACTCTGAAAATATGAGAACGAGCGCCATAGTGACAGCGGATAAACCAAAGAAGGATTTAAAACTCATTTTAGTCTTCGAATGGGATTCCTCTCAACCTTGCCCTTCTGTATCGCAAACCGGATTACTTTGCGCCCAACCAAATGGCCAGCTTCGTTCGATCTGACTGTGCTGCTGAATTCTTTAACACGTTTAATGCCACGGTTGTTATATACATAAATTTTGTCTACGCTCCTTGATCACGTAATTTCAATAGAATTTTCAAGAAGATTCCACGAGACGGGTCTGATTGAATAAAATCCGGGGGGGGGGGGGTGCGGGGTACTCCCTTATATGGGCTATATAGGTATGCGCGGCCCTAAAGGGTATGGTTTTTAAGCCGTTTGAAATAAGTAGTATAGTAACAGGCGCGGATCCAAACCGGTTTCCACCGTTTTACGGAAAACGGTCAGAGCTTTGAAAAGTAAATATATTTTTAAGAATAAAAGTAAAATTACCAAGCGTTAATCTTGAAAGCTGGCCAATATCCTGTCGAAAAGACTCAAAAGCCCAGCAAATGGCACTTTGGCAAAACCAAAACGTTTTTCCGGGGTATAGTCCCCGGACCCACCCTACCGAGAAACGGTCACATTTTACCTGGATCCGCGCCTGAGTAATTAGGCTGACCAGCGCATTTTTAAAAAGGTTTGTATTCCCGGAGAAAACGCTATTTTCAATAGTTTTATCACCCTTGATTTTGGCAATCTATATATTTTTTAAAATGCGTGACTTTCTCGGAAAAATCACCAAGCGTGACATTCTCGGAAAAACAGGAAACCCCCTGTAAAATGAGTCATCGCTAATAGTAATTGTTTCAGATCATGAGACGGTTGTATGATTTTTTCTAACCAATCATAATGAATCAAATAAGAAGTGCTTTATTATAAATTCTTAAAGTAAAATTTACTGACAACGAATTCAGAAATTGGAATACCAGCTGCTTCTTCCTTAAATTTTCCAATCACTTTTTTGTTGGTTTTATAAAAGAATTGACTGTCTTCAGGATAGTCACTGTTATCAAACATATTTATGTCTTTCCAAAAATCTTGATACACATCATCAGATTCGATTTCATAAGTTAAGCTATCCGTGTCTGTGCATAATAATTTAGCTTAAGTTTGTCATTATATTTTCGTTTAATGTAGTTGTAATGGAAATCATTCATCAGCGTTTTGCTTAAATCCAAGATACACATTCCCACATATGCCGGCCTGTTGAGGAAAAGTGTTTCTTTAATCTTATGCACCGCCACAAGATTTTCATTGAATATCTTACTGCTGATAAATGTTGGTTTAGCTGCCATTTTTAATAGTTTTTTCTCGTCGGTGACTAGTTTTACATCTACTCGCTTTCTGATATTTTCCATCGTTTTTCCGAATACGCTGTTGTTCATGAGTTTGAAGAAATCTTTTTCAAATGCGTTTTTAGCATTAGTTCTTTTCTGAGTGTTGAAATCAATGTATTGTTTCAACCAAGGAGACTGATTGAATTCTAATACTCGATGGATTTTTATTACTTTCAAACCTAGGTTTATATACAGTTGAAGGTTTCTGTAATGAAGAACATACTTCTCCTTATTTTTCAAAGTTGGAATGAGCTTATGAACTAAGCCAGTTGATATATTATATTTATTTGCAATATTTTTGCAATATTCTGATAGCATGCTTTCATCTATAACAAACAGAACAAAGGCCACAAGAGTGTGGGTTAAAAGTGTGACCGGAACTTCGTAAATCCGGTCACACTTTTGTTGCGCAATAAACAGGTATAAATAACTTTGATGTCACGTAATCTACTTGAGATATCAAACACGTAGGGTCTTCAAAGATCAGCTGAAAGATGATCACTTGGCTTCTGATTATTTCTGTTTCAATTATAACTGAACTGCGGTCAGTGGACGATTCCGGTAAATATTACTACAGCCTTATATGAACGAAATACAGGGCTTATGGTTGTGCGGGAGAACCTTTATGCATGCCTGTTTTCGATCGATGTGATCTATTTTCAACACGCAACAAAATCTTATCTAACATTGACTGAAACCAGGGTACCATCTTTTAGACAGAAGAGAAGAAATGAGGAGACAACGTTCAACTGAAGTATGCACTCCTTTAAGCTTACAATATATTTTCAATTTGGGGTTTTATTAACGTTATTTTTATATTTGAACCTTCAAGCAACAGAGTTATCACAAATTATTGTTCAACACATTGTGACAATGTCCAAGTATGGTCATAGCGCGATCAAAATTCGTCGGGCGTACTCGACAGATATTCTGCGTCATTATTCAACACGTCGTGGCAATCTCCAAATATGGCCATGGCGCTCGCAATATTCGCCATGCGCACTCAACAGATAGTTTAGTTTAGTTTAGTTTATTGAGATTCGTCACAAGAAAATAAATACATTAATATAACAATACTATGACGTGACCGGGGAGACGAACGGAGCAGAGCCCCAATTGAAACGTATCCCCTAGGTACAAAAAGATAAAAATTAGATTTACATGGTAAAATTAATTAGACTTACATAATAAATTAAGAAGGAAAAAAGAGTATGCAAAATAATTGACAAATCATGGCGGACTATAAGTTTGTAGTAGACCTCTGAAGTGATCGTATATTGGACTTTAAACCACAAGAGATCCTGGCTAGACTTAAGTATATTAGGTAAGCTGTTCCACAACTTAACAGTCCTAGGAAAATAGCTGTTACAATAGTATTCCTGATCGTGCCTAGAAAGTAGGTCAGAGTTGGCTTGATGAAAATTACGGGTTCTATAGTGCCGAGTGGCAATTTGAATGAAACGACCAAAATTACTAGTAACAGTTCCAGTTTTATACCTAAACAGGAGAACTAAATCATGCATTTGTCTACGAAAATCGAGGGGTAGTAGGTTAAGCTGGTCTAATCTATTAGTATAACTGACTTCTCTTGGAGGATAGTTCAATATGAATTTAGTGGCACGCCTATGAATATTCTCTAACAGTATACGATGTTTTACCAAGTAGGGTGACCACAAACTTGATGAATATTCTAGTAACGGCCTGACAAGCGCCGTGTATAACAGTTTTCTCGTCTGGACGTCACGAATGTCCCTGCCACACAGCCTCTTCACTAGACCAAGTACCCTATTCGCCTTCGCACACATCTGCTCGATATGACTATTCCATGTGCAGTTACCAGAGACAGATACGCCCAAATCAGCGGTTTCCATACACACGGTGTGTATGGATGGCTAGATGTTTCCCGTTCTTGTTGGAATTTGATCTCGATGTTCCCATGAGACATCAATGTGTTAATCTAATTTATTCCAGAAAACATGTTGTAAACTTGACGTTAAAATATTTTTGCAAGCAAGAAACTGAACGAAGCGTGGAAAACGGCCGGCTGTCATAATTTTTTCCACAGCGTGAAAAATGATATGCACAGGATTTGTAGGGTAAGCTCTGGAAACAACAAAATGTCTTCCATGTCTGCTTGTTGGCTCTGTATTTTCCTTTTCCGCTGCAGTTCGTCTAACGCTGATATGCCGTCAACAGTCACCAACTCTTGAAACACATTGCTTGCATTGTATAACCAGAAGTCAGTGTGGGAGCGGACGCATTCTCAAGATTCAGAAATACTTTTCTGATTCAAAGGTCTTATATTAAGAACACAAGGTTACTTAATTGGAAATCAATAAAAAATCTTAAAACAAGAGAAGTTCTGGATTTTTTTGTTATTTTCAAAGAAATTAACTAAAATGAAGAAAATTTTCTGAAATTAAGACCTTAAAAATGAGAAACAAAAACGTTTTGTCCTAAAATTAAGAAATTGGGTTTTAGCGTGTGAATAACTCAAGTATGTGATATCCCTGAGACTCTGAGAGGTCGATTATTTACTATTTTTATACTATATCTCAATTTCTTGACATTTGTGCATTTATCTGTACATGATCAAAATACGGATGCTGTATCTAAAATAAGATATTGAAAGAAATTCCTATCGCCTCTTGGAAGGCCGAGTGAAGGCCCTTATGGCCTCTTGTTTAAGTTTTAATGCAGAAGTTCAAAAAAGCTTATTTGATAGCATACCCGTCTGGTCTAAATATGTGATTGTGATAGGATCATAAAACTTCTCCGAAAAATACTTTGTGAGATACTGGTCTGCGGCACTCTTATCCCGACGGATAGCGTCACGTGAATTATCGGAAAGAGACACTTGATCATGTGGAAGGAGCGAGGGCAAGCAGTGTTTCCGTTGCCTCACGAGGGGTTATGTGTATTTTAGTTACTCTTTTTTATTGAAGTCATAAAAAGTATATATAGCACTTTAAGCGGTTCACTTACTTGGATGGATATAAGTCGTCACAGAAAAAACTTCGTTTCTCAGGTTTATTCGTTAGCAAAGGGGTTGCTCACATTGTCTTCATCAGTGGGCAAGCGCCCGCAAGCGGTGTTTACTGTGTCTGGTTATGCGTCTTGTAGCTACTTCATAGTAATCAAAGCCAGTGCTCCTAGACCGACTTTGTGTTTTATTTGTGTGTTTTGATCCGCTATCCTCCAAAATAAATCTTTACATATTGGAATACACAGAAGAAGGTTGTTGTGTCCATCTTTTCGCGCACAGATAACCCCTATTTTGTGCTTCTACTTTGTGACAAAATGCTTCAGTTTCAAGGCCAATGAAGTGTTCTGTGTTTTGGGAACAACTTACCATCTCATTTGTTTAGGTCTTTACTGACAAGATTTTTGCGTGATTGGACCACAGTTACGAGCATTTTGCTTTAAATATGTTCATTTTGTTAATTTACATTGTATGTGACTGTATTAAGCGAAAATGTCTGAGTCAAAACTCCACAAATCTTCCGACAAATTGCTGTAAAGCTAGTGCGAAAGTTTTGCATTCTTGATCCGTAAATAGCAGTGTTTATGGCTGAGTTCGACAGCGCCAGTGTCCTAATCCACATGTATGCCGCGCCATTACGCTTCACAAGGAGTTTACCAGTCGACCAAAAGATCACAAATAAGGGAATCCACGACGCAGTAAAAACAAGGATCACAATCGCTACGGTGGTAGCAACGCTGCCTTCAACACGCGAAGCAGCATCGCTATAAGAAAGCCGAGGACTCAACTGGTCTTCTTATCTTCCTGTGCCTGATCAGTGATATCACGATCAGCGAATAAGAAAAGAAAACAATAAGATATGCGACGCCGAACATACTGAGGCCGAGAAAACCTTTGGGAAAAGAATCCGGGACGAATCGATTCAAAACAGGAGCGGCGATCGGTACTACCCATGACAATATTAACATAATCATTAATCTGCGACTTCTCATCATGAACTTGTGGCGCAGAGGGAACACCGTGAAGCGATCAAACGGTCCACGCTGATGGCGGCCAAGTGAGCGACCGAGGCATTGCACGAAAGCCTAGGCAAAATCGCATAAGGCCTTTCCAAGTTTGCTGCACAGTTGTTTATAAATGTTCTCTTGAAGAGGACTGTGCCACAAACAGGGGCTCGCAAATCATGGTGACGATCAGATCAGCGATGGCTAAGCTCACCAGAAGGTAGTTGGAGCTGCGGCGAAGACGAGGATTGGTAGCAACGGCCACGCAGACCAGGAAGTTACCAAATGTTCTAATCAAACATACCATAGCGTTAATTGAGATCAGCGCAATGCCACGACCTACAGGAAAAGAACACTCTCTCGTCGAATCGTTAGATTGTTGATTACCTGTGAAATCCATCACGAAAATCCGGCGTAGTAGGCGAGCAACTGCATAAACTGCAACAGATTTCGTTTCAGGATTTTGGGAGACAGTAAACTTCAACATCGAGCGACATAAAGAACTAAAGTATCAGAAGATAACCGAAGTCTTTATTGTATACCTAATGCGATCACTGATCGTTGAAAACCATACAATTTCAACAACGTAACTAATATCCTCGCCACTCATCATCGGAGAAAGAAGGCAACCTTTAGAAACTGAAATAAATTGTCGCAAGATTTGCCTTGTGGAACACTTCCTACAGAGCAGATTCACACAAAATGTTTAGTCCGGGACGGCTGTTGGATGAAAACATACTTTCAAAAGTATTGGTTACTTAGTATTAATGCTATTGCTATTTGAGAATCGACCACTCAGCTCTGTCAGCCTCTTTTTCGTGAATCATTCGTCAAATTGTTAAGGTGATTCCTCACAATTGCATTTTTTCAATGTTCTCTGCATGGCTATCAATTGTGCCAAGTTCAGTCTAAAAAAAGTCTGGATAGTACGTGCTAACAAGTTCAACCTCGCTAATTATTCTCATGCACAGTTTTAATTCCCGGTATTGGTCCTTAGGCATACAGGAACCTCAGCATCGCAGCACTCTTTAAAAAGAGCGTAAGCGAATTCGGTAGAAGTTTACCACGATGATCTTCGTGGTAGCTGTTTGAAAAAGGAAAAAAACAGTGAACTTCATTCTAAGGCCCGGCCTTCACAGAGGGAAAGGTATTAATTACCGGCGTACAGAAATAAACAGAACTCGATCGAGAAATGTGCTCTTCAAGCTCAGTCTTGGCTATTTCCAACGTGGGCGTCTGTGTGTTTAGAGAGATTACGCATTTTCTTCTTGGGAATAACGTAGATTTTTTGTGAAGCCAAAACAACGCTGACGGAAATAATGACGAGAATAGAGGGTAAACAAGCAGTCTCCAGAGATTCGAATGAATCAAAAGAAGCTAATGAGAAATCTTTTGTTCACGGTAAACCAACGTGGCGGTGATGACTTAACGTGCATACGCCCTATAAATTGACAACTGAAGTTTGGGTTGATAAGCAGCCACAAGATAAAAATCTTTTGATCGGGTACAGATTGAATTTTAAAATCAGCGATATTGCAAACTTGGAAAATGTGCTCTTCGATTTTATTTACTTCCATTAAACTACTTAGTGCTTACTCTTCCTCACTGGTAAGATACATTTAAATACGAATGTGCCATACATTTTCGTGGTAAACAATACTGAATCATAAGATACTGATACAATGATTACATTATTTACTTACAGAAAAATATTGAAGCTAAAAGTACAGTGTTACCTGAAAGAAAATTAATACAGAATCAACCGACAATTATAGTCATTATATATAGTCAGTCAGTTAAATACCGGCTGGGTAAAGATTACTTCTGGATTGTTGTTGTCCATATACCACAGCTGTGCTTTTCAATTTCCTCTCTAATTAAAGTTACTGTTACGCTTACTGAAGGATCAACTTCTACATCAAATTAAAGCTTCCAGGAAGCATCTAAGAACAAAATCGTCCACAGCATGGCTTGTCAATGAATTACCTATGTTATAATACGATAGCACTAAATTCACTGGCGGCGACACATCTTGCGGAATATCTTGGCGTACGCATCACGGAAATCCGGGATTCTCGCTGTGTAAATCAGAAAGTTCATGGCGGAGTTGGACAGAGCTAGTGTACGCTGCCACATGTGGGTGGGCCTGTACAAAGTAATGAGAGGTTTACCTGTAAGAACTAAGGACACCATAATTGGCACCCAACAGACTACGAACACACCAAAGACTATGGCCAGCGTAAAAACAACTCGTACTTCCATGCGCGAGCTCTTATCAGCAGACGAAGGACGACCACTCAACTCTTTTCTTTTCTTCCTTTGGAAGAACACAAATCCGAGAATAATTAGATAGGACGAAGTTATGATGAGAACACATAGACCGAAATTGATGGCAATCAGGTGTCCTATAGGAAAGGACTTTGGAAGGACGATCCGCAAAACAGGAAGCGAAAGCGGGTACACCCACGAGATTACTAGCATCGCTGGCAATCCACATTTATCCATGCAGGTGCGATAGCGTTGAGGGGAGCAAACAACGATGAGACGGTCCACGCTGATCGCGGCCAAGTGCAAAACGGACGCAGCACAAGAAATTTTGGTTAAGATTCCATACGGAAATTCCAGATGTTTTGTTGAACAGTCGTAAAAGAATGTTCTCTTGCTGAAGATTTTCAATAACAGAGGCTCGCAAACCATGGTGACGATCAGATCAGCGATGGCTAGGCTGAAGAGAAGGTAGTTGGAGATGCGACGAAGACGAGGATTTGTAACGACGGCCAAGCACACCATTAAGTTGCCAAGTGTTCCAAACACGCAAACCAAAGAATTGGCTGCCATCAGAACGATGCCATGGGCTAATGGGAGAGAACAGTCTCCTTGGGATTTATTTATTTATTTATTTATTTATTTATTTATTTATAACAGTATTTATACAGGGTGCTCTCTCACAGCAGTGGTTTTCAGAGAGGCCCTGTATATAAAAGTTACAAACAAATAATAGTGATTAAATAGGTTAAAAAGTTAAAATCAAGCTAACTAATTACATAATAAAAACTAATAATAATAACAATAAAGTGTAAAAGAGATAAGAAGGATAAAAATACGTGTATAAAAAAAAAGCGAGAAAATTTGGTTAAAATTGCTTAAAAAATTTAAATTTAAATTCTTTGAGAGACTTTGAGGATCTAATGTCTTTGCTTAAGGAGTTCCAGTCTTTAACCGCTTGAAATTCTAGTCTTTGCCCTCCCCAGTTGCGTCTAATTAATGGTACTCGAAAATTACATTTGTTTCTTGTATTATAAATATGAGTTTCGTGAAAAGTCTTAAAATTTATGTTTGAAGAGCAGAGCCCGTTTACACATTTAAATATGTGTAGACATCTATGGTAGAAACGCCGTAGGGCAAGCGTTCTCCAACCTAAGATATTTAAAGCGTCAGTGGCTGACGAATGGGGGCTACGATCAAGAATTAATTTCGCTGCTTTGTTGTGAAGGATCTGGAGATTTTCCATTAACACGGAGTTGTCTTTGTCTCCCCAAACAAGGTCGCCATAGTCGAACAGTGGTAACACCAATGCTTAATTCTCCTCAGTAGCCCAAGGCGTTTGTTAATTTTTGAGCAGAGGTTATCCACATGATCCGACCATGTCAAGTTAGATGATATTGTCACTCCAAGATATGAGAAACTTTCAACATTCTCGACACAACTTCCATTAACTTGGATTTTAACGGAACCAATATTTGACAGTTTCCAATGGCTCCCGATAATCATAGCTTTGGTTTTTACGATGTTTAGCGTTAGCTTGTTCTCTTGAAGCCAATTACAAACTGCGCGTAGCTCAGAATTAAGTTTCTCCTCGAGGTCAGTAGGGCTCGCTGAGAAACAATACAAAACTGTATCGTCTGCGTAAAGGGCCACTTGAGCGTGTTGGACCTCATCCGGTAAGTCGTTAATGTATATTAGGAACAACAGGGGACCGAGGATGCTCCCCGGAGGAACTCCAAGATTGCAAGGGAGAGGATCGGACAATTCTGGACCGCAAGATGTTCTCAGCGACCGTGAGCTCAAATATGATTGAAACCATGCTAATTCTTCATTGCAGACACCAAAAGCTGACAGTTTGGAGAGGAGAATATTATGGTTGACCGTGTCAAAGGCCTTGGAAAGATCGAGAAACACAGCACCACACATCTTTCCTTTTTCCATGTTTTCTAAGATCTCATCGGTAAAAAAGGACAGGGATGTAGCTGTTGAGTGCTTGGGACGGAAACCAGACTGTTTGTCAGTGAGTAAGTTGTATTTGTCAAGATATTCGTAGAGCTGGATGTGGACGGACCTTTCAAGAAGCTTGGCTTAGGATGGGCAAAAGTGAGACCGGTCGATAGTTGGTTGGATTCTCCTTATCACCTGATTTAAACAGGGCGATAACTTTGGCGCATTTCCATATGGATGGAAAAGTGTGATTCCGAATAGATCGATTAATTAGCTGAGTCAGAGATGGAGAAATAACTTCAGCAGCATCTTTCAGTAATCTAGCACTAATTTTGTCAAGACCAGTTGCTTTGTTAGCTTTAAGAGACTTGAGCTGATTTGTTACGAAAGTCTCTACAATGGGAAGTAAACGGAAGCGATTATTTGCCTCAGAGCACCTTCTTCTATTTTGATCAGTAGATCCAGTAGAAGATAGACGGTCAGCTAGAATCTGGCCAATAGTGGCAAAGTGTTCATTTAGGGCACTAGCAATCGATTTTGGTTCCGTATGTTGAACACCATTTGATATTATGCAACTAGGGGCTTGCGACTGGTTCTTTCTGGAGGACACCTCATTTACCGCTTTCCAAACCTTGCTTGCGTTACCTTTACTTTGTTCAATAAGGTTAATATAATGTCTTGATTTGCTTGCCTTTATTTCTTTGTTGACGAAGTTGCGAAGTTTTCTGAACAAATTCCAGTGATAGGGTGAGCCTGATATTCTTGCTTTTCGGTGATGATAGTCCCTGTCACGCATCGCTTCGCTTATTTTGGAAGTCATCCATGCTGAATTAATTCCGCTGACGCCACGCCTCTTGATTGGGGCATGGTTGTCAGCCACGTCTAAGAAAAGCATATTCCAAGTCAGAACAGCATCATCAATGTTGTCTTCGTTTTCAACTAAATACCACGGCACAACTTCCAAGTCATTTAAAAACGCATCACGATCGTAATTCTTAGGCTATGTCTACGCTATGCCGGATAGCATTTTATGCCGTTGTGAAAAATACCACGGCCTGGTGTGAACGGCAGTGGCCCAAAACCGCCGCTATCTTTCCACTAGAATTCAATTTTTGCTCCTCGTTGTTGATTTCCGTTTCGGTTCGATTCTTTGTTCACACTACTCCAGAAAGTGTCACGAAAACCTATCCGATATGTGACGATTCACTTTCAAGACCGCAGCGGCCCAGCATCGCTCCGATGCAAAAATCGTGCCGAAATCGTCGTTTTGAATGTGAACAAAAGCCCTATCCGATATGGTTTTCGTGCCGGCACAAGAGCTATCCGGTATAGTGTAGGCATAGTCTTATACGAGCGATATTCAATGGTCCTTGGGGATCCCTTGGGCATACCAACTTTAAGAATGCAATAAACCAAATAATGGTCGCTGATTACTAGGGGAATAACATCATCATCAACAAAACGATGCTCATTGTTCACAACGATTAAATCAATCATTGATTGTGAGGTGTCAGTGACTCTTGTTGGTTCTTTCACGAGTTGAGTTAAATCAAGCGATCAAGTGAAATTCAAAAGTTTTTGCTTTGCTGGGTTATGTCTCCCTTTGCGTGACGTAAAATCCACGTTGAAATCACCGATCAAGATCAGATCACTATTCAGGTAGTTTAGCTGAGATAAAGAACTTTCCACAGAAGAAATAAAACTTGTTACAGCGGTTACCAGTCACACGCGCCCTCCAGCGGCTTTGTCCTTTTTCGAAAACTAAGTTTTGGTGGACGTCAATCAAATGTATCCATGACAATAACGGGGTTTCTTTTGAACGAACTACTCGAGTTGCTCTTTCATCTTTACCTGACTCGTCGATAAACAAAAACTGTTCTGGTTGAAACTGAGAAGTAAATCGTCTGAACTCTGTGCCTTTTCGTTCGTCTTGCTCACGGGCAATGATTTGAGGTCACACATTTACGCACAGTGTACAACCACAACAACATGAGAACTAGATAATAACTTTTATTATAGGATGAACTACAAACATTTGATTGCTAATCTCTTGTGGCCTTCAGTACCCTTTTCACTCGTATAGTTCTGCTGAGGGTTTGCATTGCATACGCGTCGCCTCTCTCGTACTCCAACCACGCTTGCAACTCGTCAAGATAAAGCTCTAGATTATCTTATAGCATAACGAATGACACGAATTTCTGCGGCTAAAATAATCTACATCCGAAAAAGCTGATAAAAAGTCAAATTCCATTCAAATCGACTCATTTTCTGAATCTTCCGAGGCCAACGTTTTCAGCTACCTGATATTTTTCGTTTCTTTGATCTTCTCCTTGGCGGATCGTTTACGGCTCCAGTGTTAACGTACAATCGAATCGCCTTCTTCACAAACGTTTTGCTCCCAAAAAGTGTTTCTGCATGCTATGTGATTCAAGGCAGACCATGTTGTCTCGACATAATAATCCTCCATCTCAACGAATTAAACTGGAAACGACTTTGGCAGTATAAATAACTGAGCGATTATAACTAATCACAACGACGATTGAACATGGCCGTGAAACTGACACGAAACGAGGACTATATTGTCATGGAAACAT
The DNA here is from genome assembly GCA_016490735.1 of Pachyseris speciosa. NCBI lineage: Eukaryota > Metazoa > Cnidaria > Anthozoa > Scleractinia > Pachyseridae > Pachyseris > Pachyseris speciosa. The sequence continues at coordinate 350,068 of JAEMWC010000133.1, read as the reverse complement.
TTGATTGACGTCCACCAAAACTTAGTTTTCGAAAATGGGAAAAAATCGTTGGAGGGCGCGTGTGACTG
>JAEMWC010000133.1:245000-337500 GCA_016490735.1 Pachyseris speciosa | reverse complement strand
TGTTGCATTGCTAACGGAGGAAAATAAACTTGTTATTTGTGTTATTTGTCTTAGATAATCATGGATGAAGAGTTAGCAAGATTTCTCAATACAGTCTGTAGTTAATATAAGCAAGAGTCCATTGATAATCTTATAAATGACGGGGTAAGTTTTGAGACAGTGGCAGTTATTGGCTACATGATCATGTACAAAGTATTTAAGCATACATCTTAATTTGAAGAAAGTATGCTACAAATCCAAAAGGGCAAAGAAATGAACCTTTCATAATTCAACTACAAATGCTGTGTTGTTGGTTAGATGACAAACATGGCTATTTGTTCCAAAGAATCATTATTAATGAAGGAAAATGTTGTATACCTTGTTTCTTGCTGTGCATGAAATATTTCTCAGGATGCAGGAATTGAAATATTTTTATTTGGGTGTTGCTAAATTTGGACAGTCAACCCTGTTAAACACAGCCACAAGTGAATTAATTGCAATGTTGTTGTTGTTGCTGTTGTTATTGTTATTGTTATTCACTTTATTCAGGGCCATTTGGCAGGGGCACCCAACGAGCCAAATCAACCAAAAGCTGTAGAAAGGCATTTTTAAGTGCCTTATGGCGTTTGAAGTCTGTTTAAAGCGATGTTTTAATAAGCTAGAAGAAGTTCATCTGTTCGGATTCTCTAGCTGAAATTTTAATTGCCCGAAAATGTTAGGGAACAAAATCTTACTTTGAGAAAATGCAAGCTGAAATGAACTTTCCACGAACTTCCTAGAGAACTATTTTCTTTCCGAAAATGCTAGCTGACATTTTTGACTGCCAAAAACAGCAATTATGACCTTTCCGAAAACCTCAGGGGCTAATATTTCCCAATTTCGAATCTTTTAGGCCACGTTTTAGTTACGAAAATCCGAGTGCACTCTTTAATCGACACCGAAAGCGCAAGGCGACCTACCCTCCACCGACAGATATCTACTGAAACTTGTCGTTGGGTGCCCCTGATTTGGCTGTGTGAGATTTATTTATTTGAGTGTTTGACTAGGTGTTTTTTATGTTAGTAGCACTTCACATTCAAGATGTACTTGTAATCTCATGCAACTTTATTCATATCACACAGAACAAACTACAAGTTGTAGTCTTTTTGATATGAGGCAGAAGCTTGTATAGTTAAATGTGTATATTTCCTTTCTTTTAACATGAAGGCTGAGTTTGATCAGTTCTTTGGCAACTATTTAGGATAATAGTAAATGTTTCCTCTAAAATAGTAATCATGGGTGATCATATATATACTGTAACTTCAAGCAGATTATATATTTGAGTTGCGTTTTTGCTGAAATGGACATGGCAGTTTTGTTTGTTTGCATCATAACATCTACGTACCAGTGACTCTGACAGTGCAGTCTCCCAAACAGCCATTATTAGTGGTTGACACAACACTAAGGGAGCACTGTTGCATGACGACCACTAATAATGGCTGCCTCAGGTAGACCATGCAACAGTGGGGAATAATGACAACTTTTAAATTTCATATCTGGGGTTTACAATGCATACATTTGCATAAAAATATAATCATGCTGAAACTGATGTCTAGATACTCAAGTACTGAATACATTCTTTTTGTAGGATGTATGTAGAGTCCATTGATGTGGAAACAAGGAACACCAAAGCTCTCCAGGATTATAGGCATTGGTGACTTAAGGACCTGGTCCCGGTTGTTCGAAAGACGATTAATGCTAACCCAGGATTAAGAGTTAACTGAAGTCTTAATCTCACTTGTTGAGAAAGTTTTGTACATCAAATTTTACGCTTAAAGTAAAGTTAAATTCCAATCAAAACTTAAGGATGAAAGTCTTTTTGAAATGTTTTTGTTGAACATTACCAGTATTTACAATTTAGACTGTACTCAAAGTTTGCTCTAACCCGTGATTACATAGCTTAATCGTGCTTTGAACAACTGGGCCCTGCTGCGTATTGCATTGGAGGGAGTTGAAGTGATTTCTCTGGGGACAAGCAACGTGGCATTGTAGTGGGGCTTCATGTGGCTTGTTAAATATTTAAATATATACCCCACTGAGTGTGGCAATGTATTTCTATTTTGTGAAGACAGACGCCAAGAAGCAACAAAGAGAGTGGCGGTGAACAAGTTCACCTCTGCCCTCTCATAATTTCAATGTTTCTTTAAGGGGCCACTGTCATGAGTTGACTTCAAAACATTTAACAATTCTTTTTTCCTCTCTTAAAGGGATCAAATATTCATGTTTGCCCATAGTTTCTGAACTTTTTACTATAACCATTGCCAACTTGTCCAGGCCAATTTAAATTTGGCACATCAAACTGAATTTTTCAAGTTTAAATTTGAGTAACAGGCAAATGTGCTTATGTGGTAGTGTTCTGTTAAGGCTTCAGCGAAAAACAAAGTTTAAAATGTTTTTAATGTACACATACAAAAAATGCACCATGTGTATCTTGTTCCTGATAGAACCTTATGAAAATTAAATTATAAGCCAGTTATCTACAAGCTCTACAAATTGTGAGACTTGAGTAGTTTACACTCTTGAAGTTTCGTTATGGAGTAGCTGACTGAATTTCGCGATAATTAACTTTTTCAAAATGAGAAGCCACGTGTTACCGTTGTTATGTTAACGGCTGTTGCTTGGAAACCAATGAGAAAATAAACTTTGATCGTACAGTTTTTCGAAAAGATATTGTAGTGTCAAGAAAATCGATGCTTGTTGTGTTCCTGATGCTTGTTTAGATTTCAACAGGCACACCCCAAGGCCAAAAAAAAAAAGAAAAAAAAAATCTATCGAACCTCCTTAAGTGTCCGACCATCGCTAGCTTACCATCGTCACTTACGGTAGTTTGTAAACGGAAATCGTAATGCTGCATAGTGGAGGAGTGGGAACGAATGTTTGGTTTCTCACTTTGTTTAAATAAGGAAAATTGGCCTCCTCAGAAACGGATCCTAGAGCTGATGTTTCGAGACATAAGGAAAGAATGAATATAATTTTCGTATATTCATACTCACATAAGGAAAGGTTAGTGCTCGGAATATCAGCTCTCCTGGCCAAGTTACTTTATCAACTCAGTGAAACCTGGCTAACATAGCAGTGGTACTTGATAATGGCCGAGTATGGCAACCTCTTTTTTTTTCCGAATTAAGTGATACGTAGGGTTTATATTCGCCCACAGTTTGCGTCATTCAAATTAAAGCTATCGAGTAGTACTTTCCTACGGTCTGCTAAGGTGAACAGTACAAGGAGGTGGTTCTTATAACTTTTGCGCCTGTGGCTGCAACCCTCAGTTAAAGGAGCTACGCCACGGTCTTAGGATTTTGAAAAGTTTAGCCTCAATTTTTCAAAAAGGTCATTTGTAATCCGTTTCAATCTTCTCCATCCGTCACCATCCTCGCCATATTTGCATTTATTCTTGTCTCTTTAGTGTTTATCTTCCCTGACAAACTGTTATTTCATTGTTTCCCATTATTTAAACACATTTTTTTAAAGTCTCTTATAACGTGACTGAGCTCCTTTAATCATGCGTATAAATGTGACCTTTCAATGAACACAGTAGAGCAGTATTTTCCAGTGTTTCTGCTTATTACGCCACGCATAGCACGCCAGAGCTGACGCTTCCTGCAACCCTCCGCTTTGTCCTGTACGGGCGATTTCCTAGGCCAAAATAACCCAAAATCTAAATTCTAGTGTAAGAATGGATAGATGTACAGTAAAGTTTTTTAAGCCGTTCAATAAATTCGCAATTCGTGTTTTATCAAGTCCTAACACACTCCGCTGCGCCTCGTGTTTTAAACTTGATAAAACACTCCTGCTCATTTATTAAACATTACACATGAAAGCTACTGAGCAGTACTTAATAATATATTGTAATCTACTTTTCTGTGGTACTGTTAGTTACAGTACAACGGGTAGTTCTTTCCTATGGAGTGAGTATCATTCAAATGAAAGGCACCGCACTGTACTTAAGGCGGGGGGGGGGGGGGTACACCTGAAAACTGTCTTTTCGTCGCCTAATGTGGATTTAATGTTAATAACTCGTTCGCGTTTCAAGCAATCAAAAACTCCCTATGCTCATTACCAGGGATATTTTGTGAATTTTTTGGTGAGTTTTGGGTATATTTGGAAAGAGCTAATTTTTCTCAAACGATTAGTTAAATTTAGGGAAACGGGAAATATTGTAGCCTTTATTGAAGGTTTAAAAATTGGAATTTGAAGTTGAAAATTATTAGATGGACACCCAGGATGGACACCAAAGCATTTCCCATCAACCTGGAGTGCCCTTGGGGATGTTAACTGTCTGGTGGTGTTTTAAAACAATTGTTTTTACATTTAAACTCCTTAAAATTTCATTCAAACTTCACGTGTACCCCACCATAATTTAATATTTATACCGGTCATTTTAGTGGAACTCCTTATTAAGTTGTTCAGGGTGGTTTTTGCTTTAGAGTCTGTGGATCAGTGAAATCCTAAAGTGTGACCATTCAAATGAAAGTTACTGTACAAGGTGGTTCTATCTTTTGAGTCTGCGGATGAAATCCTAAAGTGTGACCATTCAAATGAAAGCTATTGAGTAGTACTTTCCTGTGGTGCTGCTTATGATGCTGTACAAGGTGGTTCTAACTTTTGAGTCTGCGGATGAAATCCTAAAGTGTGACCATTCAAACGAAAGCTACTGAGCAGTACTTTCAGTAAATGGGCTCCTGGTGTTATTTATTATGTCGTACAAGGTGTTCTAACTTTTGAGTCTGTGGACCAGTGAAATTCTAGTGTGACCATTCCAATGGAAGCAAGCGAGAACTTTCCTGTAGCTCTGTTTGTACTTCAGTGACCTTTTCTGTATCTGCTACCGTGCGTGCTCTTTGAGCGGAAGGCTCAAGAGCACATTCTTAGCTTATCTAAATAATCGGATTAAGAGCCGTGATAGTGCTTTCCCCTGAAAGTGAAAACGATTAGAGCCAATATTGACAATATCCGATTCTCGGGCTTTAATATGTGGGCTTCAAAGAAGAGAGCTTTAAGTATCGTAATTCGAAAAGATAACGCAGGAACCAGGAAAAAGAGTTGTTGCGCTGTATTGCCAGGTGAATAAAATTGCCTCTGGGTAAAAAGAAATTGCAAAGAAAATGAAAACTGTATCATGACTCGCTGTGAGATGAATTGATACACATATGTATACGTTAGCAGTGAAAAATTATAATTCGTTTCTTGAAGGAATACTGAAGAAGAAAGAAAAAGCGACACCAGCTATCAGCTGCCAAAAATGGCCAAATGCAAATTGAATCTCTGAGTGAGGCTGATGTTTATTTGTAAAGGAACGTTTTTCTTCCTAATGAAAGTGGCTGAGAAAAAATGATAATATACAAGAAATTAAAAACAAAGTTTGGTTCAAGCCTACATTTTTAAGACTTTCGTTATGTTATGAAAAGGTGCTTTTTCATTTAACTTTAGTGTATAATCCGGTGACATATATAGCGTTCTCGTACGCTCACACATCTAGTGAAGCTTCTTTCGTTATGTTTGCCAAAAAATTCCCATCTAGTGCTGGACTGGAAATCTGTATTTCATTCCTCCAAGGCAGCACATCTTTCGACACACCACGACGTAAGACTCCCGGAAATCACGGATCCTTGCAGTGTATATCAGAAAATTCATGGCGGAGTTGGACAGAGCTAATGTCCTGATCCACATGTGTGTTGGGCCGTTTGTCTTCAACAGTGATTTGCCAGTAGCAAACAGAGAAATCATTAGCGGAAACCAGCAAGCAGTGAAGACGCCGATGACAATGGCAAGCGTGCAAGCAACGCGTATTTCCACGCGGGAATTCACATCCACGGACAGTGGTCGAGCTCTCAGTCGGTTTCTTTTCTTTTTAACTTTGTACAGATATGCCACAATAAGCAGATAGAAGATGATGACTGTGAAATAACTGAGGCCGAAAGACCCCGCCGCCATGAATGCTCTGGGAAAGGAAGATGGAAGGAAAGCGCTCATTATGGGAACTGAAATTGGGAATCCCCAAGAAATTATCAGCATAATCTTCAATCCATATTTATCCATGATGGTTTCGTGGCGTAGAGGGAATACAACCGCTAGAAAACGGTCCACGCTGATCGCAGCCATATGCACAACTGAAGCCGTGCAAGACAGCCTGGAGAGAATTTTGTAAGGGTGCTCCAGATTTCTTGCGCAATCACTGAAGAAGGTTATCCTGCCTACGACTGCAACAACGAGAGGCTCACAGCCCACCGTGACAATCAAATCAGCGATGGCTAAGCTGAAGAGAAGATAGTTGGAGCTCCTGCGAAGACGGGGATTTGTAACAACGGCCATGCAGACCAACAGGTTGCCGAGTGTTCCAAACACACCAACTGTAGTGTTCGTTGCGATCAGTGCAATGCCATGGGCTACAGGAAGAGAACAGCCTTCTGCGGAGACGTTGGAAGTCAGTGTTGCACTTGCACTTTCCAACGAGGAATTCATGATGCAATCGAAAATTGAAAGGCAAGTGATAACGGAGATTTGCAGTCCGCTTCACCAAGATTAACACGAACTGGTTTTGAAGTAAGAGCGTACTGGGTTAAGTTGTAATCTTCTTTCATAAGTGTTTTTCTCAATATCCTGTCCACTTAGCACTAAATACAATTAATGGAGCACTTGTACGTTCAAAAGCCGGTTGGCAAGTAAAAAATAACGTAATATATCGAAATACTAGGCAACGTTGATTAATCTCGTAGTGCCGGAATTAATTAGTTACAAGAGAAATGCATCAAGGTTCTCAGAAATTTGAACTTGAAGAAAGGAAGTGAAATTACATTAAAGTTTGAGAGTCTTTCTGTAATCATGTTTCTTGTGATTTATTAGTTTATCTCAGTTTAAAACTCATTGACCTTAAATCTTTGCGTGACCTCCCATCAGCAACGGCAGTTATTTCTACACTCTATACTCTATAAATTGCCGGCTCTTTACAACCGTCCAATAACATCTCATCAGATTATATTAACCTGTTTTTTGTTTGGTAATACATAAAACCCCGTTTTAAAGACACCACTGAGACACGCTGAGGTCCTCATTGGGCGGTTGATTTATTCATTACGGATAGGGAAGTAGACTGCCCCTCGATTCTTAGGTTCCGGCAGAAAGTGGAAGGCATTTTAATGCGCCAAATCCAATACTAATTTGAGTCGCTACAAGTTTAAAAAATTCCAGATTTTTTTATTGTCAGATAATGTGGAGCGCGAGTGGCATGACACAGCATAATATTGTGGAGGTACAGGCGAAATATAATTTAACAAAATTTATTAATTAGATTCGACATACAGCATGTAAAATGCGGCGTTTAAGTCAACTGTCGAACTTCAGTCGCATATTCGACTGCCAGCATGAGTCGAATATTCGACTAAACTCGCATCTCACCGAAAAATTCAAATCTACCGAAATTAATTGATTAAATGTCCCACTTTACATGTACTTAATTCGGCAATAAGATTCGATGGATGTAAAATGCATCGTTTAAACCGGGCCTTATTAAACAAAGTGATGTCAGTACCGGGCAAAGCATCGATTAATTAAAATGTTCCTGTTTGTTATATTACTTATTTTTACATCGCATAGCAACTCAGTAGTTCTTAAGTGTCAAGAACACGTAAATTTAATAAGGAAGCGTTTATAATACTTTGGTAAGGCTTCGCAATTCTAATTCCGCGCTTTGAATTTGCGAAGTTACCGATGCTCAGCATAAAGGCAAGTCAGTTCGATGACGTTACTTGATTCAACCTGCGATGATTTGAGTTCATTTTGCAGCCGCTAAAATCCACACTTCAGACAGCTTGCAAGTTTTCTTTTTAGCAGAATTTCCACTTGCTCAAATCAAAGGAAGCCTGTAGTAATATAAAAAGAGGTTGCTATAGCAACACTTTAACAAACCAAATGCCAAATATCAGTTCTGCTTCAATATTAAGAGCATCCGAATGAGAGACGGTTTGCAAATTATCATAGGCACCCAGCACTATTCTGCATACAAATTGATAGGTTAATCCAAACTTAAGAAGACTGTGGCTACTTCCTTTAGGCGGAGTTTCTTCAATATTCCTCAGTCAAGTGGTAGAACAACCCTTATCAGAAGCACGGCCCAGCTGCAGGGTCTAAATTTATACGTTTTTTTTGTATTGATGGAGAACGATCGTCAGGATATCGTTAAGTACCATATTGAAGATGATAATAGAGAGCTTAGGAAACGACGACGGCAACGGGAACGAAAACGCCATTTCAAAATGTAACTTCTCGTTATGGTAACTCTTTCGCGATTTTTGAAACTTGTTTAACTTGTAATATGATGGCGAACTATCCTGGAGCTAAATAAGTATAAACGGCATTGAAGTTGGGAAAAAAGAAAGAAGGTTCACCGTCATACCCTCACGTTCTCCACAAAACCTAAACTTGTTGTTGTTTTGCTGAGGACAGCAAAGAAATGGAACAAAATGTAAAAAGCACGTGTACAGCGATTGTTTTTACTAATTAAGGCTGTTGTATTGTGAAGTTCTCGTTGTCGTCGCCGTCGTCGTTGCTTAAACTCTCTAATATAATCACGTCAGTACTGTTGTTTTCATTACCAGGAGCCATTTTGTACGACCTACATGGGAGGACAGGGGAATAGACCTTATTTGTATCCTCCGTAATGAGCTGGAACTAGCTTGGACAGGAGACTTAAACAAGGGAATGTTTTCATATGTAAATACATACCCCGCACGGGCGAGCCTCCACTTCATGCTAGATCTAGTTCAATACCGAGAACACGAAAAGCGTTAACCAGGTTGTAAACCACGAATAGTAGATCTGGAGTCCAATTCTCTAACATAACAACGCACAACACTAGATAAAAAAGAGAGACGCTGTGCTCACTCATCATGAGTTAGTGCAACGTATTCCCATGTTGGGCTAAGAGGTTTCACCGCTATTTGCAAAACACAAGAATTTTGCAGTACGAAGTTTTGGTATTATGAACATAGTTGATAAGGTAAATTAACCGGGATGTTCCACCTCTTGAATCTCTTTGCAATGGCCAATTTATCTTATAAACTTCCTTGATAATGTTAAACTGGTACGTTTTGAAGTGACTCCTCCACTAAACTTAGCGCGGCCATAATTTCTTTAGAAACCAGGCCCTCATTGACGATATACGACTTCTCCTGTACTCAGAGCTACTGCTATATGTCAATATTTTACCTAGCAAAGCTCTCCAAGTCCCTCGCTGTGAAAGCATGATCTGTTATCAAAAACTGGGCAAAGCTGTGTCAGACATCAACCTTTCTTTGGCATTAATAATTGATCGTTCAAAGCCCCAGTCCTGATTGACTGTCTCTGGTTCATATGTATTATATCAGTACTGTTTTAGCGCTGCCTCGTGAGGTCCTTGCTTAATACTTACTTCCACAAGACAAAAAGTAGCCATAGAGATTAAACAAGTACCATACAAGGTGAGTTGCAAACCTATACAAGCGGTACATTTTGAAATCTTCTTAAACGCAGAATTACTCAACTTTTGGATGAGCGCGTGAGTATTCCTCTTTATATGCGAGGAGCTTTGTAACTGAACAATTTTCAGCTGTACGTGTCAAAAAGAAAACAAAAATCAAATCAATTTATTTAAAGGCTATGTCTTCACTATGCCGAGCCGTTTTTCGTGTCGACATGAAAAACACTCCGGCATAGTATGAACAGAAACGCCCCAGAATTGAAACAAGTCGTTCACACGGGCTAACGGATTGCACCGAAGGGTTGGACGAAGAGGACTTGAGGCTAATTGACTACGCTGTACAGCGGTGTATTTTCCCGCGCTTTCAACATGGCGACCAAAGATTTTTCGTGGACGGTCGATGAGTTGGATCTTCTTCTCCAATGTGCGTTCGTGTACAAGTATAAATGTGAGTACGAGGGTCTTAGTTGGAAGGATAATTAAAAAGAACTTATTTTAGAACGATATCCTGACAATCAAAAACAGCGGCAAGGCCGCCATCTTGTGGAATCTAATCCTCCCCCCGAGTTATTGACCTCCGCTGCGGTTCGGAACCTGTTCACACGATGCCAAAGAGTGGTACGAAAACCTATCCGATACGTGACGATTCACTTTCAAGATGGAAGCGGCGCAGCGGCGCAGCGTCTCTCCGTTGTAAAAACCACGCCGAAATCAGCGTCCCTTTGTGAACAGAAGCCCTATCCGATATGATTTTGTGCCTGCGCATGAGCTATCCGGTATAGTGTAGACATAGCCTTAGGTTTGTTAGCGTGAGGAGTGGCTGCCCAATCTCCCAAGCCAAGGGCTCATGTTTAAATGTTCGAGCATTCCGGATCGAAGTCAGCAGGTTTTGGGGAGAGGGAAAAACCAGAGTACTCGGAGAAAAACCTCTCGGGAGCAGAGAAGAGAACCAACAACAAACTCAACTCACACATGACGTTGCGTCCGGGAATCGAACCCTGGCCACATTGGTGGAGACGCCGTCTCTACCAATATGGCCAGGGTTCAATTCCCTGAGAGCACTCGGAGTGCTCTCGCCGTTGTGCCATCCGGCTGTGATGGAGAACTGTAACAAATTGTTTGGATTAATATATTTGTAGTAAGCACAATGTGGCACCGAGTTAAATGCCTTTGAATCTGTTATTAGACTTAGAATCAATTCCACACGAATTCAGTTACCGGCTAAACAAAAATTCAAAGCTAAGAATCCCACGAAGGTACTGTTCACCCTTTGTAGAATAAATTATCTACACACCCAAAAGGAAATATGAAAGGAATCCACCACAAACCGTACCACTCCTGTGGAAGTTGCTGGAAATGCTATAGATTTATTTAAAAGTTAAATTCAGTTATCACCAATGATAATTTAGAAGCCTTTAAAGATTAAAGTTATCGCTACTTGGTCCGTCTTTTACACCAAACAGGCATCATTGATTTACCTAGAAGTGGATGAAAACCCAATAAAACCCTGATTTCCTGACATGATTATTTAGGTAGTTCCTGAGTTAACCCTTACAAGGCGACTGAGTTTTCGAAATATCGTGACGTATGCGTTATGAAATTCCCGGATTCTCGCGGAGTAAATGAAAAAGTTCATGGCAGAGTTTGAAAGCGCCAAAGTCCGGAGCCACATATGTGCAGGGCCATTCGGCTTGAGCAGCAGTTTACCGGGGACGAAAAAGGCAATCATCAAAGGCAACCAACAAACAGTAAAAATGCCCGCGACAATGGCCAACGTGACAGCAACACGCACTTCTCGGGATTGTATTCCCGTAGACAGTGGTCGAGCATTTAACTGTCTTCTTTTCTTCTTAACTTTGAACAAGAATACCACTACCAATGAGTAAGACAGTATAACAATGAAGTAGCCTAGGACAAATGAACCTGTCGACAGAAAATCTCTTGAAAAGGACGCTGGTAGAACACCGCTCAAAGTCGAAATCACGGTTGGGAGGACCCAAGACACTATCAACATCGTTTTTAGACCGAAGTCATTCATGATGATTTTGTGCCGAAGAGGAAACACAACGGCGAGAAGGCGATCCAAACTGATGATTGCCATGTGTGCGATGGAAGCGGAACACGAAAGTCTAGAAAAAATTATATATAGGATTCCAGCTTTGTTGCACAGGCATTGTAGAATGTGATTTTGCTGATGATTGCGACAAGAAATGGCTCAGATGCTATCGTGACGATCAAATCAGCGATTGCCAAACTGAAAAGAATGTAGTTTGAGCTCCGTCGAAGGTGAGGAGTTGTTGCAATGGCTACGCAAACCAATAAATTGCCAAGTGTTCCTAAGACACACACCATAACATTGGTTATGACCAGAGAAACGCCCTGCGCTAAGGAAAGTGAGCAGTGTTCTAAGGAGACGTTCAACGGCCAGTCACTTAAGTTTCCCCGTGAGGAATTCATGGTACAGTCTATGGTCGGCTTTGGCCAGCAATCCCGAGCTCAAGGCTATCTTAACATGACAAGAAGCCAATTAATGTGAGTGACAGCATCGTCACCTCTCCTCACAAGTGTTTTTTTCCGCGTGATCGAATACAACTCAGCTTATGCATATACTGTAAATGTACGACCACAAATAGGGCCAACATATAGGCAGCGCAAATCAAAACAATGTACTTATTTACACAAGTCAGTGTTGGATCGAGTAAACGAAGTCAGTTATTTATACAGCGGACTTCTGAAAAAAGCAATTCAGTGATTTTAAGTCAGTGAGCAATTTCTGTGTCAATCTCTTTTTGTGAATTACTCGTTAACTTGTCAACTTGTCAACATATACACGCTAATAAGTTCATTCTCGCGTAATAAGCCATGATAGCAATATAATGATTTTCATACCCCAATTTCGATAAAGTCGCGGCTTTAAAGACTGTCCAATCATACGTCAGTATATTTAAAGCCGATGAATATCAGTAATATTAGCCTATAGGGACTACAAGTCAAAATATCATGTAATTTTGAGCATGGCTGCCTGTCTACTCAGCTATCACAGTCAACTATCACTGTAAATTAAGTTTCCCGCCATCTTCCGTAGTGTTTAAATGAATATTAGAACGTTTCAAATAATTCATCTAGACGTTTTGATTGTTCAAGAGACGAATATGTCGCCTGTAAATTAAAACTGCTCAGGAATAATTAATGTCTCCCATTAAAAGGAAAAATATTTTGATGCAAGAGATATTCATGTACTCATTTGCGGTTTTAACTATCGGTATTGGCCCTATTCGCATGTCTTGTATCCCGTATTTTTTGTCTCAGTGCCTCCTAAAATAGTACAACCTCATAAACAACACCAGGTGTAAGACTTGGCATAACCAGTACAGAAAAAAATCAAAACGCACAAACTAACAGCAATTGCGTGATTTCATACCGCGTGGGGACCTGGCACTACCGAATTTTTGCGGACTTTTTCCTCAAATCAAAATTTCAAGATGGCTGCGAAAAATGGGAAGACTGCTCGTGCAGGTTGGCACTGGTCTTGTGCTAATAACTACCGCAGAAACTCGTGGAAAATTCTAAATGTAGAGTACTACACTTTAACCAAAGTGGGTTCTTCACCATAGACGGTACAGGATGTTTATTTAGAAGTGCTGGGAAAGCAGAAAGAGATGTAAATTTTAAGAAGCAGGTCATCTGCTCAAAGCACTGGTCGGGTGGCAAAAGACTGAACTTAGAGGACTTACCAAGCTTAGAGGACGGGAAGCCACGAGTCTTCAAAAGTCAAGTCAAGTCAAGAGCACTGACATTGTGCTGCTACGCTCTGCACTAATTCCTGGCGCACTAAAAATAAGGACTTGAAGTACATGTATTACAGACTAAACGAAATCGCAGACTGCCCCTAGAAACGGCGTGAGTATAACAAAATTCTGAAAAACAAAGGAATTGACTTAAAACGGGATTTCATTTGCTCTGCTCACTGGAGCAAAGGGGAACGCGATAACTTAAATGATCTTCCAGATTTGCCATGTGCACCTGAGTTTGCTGAGCGTAAGGTAACAAACAAAACAACCCCAGTCAGCAAAATAGAGTGTACAAAACGGTGTGTGCAACAACAGTCAGAAGGCAGCAAGGTAAAGAAAAGGAGGGTTTCCTACAAATGCTTGAAAAAGAATCCAAAGCAGTTTTTCTACATGACTGGCCTATCTGTTGAAGACTTTGATTGCCTGTTTGCTTGTGTTGAGCCCTACATACCTGCTATTATGTACCCTGATTGTAAAACTCACCAACAGAGAAAGTTGACAAAAAGAACTGAGTTGTTGTGCTTTATGACAGTATGCAGACATGCACTTCACCTTGGTATTGTTGGATACATGACAGGCACCAGTGTTTCAACTCAATCCAGAATCTTTACAGCATGCGGTGTTTTTCTGTCAACTCTGTTTGATCAGGTAGACCTAAGTCCTTGCCCTGGAGAGGTGCTTTCTCTTTTACCGCTGGATTTTTATGCATCTGGTTTCCAGGACACAGTGTTGCTGGGAGACTGCACAGAGAACTGGATTGCTTCACCAGAAAACTTTGACATCAGCAATGCAACATTTAGTACATACAAGAACCATGACGCTGGCAAAACAGGAATTTGGCAGTCTTGTAATGTGTACTGACACATATGCAGGGTCAGTCACTGATAATGACTTAACTGCAGACTGTGGAGTGCTGGATATGATACAAGACAAAGGTGCTACAGTGCTTACAGATAAAGGGTTTGGAATCGAAGACTTATGTCATGCCAAAGGTTTGTGCCACAACCGCCCTCCAATGAAATTTGATGCACAGTATGAAGAGACTGATATAGCAAAGAACTTTGATGTGGCCACGCTACGAATATACAATGAAAATTACAATTTTGAATGCTTGCTGGCCCAAGAATAGAGTTTGACCTTCTGGGATGTGTATACAAAGTGCTGGGTAATATTGTAAACATGTTGTTTCCCCCCATCTGTGCGCAAGATGCAACAAAATCAAAGTCAAGGGAAGTGTCTCATGGTGCAACTGTACCACTTTCATTTTTCATTTAGGTCCATTAGACAAGTTTTGATTGGCTGTAAACAGTGATGAACTTGATACAACCTGTTCAGCTTCTTATTTATTATAGAGATCTAAAATGTACACTGTGTTTTTGTTTCTAATTGGGCAATTCAAAAACGAATATATATCTTTACCCTGCATGTGGAAAACATGTTTTATTTACTCTTCCCTAAAATCAGAAAATCCTTGACCTAAAAAAATCCCTACACTTCAGAATTTTGTAATCAATCCAAACCATTCAGGGAGTCCAGATATTTCCTGAAATTTCTAATTACTAATGTAAACATTTATGTGTACAGATATTATTGCAACAATGTGTACAGCTATGCAGTAGTCTACCTTGGATCTTAAATTTAGACTTTTCCTGGCCAAGGTCTGCTAAAACTTACGGGCCTAATTAACTTTGCTTGAGAGTTAACCCAGGATCGAAAATGTCGCGTATTTTCAAAATTAGGCACTATGCCTTCAGGCTTCTTTCCTAGTTTCACAAGGCTTTGATGTTCAAAATATGCCCAGGGGTCTGACAAGGGCTTCTTGTCATACATATGTACCAACAACTCAAGCATAATTTCAGTCAAAACATGAGTTTTAGAAACAGGAAAGTAAGCTGTGGCTTTGTTTTCTGGAACATAGGACATCAAGTAATTTAATGATGTTTCCGTGCATTCCATTTGCAAGTGGCACTGGACTAGGTGACTCCCTGTGATCTGAAATAAAGAGAAAGTGCACATTAAAATGTTAACTTCATTGTATGTGGTAATCATTTAGGTTACCACTAGCTTGTTTAGGGCGCGATCCATTTGCGCAAAAATTTCGGTTAGAATTTCCGAAATACTCAGGTGTCAAATGGAACGATTTTTTCCACTTCAGTAAACCGGTCTCGTCCCATTGGCAAACGCAGATTCCGCCATCTTGCCTTCGACATCTGACAGCAAAGGAAACTGGGGGGAGCCGAGCGTCTCACCGAAATGAAATGCCAAATGGAACAGAAAATTTCCGGTAATTCCGATATTTCGGGAAAATGGACAACCTCGAGAGGTTGACCAAAATTTTCGAGATGAACTTTCCGGAAATTACCGTTCCATTTACCTCGGAACCGAAAATTCCGGAATTTTTGACCAAATGGATCGCGCCCTTAGTTTTTGAACCCTGCATTGGCACTTTAGTGAAGATGGGTGTCCATAGAATTAAAAACAGGAAAATATTAAATTTCGCTATACTAACTTGTGTTAGTGGAGTTTGAGCAGCTTTTAGTTTTGCTTCAGTCTCTTCTTGCTTTAACTTTGCTAGCTGACTTTTATTTGGCAGGGAGCGAGTCTTAATTTCAACCAAGAATTCCGGTTCTCCAGAGCTCACTCCATCCGGGCTTGCACCAAACCTTTTATCCCTGGGTTGTTTAAAGTATCCACACTCGCTAATGTAGAAGCCAAAGTCGTCAGACAAGAGCATTTATTTCTTCTTGCTTTCCTCTGATAAAGTTTGGCAATTTAGATCTTCTGGGGTTCAACATACTTTCGTCAATATTATTCCTTAGTGCAAACCAAGCACTGTCAAATTCCTTTATCCCTCAGAATCCAAGTAATGCCGGAACTTTGCTGGCAGTGATTATTCCAACTCTTAGAGCCCTCCAGTCATTAGTGCACTGATCAACAGGGACGTAGTTACTAATTCTTTGAAGGAGGCTGGGTTGCTGTTTGGTTACACTTATTAACCTTTGTCGAGACATTGTTTGATTCAGGTGCGTCACATTTTGGTCTCAAAACAGCCTCTGTACTCTCTCCGAAGCTTGGTTTCAACACGTCTTCATCATATTCACTACCAGCTTGTTTTTTTATTCAGCCTTGTATCTTAGATGTAGAAATAAGCCCGACTTTTTTTGTGCTGAGACAAGACTGAGAAAAAATGACTTTCAACGCTAGGTTTTATGGTATCAAGTTTGGCCTTCACCTTCCCTTCCATTTCCAAAACATCTCTCTCATACCAGTCACTGTAGTCACTGGTACCATCACTTGGCTTCACAACCTTTTTCTTCGCCCTGACTTTCTTCATATCTCTTCTTGCTCCGCGTAAATTTCTAAGTTATTTTAACTTAACTTGTGTCGCTGTTCTTTTGGTCACCGAGTTTCCCTTCTTATGCCATTTCTGAATCTTCTCAGTGCATGACATGTTGAGATAGAGATTCTTGTTGTCACGATAATAATTAAGTTCAATTAACAGGGCTATCACATGGCAACACAGTCCACTTTTTCCAATTGCACATTGACAATATACTTTTACAGGTATATTGTTAGCAAAAAGGATAGTTGCAGGTCTAGAAACACTCCCTGTATATGATTTCAGAATCATAGCTTTCACATACATAACGCCAGAATGTTCACTAGCTTCCATAGCTTTCACTGACATTATTCTTCTCGAAGAGAATAATCGGTAAGCCTTTCTGTACTCGGCCCTTTTCCTCCAGCATACTTAACTTTTTGATAGTCTTTAATGGTGCTCTCGGTCACGATCGGTACGGCTACATCTGTGTTCTTGCCAATAACCTTCCACCTTGCAGATGGAGGAGAAATCGAAACAGGATCCAGTGCAGTTGAAAACTTATAATCTTCTTGGATTCGCTGATAAAAACATGCCTGCTTAGTTACAAATCGACGACTTTCAACGGTTTCAAGGGTAATTTTGCACTCAAGTTTTTTAGCCGTAGGAAAAGTGCCTAGAATTGCTGTAAAGTACCTTTTTCGTGTAGAATGATGACGATCGTCATCGTCAATGGCGCGAACAAGGACCGCGAACAAACGGTTCAGTCAGACGGCCATGTACGGTAATTGTTGTGTACCATTTTTGCACGGAAACCGCTTGTCAAAAATACTTTTTTGGGATCCTTTCCGAAAAAAAAAAAACGCTCAGGTGGTTAATCTCAAAATCCGGATTTGGATTTAATTTGAAGAATCCGCGCGGAGTGTGGATTTTATGGACGTTTCATGATCCGTTTTTGGATTTCACCAAAATACTAGGAATCCGTTGTCTAGATTTTGATTTTCTGAAAAAAAAACAAAACAAAACAAAACAAAACAAAACAACAAACAACAACAACAAAAAAAAAACCCCTTGCTTTCGTAGCGTTAGTTATCTCCACAGTAATAAAATTCTTGCAAACGAAATGCAACTGAGCCAATCATAAAGTAGAAGTTACTACGATGTTGATTTCACGTACGAAGATAACGAGGAACGGAGAACAGAGAACGGAGAACATTGAACGGGGAACGGGAAACGAGGAACGAGGGGGTCTGGGTAACGGGGACTGGGAAGCGGACAACGAGGAACGGGGAGAGGGGAGAGGGGAGAGGGGAGAGGGGGAGAGGGGAGAGGGGAGAGGGGAGAGGGGAGAGGGGAACATGGAACAGGAACCGGAAATCGAGAACCGGCAACCGGGAACGGGGAACGTACGGTGGCCCACAAGTGCACTCCGAATTCGAAATGACACAAATTATGGTTTGGGGGTTCTTATGAGAGTACAATATTCAGTTTCCTCTTTATTTTTGTATTTTATTTCTATTTTGTATTGTATTTTTTGTGTCCGTTTGTATTTCTATCCTTTTTATTAAGTCTGTTTTTATTATTTCGCCTTCTTCACATTTTTTTGGTGACTACGCACTCCGCATTTTAGGATAAACCCCGAAAAGACAACAGAACTGAACTGTCCTTACCGAACCTCAATGCTGTTTACCAAGAGCGTCAGCGACTCAGTAAAAGTTAACTTGATCGTCATCGCAGCTATTGGAAAATGAAAAGAATTGTGAAGGCTCCACAAAATGCTCATGGTAGCTTTCAAAAGCTTATTTATTTCTAAGTATCCTGGGTATCTGAAAGACCTGTTTGTTCCTCGTAGCTTCAGTTACTCATTAAGAGGAAAGAACATGCTGACCTTACCAAGAACTACAAATTATGGACTACAGTGCATTTGATACCAAGCTCACTGCAAAACTTTGGAACTTGCTCCCAGACGGTATGAGACAAATGACATCTCTACTAGATTTTAAGATAGCCTTAAAGAATACGAAATTTTAGCATGTAAACGTTTTAATTAATCGAGTGTTATTTTAATTGTTTTATGAATTTTTTTTTCTTTCTCGAAGACATAAGCTCAATAGAGCAACTCTGATAATTCGAGTTGAAATAAAGTATATGTATGTATGTACCTGGCTTTGATGGAGGGATCATGAAAAGTGCATTTCAAGCGTTATATGAGTTAACAAGTGGGGCTAACACCGGTATTGGCATCAAATTCTACCGTTTTGTTTCTCGTGTTACTTCATAAATATTCAACAAAAGGAATTTAAAATCAGTGTTGCTATCTCTAATGTGACCCAGCCTTCCTCGGTAATCCCGTAAGGGGACACTGTCCCCTTGGAAACGTAGATCTCTTGAGTGAACATGAGAAAAGAACCTGCACCAAAGTTCACGGAAATATAATAACCTCAGGAATGTACTGTAATACCACGACGTCCTGACAAAATCTTGTGTAGTTAAGTTGCTCCTAAAATACGAAGTGCGGAGTGCGCAGTCACCAAAACGGAAAAAAAACAAATGGGAAAATGGGAAAAAGAAGAACTAATAAAAACAGGCGAAATAAAAAGAATGGAAATACAAACGGATACAAAAATACAATACAACACTAATCTTGAAGGGCAGAAAGACAAGACCGAAGACCGCATCGCCTGTGTGAACTTAAGACGGCAGTTGCTCGCGTATCGATTTCGCCAAAAACACTGCGCGGCCTGTATCACTTGAATAAGTTCTAACTAAAACGAAGTCAATAAAGTGTGAGATATTGAGTTCGTTGAACTTTAATCTCCTTTCACATGTGCTTTTCTGACCACTGAGACATCTGATGTTCATGGACAATTTATGATGCACTCAATTAATGCAGGACAAAAAAGTAGTGGCAGATAGTTCAAGAGGCCACTTGTCCTCCTGCGAGAACATTAATTGAATCAGTGTCTACGAGAGATTTAAACATTTTGTATTGAATTTATTTTCCACTTGTCCCTCATAGGAATTTACAAGCTCACAAATACCACCATATAGACATCAATTTGTGCCTATTTGTAGCTCTAGATATCACTTGTTTTTAGAATTTATCAGAGCTCTAACTATCACATAACTTGATTACAGTTTGGTCCAATTGCAGAGTAAATGAAGCTATTTTGATATTACGTACAAATATCAGGTGAGCTATGTATAAAAAATTGATTGAATATTTTAGAATATTATTCTACGAGGGCGCAGTGGATGTGAAGTGATAAATAACCAACGAGGCCCGTAGCACGATCCAGCAAGCCCGGGTAGAATAATTGTTTTATTAAAAACTCTACGACGCATAATTGAAAATCTGAACAAAATAGTGAAAGAAAGGAGCTCAGAGAAAGAGAAAACCTAAAAAAAGGAAACATTTGTCCATCAGCACTAACCTTTCGGTGTGGTGCAACGGCGTTTCCGAGAAAAGTTAAATGAATTCAATGAAACAACAACAAGTTCGATACTTTTTCCCTTCCTTTTCATTGACCCAGAGCCTACCACGTGACCTACAAATAACTGTCTACAAATAATGGAATGCTCGTGCGCAATACTGTCCAAGAGGGTCTGGATGGGGTTAACTGACAACTGAAAAACGGCCAAAAAAAACAACTGACAACTGACAAGTAGCCGAAAATTTAACTGACAACTGACATTTAAAGTCGGTTTTACTGACAACTGACAAAAGGCTTTTGGCATTGATATTGGTTTTAAATTCATTGTTGATAGCCTTTTTCGGTTAAAAGTTATTGCGTTAACCTTTTTTCCTTTAGCTAGTATTTATTCGTTTAGGATTGTGTTTAGATCGGAACTATCACGCTGAGTTTCTAATAAGTGTATTAAAAATTAACCATGTAAAATTTGAGACGTTTGACCCTCAGATATCTGTAAACGCGTTCTTCAATAGAAGGCCACGAGTCATAAATCTATAATGGTCCTGGAGGGGAAACGAAATGGCTGCTGGCGGCGTTATAGTTAAAGCTATCGTTGGCTTCTATCGTCTTGATTCCGATGCAACATAAATAAGGATATGTAGACGGTAGAAGTAGTATCTGGTGGCATTTCTAGGCTTGAAAGTACTGGCAACAAAATATGGCCTTGGAAATTATCACAGCTTACTTGTTTCGTTTACCACTTGATTGTTCATTACAGTAGAGTAATAGATTGTTGTGTGCAAATGATGCTCAAAGATGTAGCATCCAAGTGACATTAGACTTCAATGGGGCTGGTATTGCTGGTGCTTGACTCACTTGTGAACTACCCAAATGGCATTTCAAGTGCCGGTTCTTTGGTTTTCTAAGGCAGCAGGCTTATTTCTTAGCTGTTCAGTTGGTGTTGCTGGTGGTCTATACGTATGCAGCCTCTTATCCTTGAAAGTTGACTTGTTTTTAAAAAAACAACAACTCGGAAACGTGTAATGAAATCAAGATGCTCTGTGGCTTTGAAAACGGAATTGCTTTCATTGACTTAGGAGCTCGAAAGGTCAAGTTTTTGTTATCTCCTATAGAGAAAACAGTTAAGACTTTGGTCGGTTCTGGAGAGGAGGGAACAAGTGACGGAACCGATCAAACATGTTCATTTCAGTCAGGTTCGCGGGGTTTGTTCATTGGATAAGACATTTGTTGTATCGGATGTAGCTGCAGGCATTATCAAACTATAGTTTCTAGACTCAGAGTGGTACTGTGTCATTCTTGAGAGTGCTGGAACTCCTCTATCATAGTTTTGCATTGGCATCCACGCTCAAAGCACAGAGAAAACACAGATGTTTCTTTAAGGTGCTGTAAACATTGTTTCATGTGTACATGAACACATCAAGAGGACCGTTTCTGAAGTGAAGCAAAGGCAAAGCACAAAAGAAACCACAGCGAGAATCTTCAAGCAGTGTTAAGCATGAGACTTTTCAAATGAAGAATGATCCTCGCAGTTGTGAACGCAATTTATGCAATTGCGAAAAGAAGCCTGAAAAAAATTCAGGACTTTAACGGTTTTTTTTTTCCTGAAAAATTTTCAGGCTTCTTTTCGCAATTGCATAAATTGCATTCACAACTGCGAGGATCATTCTTCATTTGATTTCATTTCCGCAGTTCATATATGATTCACTTCATATATCATTCACACATGAGACTTTTATTACTACCTTGCTAAGTCTTAAGATTTTGGAACCATCTCTAGGGAGTCTTTGAATAGAGTAACAAACTGGGGGGCAAAGCGTTTCACCCACGAAAACTCAATGACATATTATCCAGTCCCGCAGACCAGCTAGCATGGATTTTGCTAGCATAGAGTTCATATAACCTCTTCCGTCTGCAGAGATCAGTGCTGAGACTGAACGGCCATGAAAGAATTCATTAAGAAATATCATCCTGCATGTAAGACAAAGCATTGTCCCAGATGAGACCACAAAGGACAAGGCAGGGGCAGGCCCTACGGCCAGCAGTTTACGCTGACAAATCTGCAGATTGCACTGAAGTGGACTTGGAGAGAGAGGCCGAAGATGAGTTGGCACCTCAACATGTGAGACAACTCATGCAGTTCCTTGTAAGAAATTGAGATGCTTGTTATGTATGATGATCAAACAGGACAAATCAAAGAAATTTAAGAAAATAAGGGTTCTGCATTTAATTATATGTATTTTTTCTAAAAATGGGCCAATCACGAATGTTTTCAGGTCTTCAATTAATCATTAACAGCCACTTAACTGACAACTGACAAATGCCTCAAAATTTTACTGACAACTGAGGAATGGACGAGATTTTAACTGACAACTGACATTAGCATCCCCCCATCCAGACCCTCGTCCAACTGTGATAATATTCTGCTGATGCGTAGTTGTGTCTACGCGTCAAAGCTCTTCAAATTCAGTGAAAAATAACAGATCGTTTCTCGCTTCCCAAATATAATTATGAAAAACAAGCTTGGCGATCGAATGATAAAACTATTATTGAACTCGGTTTTCATAAAGTATCGTGATTTGCCGGTGTCTCGCAGATCAATAATTTGCCTCAGCCTTCGGCTTCGGCAAATAATTGAACTGCTCCCGCTGACAAATCACGATATTTTGCTCCACCTCGTCCAGTATTGCAAAAGCACGTATCTTAACAAGAACAATGGAATAATGTAATGAGAAGTGTTGCTGCCGCTTTTTGTGTTAACCTTTTAGTTATAGGTTATATGTGTTAATTGCGTCCTTTTGTAAGCCGCATTCTTTCCGTTCCTTAAGTGCCTTTGCCACGTTTAATTTTGTGCTTTTCGTAAGTTATTCAAGTTATTTCTGTTACTTCTTTCTCGCATAATTTTCCTTTGTTTTAGCTCCTTTTAGTACGAGTTTCGTTATTTCGGTGTTATTTTCGCCACTGTCTCTCGCTAAGGTCGTTTATGCCTCTTCGCTCGTTTATTTATGCCTTTCGTGTTCCGTCCTGGAAATCATACAACGTTTGTAAGTGTCTTTTTCTGGTTCAATTTTATGTTTTTTATTGTTACTTTCTTGTCAATTTTCAGTTTAGTTTTGCTCACTTGTAACATGCATTTCGTTTTGTTTTCTCTCTGTAGCAACGGTGTTTTTAGAAATGATTAAAACGTTTATGTTCATTACGTGCGCGTTGGAAGCTTGATTATTTGGACTCATCATTTCGTTGAAGCGTTACATGGGAAAACTATGGATAAAGAGAGCCAAATCCAGGCGGATCAAGCTGTTGAAGACGACGAATTGGGTTCAGTGAATTCTGGTGCGGTCGGAGTATAAAGGCCGAAGCGTTCGACCAAGCGAACTGAGAAAGGAAAGTCCTATATTGCTCACATTAGATGGACGGATTGTCATTCGCTTCAAAAGAAAGGTTCGCGTCAAATTGATCAAATTGTGTCTTCAACGGAAAACGCTGAAAACGTGGATGTTGTTGAAAATATTTTAGCAGCCTTTCGTATCACTTGTGAAGAGTTAAAGTTAGCCGTCGCAACCTTGCTTAGCGATCTTGAGACCGATGAAGAGTTGAACGTAGCGAATGATTGGTATGCCGAGCAGTACAGCTAGCCGTGCAAATAATATCGTAACAACGGAACAATGGATTTCTTCTGCGAAAAACAAGATCGAGGATAGCTTAGAAAGTAGATCGACTTCAACAAGACACACCGGATCGTCGTGTCGCTCCAAAGCCACAAGTTCAAAGTCCTCCATAGCCTCCGGCAGAGCAAAAGAAAAAGCCAAGGCAGCCGAATTAAAAGCAAAAGTAGCACTTCTAGAGCGCAAACAAGAGTTGGAGCAGAAGGCTGAAAGACTGCGCCTAGAAGAACAGTTAGCGGTTGCAGAAGCACGTGAACGAGCTTACGCGGAAATTGAGAATGGCGCCATGGGAGAAGAATTGAGTACAAGTAATGTCCCATCCGGTCAACCTAAAGTGCCACAGCCGGAGTCGTACCCGCAGCCAAATCCTCTTGTCCCTGAATTTCACGCCAAGTCGAACACAGCTCAAAGTGCGTCTAGTGGATTCCAGGAAGTTTTTACCCAGCAGAATAAGTTGACAAAAATGTTGGTCGAGCAACACCAGCAGAGCCTTCTCCCGTCATTGCAAATTACGAAGTTTGCCGGCGATCATTTGGAATATTCTTCATTTGTGACGAGTTTCGAGTCGCAGATAGAATCCAAGCTGAGGTTCAACGATGTTTCTCTACGATACTTAGAACAATACTTGGAAAGAGAACCTAACGAGCTGATCAAAGGATGTCTTCACTTGGATGAACAGAGAGGCTATCCAGAAGCAAAGAAGCTCTTAAGAGAAAAATACAGAGACCCTTACAAGATTTGCAACGGCTACATCAAGAAGTTTAACGAGTGGCCATGCATTCGGCTTGGAGACGATTTGGCTCTTGACCGGTTCTGTACCTTTCTTACGCAGTGTCGGAGTGCGATGACCTCACTAGCCTTTTTGACCGTCCTCGATCATCCTCATAACCTGCAAAGCTTGGTGAAGAAGCTTCCACTTCCTCTTCAAGACCGATGGCGCAGAGAGGCCAACAAACTAAGATTGTCGCGAGAAACAATCGCTGCCTTTGCCGACTTTGTGAGCTTTGTTAAAACTGAAGTTGGAATCGCTATGGACCCTATCTTCTCCCGAGAAGCTTTGAATCTCGTTGTTGAACCAGATCGCTCTCGTAAAGACAAGTACATCAACAAGCCCAAAGTCGCAGGAGACCGTTTGCGTCCCTCGAGTTACGTTTCCAGCCATGCAACCGCGATTGATACGAATACCAGGATTACAGCAGAAACCAACCTTGTCTGCCAGCTCTGTAGTGAAAGGTCCACGACCTAGACGACTGCCAGGGGTATTTGAGAAAGAATATAAAGAAGAGAGTTCCTGAAAGAAAAGGGATTCTGCTTTGCTTGTTACGGGACCGGCCACAGATCCAGTGGGTACGCACGGAGAAGGACCTGCAAAACGTGCTCTCGTCGTCATCCAACAGGACTTCATGACGAAACATTTCAGCTCAACCGAACAGCAGCCAAACAGCAAAGTTCAGCCAAAGCCTCGATGAACGACCAAGCAAATGAAGCCGTTTGTCATGTTGTGGGCACAGGAACCGCGATAACAGCCGTACCCATCGTCCCTGTCAAGCTGAAGGCAGCTGGAAGTGAAGTCCTTACTTACGCCATGCTAGACACCTGCAGTACTGGCACGTTTATTCTTGAGGATGTCGCGGCCAGCCTAGGTTTAAGTGGTGTCGACACTAAACTAGTGATCAAGACTGTCAATGGATCTATGCTGCTCGATACCAAGGTCTTGAACGGTTTGATCGCGTCAGACTTAAATGGGAACAATTCCATACACTTACCGAAGACCTTTACGAAAGAAGATATTACCGCAGTCGAAGAGAATGTGCCAACGCCTTGAATTTGCCCAGTGATGGTCGCACCTTAAACGCAAAGAGGAAGAACTGCCCCCAAGATTGCCTGGCGCTAAAGTCGGTCTTCTTATAGGCTCAAATTGTCCAAAGGCCCTTGAACCAATGGACGTCGTTGCAAGTGAAAATGGTGGCCCCTTCGCTGTTAAAGCCTTTACTGGATGGGCGATAGTGGGACCCTTGAACATGTGTAACAAAGAACATTCAACGGTGAACTGCAATAGAATAGCTACAAAGGAAATTGGCTCCAAAAGGTTATTTGATCATCACTTCATGGTAGAAGACAGAGTTAAAGAAATCGTCACCCACAAGCCTTGAATGAGATGTTCGAGTTAGATTTCAGCGAACGATCTAAAGGCAAAGAGCTAGAACACACTCAAGAAGACAAGAAGTTCCTGCAGATGGTTAATGAAGGTGTTACACGCACGGACGACAAGCATGACGAGATCCCTCTTTCATTCCGCCTCCGTAATGTACGTTTCCCTGGCAACAGAGAGAAAATGCTTCGCAGGGCATACTGGCTGAAGAAAAAACTGAAAAGAAATGGTGCCTTTTATGCAGACTATCTCAATTTTATGAACGACATCATAGCGAAGGGGTATGCGAGATGCGAACAGTCATAACGTTTTGGCGACGATTCCTCAAGAAGAACGCGCTCAAGACATCAGAACCTTGGACCTGACCAGAGATTACCTCCCAGCTGAAAGAGCTCTCGGAGTCCACTGGGCAGTGGAATCAGACACGCTCGGATTTCGGATCGTCCTTTAAGACAAGCCACTCACACGAAGAGGCATCCTGTCCACTATATGTTCTGTATATGACACACTGGGGATGGCGGCGCCGTTCCTATTGGTTGGAGAGGAAATCTTACAGGACCTATGCCGCCTGAGGCTGGGCTGGGATGACGAAAATGGCGAAGAATTTCGTGCACGCTGGGAGAAATGGAGAAGCCAGTTATCGACTTTGGAACACTTCTCGAAGGACCGCTGCATCAAGCCTGTTGGCTTTGGTACAGTCATCTCAAGACAGCTAAATAGCTTTTCCGATGCCAGCACATCCGGTTACGGCCAGGTGACATACTTAAGAAGTCAAAACGACAAAGGTGATTTGCGCTGTGCGTTTCCTTGTGAAGTCGGAGCTTTACAGAAGATCCAACGAGGAGACTGCAAGGACGAACACCACCTAACGAGAGCCAAGAAATCTGAAATCAAGAAATCAAGCGCGTTGTTCCACCTAGACCCTGTGCTGGACCAGAATGGCCTTATGCGCGTCGGTGGCAGACCTGACAAATCACAGGAGTTTCCTGAAGATTTCAAGCACCCAGTAATTCTGCCAAAGAAAAACTTCATTGTGGACCTCAGCGTCCGTGACGCCCATGAGAGAGTTGCCCACGCAGGACGAGGAATCACGTTAAATGCGCTCAGAAGTCAATACTGGATCGTAAACGGTAATTCCGTCGTGAGACATCTTATCGCCAAGTGTGTGACGTGCCGCCGCCTTCGAAGTCCAGTCGGTGAACAGAAGATGGCTGATCTGCCCAAAGAGAGAACAACGTCAGCCCCGCCATTTACGTACAGTGGAGTTGACTTCTTTGGTCCGTTCTGAATTAAAGAGGGTCGGAAAGAATTAAAACGCTATGGTGCACTCTTCACCTTCCTGTCAAGTAGAGCTGTACATATCGAGACGGCCAATACACTGGAAACAGATTCTTTCCTAAGTGTCTTACGACGGTTTATAGCACGAAGAGGACCTGTGCGCGAGATCAGATCAGACCAGGGAACGAATATAGGAATATAGGAATTGAAAAAGGCTTTGGAAGAAATGAACCGTGACGTCATTCAACATAATCTCTGCAGAGATCACAAGGCCGACTGGGTTATACGATGGAAGCCGAACCCACCCGTAGCGTCCCATATGGTAGGTGTATGGGAACTCCAAATTCGTTCCGTGCGTTCAATTTTGACTGCGCTGTTGTGAGAACATGGTCGTGCCCTTGACGATGAGTCGTTTAGGATCCTGTTAGCGGAGGTGGAATGCATCATCAACAGCCGTCCACTCACCACTCCATCCAGCGATCCTGATGACTTGGACCCTCTCACACCGAACCACTTGCTTACGATGAAATCGAAGATTGTTATGCCTCTACCCGGTAATTTCCAGAAAGCTGACGTTTACCTTTCGAAAGAGATGGAGAAGGGTCCAGTATCTTTCTAATGTATTCTGGTCAAGATGGAAGAAGGAATACGTTCACTTGTTACAACAACGAGTCAAGTGGAACCGCCCTAAAAGAAATCTACAGAAGGGAGACCTGGTCCTCATCGTGGAGGATCGTTCGCCAAGAAACTGCTGGTCCATGGCACGTGTGATCGACACTTTCCCAGATTCAGAAGGAGTTGTCCGGTCGGTTAAAATCGCCACGAGAACAGCGACCCTAGATCAATTGATAAACTTGTGCTGTTATTAGAAAATGAAGCATGAAGACTGGGGTAATCCCCACCAGAGGAGCCCTTAGGATCTCACAAATTGTGACATTGAAACTGTATTGAGAACTGAAGACTGTTAAGAGTTCATAAAACTCTTAAGGGGAGCCAGATGTTGCTGCCGCTTTTTGTGTTAACCTTTTAGTCGTAGGTTATATGTGTTAATTGCGTTCTTTTGTAAGCCGCATTCTTTCCGTTTTTAAGTGCCTTTGCCACGTTTAATTTTGTGCTTTTCGTAAGTTATTCAAGTTATTTCTGTTACTTCTTTCTCGCATAATTTTCCTTTGTTTTAGCTCCTTTTAGTACGAGTTTCGTTATTTCGGTTTTGTTTTCGCCACTGTCTCTCGCTAAGGTCGTTTATGCCTCTTCGCTCGTTTATTTATGCCTTTCGTGTTCCGTCCTGGAAATCATACAACGTTTGTAAGTGTCTTTTTCTGGTTCAATTTTATGTCTTTTTATTGTTACTTTCTTGTCAATTTTCAGTTTATTTTTGCTCACTTGTAACATGCATTTCGTTTTGTTTTCTCTCTATAGCAACGGTGTTTTTAGAAATGATTAAAACGTTTATGTTCATTACGTGCGCGTTGGAAGCTTGATTATTTGGCCTCATCGAGAAGGAAAATACAAATTAAAGATACATCAGTCTGATTTAGATAATATGCTACTATTACGCGAATCTAAGCAAAATAGAATGAACTTCGTCAATTCAATATTAACAAAATAATCAGGAGAATTCATTAATTCCTTGGTAACTTCTATAGAGGATAATTGGGTGGTATTCGTCAAGTGATTTTTTATTTTACTATAAAATCTCTGTTACTTATACTTTCTTTTCAGCTGGCCTAAATACTCAGTACTCACCCAATGAGTATTTAGGCCAGCTAAAAAGAAAGTATATTTCATCTTCAACTTGATATGAAACGGTTCGAGAACAACGTTTAGGGTCCTTTTTGGAAAAAGTGCAGAGTTTATTTGCTCTGTGAATGGCTATAAATGGTCAGTTTGAGTTTAGTAAAAAAGTATTCAATCATTGCTCAAAGAGGGTGGAAAGGCTTTCACGTAGATGTACGAGCCGAAGGAAGCGAATTTGTAATCCATTGAAACAACAGCACCATGGGCGAATTTCATAAATAAAAAATGAAGGCACGATTTCAATTTATTTTGATGGACTGGAACATTGTCTCACCAGACCTGGTCGGAAACAAGATATATGAGGGATAAGCAAGACAAAAGTCCAGGTAATGCTTCAAGAAATAGCTTATAGAAATTTGTCTTGATGCGTGGAACAAAACTGAAACCGCGGCCGAACAGAATAACAAAAACAACAACAATGGGGATTCTTCTCATTTCCTACAAAACGTCATATCTGTAACCGGAAAGTTTGAAGCTAGTGATTGATACATTGCATCGAGTGCAGGCCAGAACATTATCAATGTGTGTTAATTTTTTAAAAAGTGTCAGTGATCGCTGGAAAGTGAAATTTCTGAAAATTTTAGCTGAAGTTCTTGTTTGTTCTGTTGGTTTTGCATAGAACTGCATAGAAAGTGCACTGATATTGAAGACACGATTTCAACATTCTTCTTAGCAGGGCACATTTTATGTACCTACAACTATTTCTGTTAAAAGTAAACATCAGTGAGGCTTCACATGCATTTTTTTCAACACAACGCCTGTACTTCGTCTATTTGCATCTATTTCAGTGCTTTACCTCTTCTATTTTCATCTAAATGGGGACCATCGTGAAATGTCTGCGCCTTCTTTTATTAATTTTCTAGATAAAAGTCCTAAATTACAAGAAGCCTATTGAAACAATAACATGATGACATAATAATAATAATTTAGAACTTATAATAATAATAATAATAATAATAATAATAATAATAATAATAATAATAATAATAATAAAAAGTTGAATGTCAAAATTAGTATTTCATTACTCCAGAAAGCTACTTAACTGGGAACGGCAAGGATTTTGAGAAAGGTGTCGGAGCTCTAGAGTAAGGAGAAAACTCTAAGGGACCTTTGGTCATGGGCTATGACCCGCTCCCTTAGGAAGCAAACCGGAAAAAGATCAGCCAGTTCACAAAGCTGATTATAATAATAATAATAATAATAATAATAATAATAATAATAATAATAATAATAATAATAATAATAATAATAAAATAGAATAATTAATAATAATAATAATGATAATAATAATAATAATTTAGAACTTTAACATCATTTACTTGTAGAGATATGTTGAGCCTAAAAGTACAATGCTACCAACAAAAATACAAATAAAATTTTACCAATCCTACAGCGAGTGGTTGCATTCCCTGGGTGAGGATAATAAAATATTGTTCGATTGTTCTTCTCCAGATACTTTGAGGATTTTCAGTTCAATTTCCTCTAAGCAGTACTGCTTATTACGAATGAAATAAGTATTCCAAATTCACTGGCTGCACATCTTTCGGTATATTTTGGCGTACGCATCACGGAAGTCCGGGATTCTCGCGGTGTAAATCCAAAAGTTCATGGCGGAATTGGACAGAGACAAGGTACGCAGCCACATGTGGGTAGGCCCGTAAAACGTTATGAGTGGTTTTCCTGCGGCAAATAAGGAGGCCATAACCGGCACCCAGCAGACAATGAACATACCAATGACTATGGCCAGCGTACAAGCAACTCGTACTTCCATGCGAGATGAGTGCCGACCTGTCAACTTCTTTCTCTTCCTCTTTTGAAAAAACACAAATGCGAGGATAATGAGATAGGACAAAATAATGATGAGAACACATAGACCGAAAGCGGAGACGCCCAGTAGTCCCTTAGGAAAGGACTTTGCAAGGAAGGCTCTCAAAACAAGAGAGAAAATCGGGTACACCCAAGCGATTACCAGCATTGTCTGCAATCCACATTTATCCATGCAGCAGCGATGGCGTAGAGGGAAGCAAACAGCGATGAGACGGTCCACGCTGATCGCGGCCAGGTGCACAACGGATGAAGAACACGAAATGTGGGATAAAATTGAATACGGAAGGTCCAGATGTTTTGTTGAACAGTCGTGGAAGAATGTTCTCCTGCTGAAGATTTTCAACAGCAGAGGCTCGCAAACCATGGTGATGATCAAATCAGCGATGGCTAGGCTGAAGAGAAGGTAGTTGGAGCTGCGGCGAAGACGAGGATACGTAACGACGACCAAGCACACCATTAAGTTGCCAAGTGTTCCAAACACGCAAACCATAGAATTGGCTGTGATCAGAGCGATGCCATGGGTTAATGGAAGAGAACATTCCCTTTGGGATGGCGGATTTGGAGTGTTTTCCAACGAGAAATTCATGGTTCAGTCGGTGGAATTGGTGAGGACTGTGGTCTGATCTTGAAGAGCAGGAACACAACCCTGCAGACCCTAGCGCTGGCGTAAATTTAAAACTTCTGTCTGGGTTGCTTGAGTATCGCTTTCGTCAAAAACGCTGCGGTCTGTATCGCTTGTATAAGCACTAAACGACGTCAATAACACGTCATATGGTGAGTTCGCTGAGCTTTAATCTTCTTTCACAAGCGTTTTTTCTAAGACATATTTGTGGACAATTTACGTCACACGTAATTAATGCAGGCAAAAATAAACAGTGAAAGTTATTTCAAGAGCATTCTGACAACATTAATTGAATGATGATCCTCAACAAGAGATGGAAACACTCTGCATTTAATTCAGTCATTTCCCACTCAAATACTAATTTTCTTTTCTGTCATAAGGTTAAAAGAATTTATAGGCTTGTTTTGAGTTTTAAAGACCCTTCAATGGCCCTTCAATGGCCACCATGGAGACATCAATTCGTGCCAATTTGAGATTAAGATATCACTTATCTTTGGAATATATCAAAGCGCTAGCTATCATATATATAGTTGCAGTTTCCAATCGGTACGACTGGAGTGCAAATGAAGCTATTTTGATATTGCAAATATAAGCTAACCATGTAAGTCCACTCTCAAGCGAACTATGTATAAAAAATTGATTGAATATCTTCTGATTACTATCACATCCGTGAGCAGCGCAATACTGTGCAAAATGGAAATCATATACTGAAAAAAAAAAAAAAAACTACGTCATTGGTGACACTAAGAAAATATGGTTGCAAAAGATTATCTTGTCGACAAAAGAATACGTACGAATTTGTTATTTTTTATCAAGAAGCAATAATTGAAGCAGTTGAGTAGGACGACATTTCATCTGGAGTCAGTCCTCTCTATGGAATGGAGTTCAAGAACATGCACTTTGTCCAGCGTCAAGAGAAAGCTGCGGTTGTTTCGAAATTTTGTGTACCATGGAAATTATCTTGCTTGCCATAAAATAGCCAATACTTGTCCTCACAAAGTTGGTCGAGCTTGTTGTTGTTGTGTTGTTGTGTAAGTTCAACAATAAATGGCAAAACTGCCATATTTTGTTATTTAACACACCGTTCTAAGGACCAGTACGCGTGCTGCTAGCGTTGGACTTAGTTAGATTGTTGCCATGACAATCGCTAACATTCCCTTGGGGGACAATTCGAGTTGGACCTCATACAGTTAATGTCCACGTCCTGTATTCTCCCTCTCGCCCAGTCCTCTCAAAGTTGCAGTTAAAAATCTCTTCGTTCCCCACTTTCACATCTAATACACTTTGTTTGAGTTTCATGCATTTCTATCTATATTCTATATTCTATTTCTATCGTGTTGTATTTCCATTTTTAATTCGGAAGTGGATATGCGTGGTTTGTCTCAGGCGGATTTCACTCTTTCCGGCTCAGCCCAATCTTGTTACACGTTTGGTATATGCCCTGAATCAGTGCATATGTCAGGTTGTGGTTCAATTCTATCCTTGGTTCAATTTTTATTTTGCTTTGTTTTGTGCTCATTATCATAAATTACCATACACAACAACAAAAGAAAGAAATTCAACCGAAGACAGTAAAATTAAACTACAACACATACGCTTGGCATATATTCCGCATATGTAATCAACTAAAATTCCAACCACGAAGCGCGTATACTGTACAACCTAACTTACGATCTTGAAAACGGCAAAATGAAATAATGATGATTATTCTGCACGTTTGATTGGTTAAGAGACGTTTAAGTCGGCTATAAATAACTGCTCACAAATAACAAATCAATTCGAACGAAAGTGAAAGCAATGACCTCAAGGCAGAGAAGGCAGCGTAACTGAACTGCCCTTGCCTCAGCCTAAACACTATTTAGAAAGAGCGCCATGCCAGTGAATTAGTAGAGGTAAATCTTTATTTAAATCACAGCTATTTGAAAAGCAAGACAGTGATGAAGTTTATTCTTAAACCTGTCTTTGATAGCGGCATCAGGAATAATGCACTTCAAGAGTTATTTTAGCAATAGACCACATTTTCTATGGGATTCTCAGCGTAATAAACCCACCGAGAAGATAAGAAAACACGAAAAAAGCTTGTAAATCCCAACATCCCACGCGGATTTATTACGCCGGAAAACCCTGATAGAAAATGCGGTTTATTGCTTTTATAAAACATTCGTAAGTAGTAGTAAGGAGTTTCACAATCTTCAACAATAGTGGTTTATTCTGTCTCTCACGTGGTGAACATTTAGGATAGATAATAGGTGTAATCGTAGATGTAAGTAATGACGTAACCGATTGTACAAGCTCAACTAGGTTTTTATATCAGTTGTGCAAGAGTTATTTGTTTGTACAGCTTTACTTAGTCTTCAAAGTGCAGTGTGGTAAACGCCAGGTGGTAGAACAAAAAGATCTACTTTAACATTCAAAATTTGCGCGAACAGTGTCCCAGTGCCGATTTCATATTGACAGCAAAACGTATTCGTATTGGAAGGAACTAATTTAGGACGACATGAAACTGAATAGAAACTCAGTTTCAATTGTCTTGCTCCATTCGTACCGTACATTTCTATAGCACTTCTCAATTACTTAAAGTTTCTGGAAAAGAATATTTAGTGAGTTAGCTCCTTTCGAGTGTTTCGAGTCCACCTGTCTTTGCTCATTAACTACAAATCTATATATTCATCATTTCCTGTCCGTTGGGTAAAAGTACTTTTGTTTTCTTTCGCACTATAGGGTTTAATTTAGTTCCTTCCAATCTGTATATCGTCTACAGCTTTTTGCCAAGAACACGCCTCTAATTACATCCTACTTCGTCTAAAGAACTGCGCCCTCTTTCATTAATGTTCTGACTTTCAATTGAAACAAAACAAAAAAAAAAACATTTAAATGGGATGAAATTATTTACTTGCAGAGATATATTGAGCCTAAAAGTACAATGTTACCAACAAAAATACAAATTAAAATTCACCAACCCTACAGCGAGCGGTTGCATTCGCTGGCAAGAGATATGATCTGTTCGATTGTTTCTCTCCAGATATTTTGAGGGTTTTCAGTTCAATTTTCTCTCTAGTTAAAGTCACCATAATGCTTACTAAAACGATATATTTCTACACCAAAGCTTTCTATCAGGAAGCATCTAAGAAAAAACGCAATCAGTATGGCTTATTCAGTGTCAGAGCATAAAATTATATTATAGGGAACGAAAAATTGTGAAGCCTTCTGGTTATTTCCGTTCGTTGGATAGGCTCGTAAAACTTTATTAGCGCAGATTTAAGAAGTCGTACTCGTACTCGATCTCGTACTGGTAGTCAAATCTAAAGGTCCGTAGCCAGGATTTTTCCACTGGCACGAACAACATTCCAAGTCCCCCATCCCCGGCCCCCATCCCCGGCACCCCATCCCCGGCACCCCATCCCCGGCACCCCATCCCCGGCCCCCCATCCCCGGCCCCCATCCCTATCTACGTCACTCTATAGACCTTTTACATAATGGCGCCAGACAAATTATTCTTCTACTTTTATGATAACTAGCCTCGTTAGCATGTGCAACATTCAATAGAACTTTTACTTTAAAGTGATGCTACTAAGACTGATTAACTTACTTACAAAAGAATAATCAAATCATCCGCCATTATGAAAGAGGGCTATTAACGCAATCTCAGAATCCTATGCCCTGTGGCGTCTATTCACAGTCTAACCACGCACTTTCATCAACCGCCCAAGCGCATTGACATCCAGTGCTTCGAGCGTATTAAGAATAAGATAGAGGAAAAGGTGTGACCATCCATTACTTCCAATATCGAGTAGCTGGTTCTTCGTCTGTTCACTCATCTGAAATCAAGTCAAACCAAAAATTAAAAGACCTTCATAAAGACTGAAGCGAAAAACACGAAAAAACAACAGACCTTTTAATCATAGAATATCTCGGCAAAGCGATCCTTTTGTGAAGAGCTTTTCTCTGTACCAAAAGTTGTTTTGTGTAATTTCGCACGTGCATGACGGACTAATAGTTGGACCAATATTTGAGCTCGCGTGAGCGTTGTATGTATGTATGTATGTATGTATGTTAACTTTATTTAGACACGGTATATTCATCAGTTACAAAATCCATCTTAATTACATCATAACCTAACTAACCTAACTATATCTAACATTAAAAATATCAAAACTATAAAAACTGCTTTACATGAATGCCGTGTTTCTAAAAATCATAGGTTATGGAAGAGGATAAAAGTAGTTAAGCAGATGAGTAAAGTCGTTGAGTGATTCTGCCTGCCGCAGATCAGATGATAAGCTGTTCCAAAGTACCGCACCGCTGTAGCTAAAACTGTTCTTCAAAAAGTTGGTGCGGGGCAATGGAACAGCAAGTTTGTTCACGGAGTCCCTCAATAGGTATTCAGTTATGTCAGACCGGTTGACAAACAGCTCGCTTAGATACTCCGGTGTAAGACCATTTAAGGATTTGAATACCATAAGAGCTTTCTGCATTTCACGCTGAGTGCTTAATGTTCTCCACCCAAGTTTACTAAATAAATCTAAAGCATTAGCATCATAGCTGGAAAAAGTCAAAATTCGTGCAGCACGATTTTGTAATTTCTGCAATTTATTTGAGAGTGTTAAGTTGCAGTTTCCCCACACAACACTGCAATAGTCAAAGTGTGGCCGCACTAAGGCATTGAAAATAAGCTTCAGAATTTCGGGAGGTACAAATGAGCGGATTCGTTTGAGAGCGCCGATACCAGAGGCAATTTTCTTAGTTAAGTTCTCAATGTGAGAGCTCCAACTGAGATTTTCATCTATATAGACGCCTAAGGATTTTGCAGTGGATACTTGATTAACAAGAACACCGCCAATGGTAAGATTCGGGGGTCTCGGAAGAGTATTTACTCGCTGCCTTGATCCAATAAGCATAAATTCAGTTTTAGTTGCATTCAATGTAAGTTTATTAGAGACAAGCCAATTATTGACTGAATCAAGATCTCGATTTAAAGCTTCGTCTATAGCGGTTATATTGCTGCTTGAAAATGTTAGATGCGTATCATCAGCGTACATCCTAGGCTGCGAACTTAACAAACAGTTTGGTAAGTCATTAATATAGATCAAGAACAACAATGGACCCAAAATTGTCCCCTGAGGCACACCGCAACCAAGAGGTAACTTGTCAGATAAGGAACCATTAATAAAGCACTTTTGCTGACGGTTATCAAGATATGACCTAAACCAATTTAGTGAGTTCCCATGAATACCATAGGAACTTAACTTAGATAACAGAATATCATGATCAACTGTATCAAACGCCTTTTTAAGGTCAAGAAACACGACGGCATTTACGTTTCCTTTATCGATATTATAAGCCCAATTATTGGATGCCTCCAGTAAAGCTGTGACCGTTGAGTGAAGAGATCGAAAACCTGATTGATGAGCAGCGATCATGTTATTTTCAGAGAGGTACGCATACAGTTGATCATAAATAATCCGTTCAAAAACTTTCGCCATGACAGGGATGACTGAAATCGGACGATAATTATTCATGTCCGCTCTTTCGCCTTGTTTGAACAAGGGAATGACTTTGGAACATTTCCACTCCTCAGGGAAAACTCCAGTGACTATCGATAAATTAAAAATTTCACAAAGTGAGTGAGAAATCAAGTCAGTGCATTCCCTAAGGAGTCTTGCGGATATCATGTCAAGCCCTGTCGCCTTTGAAATACATAATTTGGATAAAAGAAAACGTACTTTGTTGTTGTCAGTTGGTTGAAGTTCAAAACGCTTGTCAGTATCGGAGAGAAACTCCCTATAGCTAAAACCATTTGTGTCGGCATGTATCTCACTAGCAAGTTTAGGTCCAATACTAGCGAAATGTTTATTAAAAGCTTCGGACACTTGTTCAGGGATCGATATGGAATTATCATCAAGTCTCACTTCCCTTACAGTTAAATTACTGGAGTTCCTGGAAGTGAGTTCATTGATGGTTTGCCAGGTCTTTCGAGAACTGCCCCTACTATACTGAAAAGCATTTTTGTAATATATTTCTTTAGCATTTTTTATTTTGTTGTTGACCTGATTGCGAAATTTCTTAAAATTTGCCCAATCCCATGGGTCATTAGTAATTGTTGCTTTCCTTTTCAACTTGTCTCTTTCACACATGCATTTCTTCAACTGCGGTGTTATCCACGGACACTTCGATGGACGAACACGTTTCGTACGAAGAGGTGCATGTTTGTCAACAACATTAAGAAATAGAGTTTTCCAAGCCAGCCACATATCATTAGGATCCTCAAAGTTTAGAACATCATCCCATCGTTGCGAGGCAATGTCGTTTCGAAAACTTTCACTACTGAAATTTTTGAATTTTCTATAGGTTACAGTTTTATGGCCACTTCCAGATCGGTCAATACAAAGTTTGCGATATGCATAGACAAGACTATGATCACTGATACCCACATGAGAGACTCCCGAACGAGCCACCTTATCAGGACAGTTTGTAAAGATCAAATCAAGCAAAGTTGACGATGAACTAGTTATACGAGTTGGTTCTCTAATAAGTTGATGAAGACTATAAATATCAGCAATGCTTGTTAGCAAATTCGTGTTAGTATCAAATGTAGACGAGGCCAAATTGCAATTTAGATCACCCAGTAAGTAGAAATCAACATTTTGAGAGTCAAGCCTGCCGACTAGTGATTCGAAATGTGTAAAGATTTCGGTAGGCGAATCTGGTGGCCTGTACCAAGTGGCTACTACAAAAGGCTTGGAGTGGGGTTTTCGGACCTCAATACATAAATTTTCCAGTTGGTTAACAGACAAATCAGGACGTAGTGAATAGTTGATAGTGGATCTGACGTAAAAACAGACACCACCACCATTTCTGTTTCTATCCCGGCGAATAATATCATACCCCAAGATATGAACCTCATGGTCCACTACACTATTATCTAGTCTTGTTTCATTAATCGATAAAATATCGATAGGTCTGTCGGCCAGCAGAATCCTCAACTCATCAATGTGTTTCGGTAAACTAGTTATGTTGAGAGAAGCTAATTTAAAACCACGTTCGCGAGGGAGAAAAGAAAAGGAACCCTCAAGAGAATCTCCTTTCAAAGTCGAACTATTAATTGCAGAAGACAATGGCAATTCATCAAGACTTCAAATATTACGAACATAGCCTATAAAATTTGAGGCGAAAACTTTAGTGCCGAAAAAACTCAAATGCAAACCGCTAGAATTTAAATGGTATCAGTCAATTCCAAAAGCGCCCATCCCCTCCCAGGGCAAACACCCGGGCATTTGTCTTGTTTGAAAATTTTTGATCAAATGCCCCGCTGTGTTTCCAGTTTAAACGGTCAAATGGCCCATTGTCTGGGCCTCAAAAAGGACAACTCAAGTGTAAATCACTCGTTGCATGAAGCATTTTGGCACGCTCTCCTCTCATAATGAATATTTTATTCTAAAATCACTTACCTTTTTCAAACCAAATCCGAAAAATTGTGCGCCAAAACTCTTTTCCGATATCTTTTGTCGGCACTCCAAACTTTGAATAAAGGAATATCAACTGTATATTTAGTAAACAACGGAAAATCTACTCGGAATCTTGAAGTTACGGGAGCGAAGCGGCTCTTGTGGTGAATGAATGAATATTTGACATATTTGCGCACGAAAGACGCGCGAAACCCTTTAGCTGGCGACCGCCGACCATGTTTTAGCCGATAGTCAAATGCCCCACCGTGCGGGACAAATTTCGGATCAAATACCCGGGGTATGCCCGGGGGAGATGGGCACTTTTGGAATTTACTGATACATTAATGAGCAACCAATTAAGAACAGATAACGTCGAAATTTTAGCGGTGATAAGAAAAAAGCGTTTCGAGAGCTCACTTTGTCTAACGTTTGGTCAAACAATGTTTGCCTATTTAGGCATTGCACCGAATGTTGTGTGTAGCAAATACAATGTTGATGGAAAATGTTTGATCGGTTTAGTCTTAGTTACTTTCGATTTCTTATTTAACTTAGAATCGTGATAATAGTGATGACGAAGATAGTCGACCACGACGCGGACGGTTACGACGACGAGAAGGTGGTTTGTTTCCTTGAGTCAAAAGTGTTCAACTGTTTGTATCGGCTACAACCTTGTGCACTATCAGGAACTCAAAGATAAAATGTGGGAGGCAAACAAACAAACAAACAAACCAACAAACAAACAAACTGAAACAAAAACCTGAAATGAAAACGGGGCGAAAATCAAAGTAAGCTGAGCTAACTTTCAGTGCAAGGGGATATCGAGAGGAAGATGCGTGGAAAGATTAGAACACAGCGGGTAGCTGCGACGTTACGTGCCTCGTTAGAAAGAGAAGAGAAATGTCGAGAGGATGATGAGAAGGAGAAGAGAATGAGTGAGTGAGGCGTTAACATATTTACACCCGCTTTTACCTGGGATATAAACAGGATAGCCAGCCTTGGCAAGCACGGATAATGCATCGAGCCTGTGCATCTCTCTCAGAACTTGAGCAAGCTCACCAACCGTCACACGCCGTTCACACATCAACTGGAAAACCACATCAAAACTGAAACGTGAATTGCTGGCTTGGTCTATCCTGTCCCTCAAAAAGATAGCTTGCTCTGCTGTCAGATTGAATAGCCTGCCTGCCATATTCAATCTATCTCTTGATAACAGCAAGGTCAACTCTGAATACACTCTGTAAGGTACGGTTGCGATTGACTGATCTAATAAAATCAAGAGAAATACAAAATTTTTATTGGTGTAATCATGGAGCATTGCAATACCTTGAAATTGCCAGTAAACAGATTCAAGTGGATTAGTGAATGAGCCCGATGAACTCGATTTTTTGTTTTGCTTTGCATTGTTTGTGTTTTGCCTTTTATGGCAAGAATTGGTTATTGTCGACGTTTCACTGCAGTTAAAGTTCGAAAAAATGTCTGAGTATGGGAAGATTTTGGAGCGAATGTCCATAAAGTGCCCATAAGCCCCAAATATTTTTTCGCTAATATAAAACTTTGCTTCTATTCCAAACACATTTAGCAAATACCTGCAAATTTCTGTAAATGGTTAGACTTTCTAGTCTTCTCGGATAAGGACGATAAACCGTAAACCCCGTCTCACAACTCTTCATAATTGATTCTGTGGGACGTTAAAGAACCCACACACTGTTCGAAAAGAGTAGGGGACGTAGTTCCCGGTGTTGTGGTTTGTCTTAAGGGGAAATGATGTCAATTGGGACATGTGTCCTGTTTCACTCTCCCGTCACTGCGGTTGATTCCGCAGAGACAAAAAAAATCATTAGATTCATTAGCAGAGCCTTTATTTCCTGTTTCAGACTTTTTAGGGACTTCAAACCGTAATAAACTAAGCATCATTTGGTACAAACGACCGAGTCAGAAGGGGCGTGGGTCTCAGTATTCCTGACTTGACGTCACAAACTGATTTTCATGCACGTTTGCAAAGACGTACCGCGATTTACCGCGATGCAAATAAGTTTGTGACGTCAAATCAGGAATAGACCCATGCCCCTTACTAGCTCTGTCGTGTGAAGGATGATGGCTAGATTTCGTCACTTTTACAGGCTATAAAAAGTCCAGTCAAGATTTGGTTAAAAAAAGGCGCATTGTGTTTCGAACAGGTGCAGAGATTTATTATATTTATTATATGGTTTTTGGGGCTTTAAGGAGGTTATCATTGTTGACTTATGCTATTTCCTCTTGTCACCTTGTCATCAGTACGTTGCGTTCTGGACACTTGTTTATTGACATATGTAACCTATCTATTCTTATTGAAGGCAGAAAAGTAGCTAACACAAATTTTCCAAACATTGCAGTTGATTTATTTATGGTTCCTTTGTCTCTCCTTTTCCATTGCCTGGTGCATTCTTTAAATGTAATTGAGAAGTTAGTGCGTCAGCTTTCCCCTTTACCTTGGCCAGTAATCTTTGCGTCTCCGGATCGTGACAGGATTGCGTGAATCTCTGGCACACGACTGTCTAATACTAACAGAAGAAAGAAATTTAGAACCAAGTGAGTAGCGGTGAATTACAACACAAACAAGACATCAAGCTGTTCACACCAAAAGAAAATATAGTTTTCTGGCGTCTGATATTGTTGGATTCAATGAAATTCAAATAAAAATAGCCCAGTAGAAGCCAGGAATGATACCATTTTACAACCATAAACTCTGTTTCCCATATATTTGCGTAAAATATTCTGTTCTTGCTGCTGAATCTGATGGCGTCGAAGAAATTTACGAAAGGCGTCGAAAGGCGTCGATCCCGGACTTCCGTATCATGGAAACAATGTTATGTTACTTTAGTAATTCATCTCTAACTGAAGATTATATTTATTTCGTGTTATATCTTATTTCGTGTGTTCATAAGGTTTTTGAAATTGATGTTTCTCCCTGTTTTGGAGATGTTTCGGAATATTCCGGGATGTTCGCCTACCCGTTTCAATATGCAATTTGTGATTCCCTAGACGAAATTTATTTACATCAATTTTATGTTTGGGATTGTTGATCAGATCTAAAAATTCGGCTTTTCTGGTTTCTTTCTTGAATGAGGCATAGAAGCTTAATTTTCGGTTTGTATTCACTAACATTAATTGATGAATAACTATTGTTTTCTCAGTTTTAGTTGGTAGAGTTGGGAGGTGAATCCATAATAATTGAAGTAACTATGGTAGTCTAGCAATTTCATTTCTAGCTGCAACATTTGGACACTGTTTGTTTACTTGTGTCATAGATACCCCAAACTTCTGAACCATATAAAAGTATGGGAAGAAAAAGGGAATTAAAAAGTTTGCTAGTAAACGCAAGGGGCAACTTTAAAACAAATTAAGATACCCTCGAGTTGCAAAAATGGATCTCCGTGTTTTTTCTTTTAAGTTTGGTTTGCAATCTCTAAAGCTCCAGGAAGAAGAAAAATTAACTCCAAGATAGGTATAATTGTTGACAACTTCAATACCGCAGAGTTTTGGCCCCTCCAAAACCTGAGGAGGCATTTAAGGAGTCCCCGCGTAAATATGAAGATGATATGGTGTGTAGATGAGATCTCAGTTGATCACAGCTAGGCTCGTAATGAGGTCTCGGGTAAAACTTTCCAGGTGCGCAAGGTATCCTTGGGAAGATACTTCGAACACGAGCTCAGCTTAGGAGAATCAGTGCAGCAAGAAGGTGGGTTGTATTGTGTTATTTCTTTTGAGTATTCATCAAAAAAAAAAAAAAGAAAATGCTTTAGAACACAGGCTTGAAATATTCCACCGAAAAGCTGATTACTGAGGCACAGAATCGACAAACTCGAATATAAAACAAGAATCGACAGACTCGATCAACAAAACTTGGGTTCTTTTCAACCTTGTGCACGTAGAGCTTAGTAGATCATAACCTTTATATTTCCAGACAGTAATGTTATTATTACATCTTGTTTGACTTGCTAGCAGAGACTAATTATGGTGTTTATGTATTTATTCCAGATCTTCGCTTCAATTTTGGCTGACAGCTGGTATTACTGTGGTATTAAAGTTCATACTATCAAAGTTGAAGAGGAACTTTTGAAGCAATCTAGCAAGCTATTATTAGTAAAAATCCATTGTTTTAGTTTATATTACGTTTCACTGATTAACAGAGAGTTGTGTTGTGTCTCAAATGCTCTATGGTATCACATGTTTATACAATTAAAATTTTATTCTCAATAAAAAAGTTGAAAATTACTACCAGTGTTTTCGAATTCCAGGTCGCAGGGGCAGCTGTAGTGAGAACTGTTACATTTATTAGTTATGAGGGGGGTGAACAAGGTCGCGGATCAACAGATTTGACTAAAAAAACTACTCGTATTTCGGATTTTGAGGATACATTTTACGGATTATATTGGCGGATTTCCAAGGCTAAGACTAGTGCTTTCAAGGTGAATACGTGATCAGAAGTGCGGTGTTTTGGTAACTTCAACTTCAACTTCAACTTCTTTATTATTATGCACTATTTACATCAATTACAACTTGTTAATACTATAATACTTTCGACAGAAGATATATATAATACATGATAAAACCAAAGGACAACAACAACAAAAAAAGGATATGTGCGTGGCAACCAGAGTAGCCACTGGCTTTCGAGCTGGTTGCCACCATGCTAAAGGTAAATGCGGCATTAAACAGAAAATGGACAATAAATATTATCTTATTACATCAATCACTAACATAGAGACACATTTTTGACATTAATATGTTTATATCTAATTATATGAATAACTTACATAAACAGAAAAGATGAATAGTGTTACACTGCTCACAAGTAGCAATTAGTTTCTTTTATTATTTTGAGCGGTTAAAAGGTACTGCTTGTAATGCTTCTTGTAAGGGAAATTTTTTAGGCTGATAGAAACTGACTCCCAGATTTTTGATGCAGAGAGGGTAAGGAACCTATTTGAGCAGGATGCAATATATTTAATTGGATGACATGTTTTTTCAGTATGTCACTAAGTCTTGAAGTAAAATGGTTTTCCGAGGCAACTACTGAGACAGACTCCTCTATAATTCGATGGGTCGCTTTTGTTTTCATTTAAGTGTAGATGGGAGTAATAATCCCATCACACCAAGAGTTACTAGGGAGTAGCCACTTTTCAGAACTTGTAAAGTTTACAAATTTTCCGTGGCAGTTAGTCGTTGTTTTGATCGTCCCCCATTAGCCTGCGAACACTAACAGTGTTCCGGGTTTTGTTTCACGCCTATTGTTTTCAGTTTTTATCGAGTTTGGACCTTAAATAGTGTATCAATTTTCGTCTGCTTTATTTGTCCTTAGCGAAACACACCTATCCGAAATTTATGGGATTAACCCCGGGGC
Organism: Pachyseris speciosa; assembly: GCA_016490735.1. Taxonomy (NCBI): domain Eukaryota; kingdom Metazoa; phylum Cnidaria; class Anthozoa; order Scleractinia; family Pachyseridae; genus Pachyseris; species Pachyseris speciosa. Next base: position 293,318 of record JAEMWC010000133.1, on the reverse strand, counting down.
CTTATCCACGGCCAAAATATCAAAGAACGAAATAACTTTCCTCAATACGGTAGTGTTCGAAGAGGAAAGATTGACAAACGATTCCAACCTTGACGTTGAAACTCACTACAAGCCAACTAAAACCTTTCAATGTACACAATTCACCTCGTGCCACCCACCAAGTAAGTCTGTTGAGAACAAAAACTTCGAAAACGGCTTTTGACGAGTGTCTTGTGAAATTCAAACAACGCCTTCGGTCAGGCGGCTATCGGAAAACAATCATAGAAATGTCCTTGTCAGAAGTCCACTTTGCCTGTAGACCATCTTCTCATTACACAAAGGGAAACCTCAAGCATGTCAAGGCACGGCTCGGGCCCGAATTCACTAAAATTCTAAAAACAACCATAACTTCCCAGACATTCCCCGAAAGAACACCAAACTTAGCAGTGATATAGAACTTGAAAACCTTAACGTGCTTTTGGCGTAAAGTCTTCAAAGCTTAGATCACGTGACCTGCTATGACGTTTCATTACAGAAAATCGAAATTGAAAATGGGGTGCCGAGATGGTATATAATCTCTATCAGAAGCAACGTTTTTATGGCCTTGTGATTATCCCGTACATGAATCTGTCCTGGATGGTTGACCTCAATTTTTAATTAAAGGATTATTAAATAAAAGAGGTCACGTGACGTATGAAAGGGATCTTCATTAATAACCTTTTAATAAAACAGATATTGTTTCTACGTGACCAAACAAACAAGTAAACATATTTAGTTTCTAGTTACAATGAACCATTCTTACCCCATTTGAAAAGTCTTTCAGAGCACGATTGTGACGTCATTAAACACCTGACCACCAACTTTATGCCTTAAGGATCTTAAGACTTCTGGAATACTTGTGGTCTGAATTTCTGTTCAAATTACATGGCTGTTACAGAATCTTAGTTTTAACTTCGCGGGGGTCTGAACCCCAAAATGAGCCATACCTTAACGTGCTTGAGACGTTTCACAAGAGGTTATTTCCTTTTGTCGGCACAGAATTGCAATACATATCTCACGGGTCCTCACGAACAGAGAAGATTTTCTTGATGTCTGTTAATGTATATAACGGACTTTTCAGTTTTATTCAAGTGATAATTTGTATGCCTCACAAGTTTTTGTTTAGTAACCAAAAACATTTCCGTTTTCAAAAGATAGACAGCGTCGTCACTGGTTGTTAACATGCGAAAGAAACTGGCCTTCAGCTTCGACGTCTATTAAAGAGTGCACTCCGATTTTCATAACTGAAACGTGGCCTCCAATGCGGAAATCATAGCCCCTGAAGTTTTCGAAAAGGTCTCAATTGCTATTTTTTGGCAGTCAAAACCGTCAGCTAGTGTTTTCGGAATGAAAATATTTCCATAGAAAGTTCGTAGAAAGTTTTTTTCAGCTAGCATTTCCTGAAAGAAAGATTTTGTTCCCTAACATTTTCGGCCAATTTAAATTTCAGCTAAGGAATCCGAATAGATCAAACACCTCTAGCCGTAACGAACACATCACTTTAAACAGACTTGCTACAGCTTTTGGTTGGTTTGGTTCATTGGGTGCCCCCGATTCCTTACCGGTCGCGTGATGATTCACTTTATCGTTTTTCGTGGTTAATTTTACGTTTGTGCTCAGTGCTAGATTGTAACCGTTATATCGGGGATGTCGTTATGGTAATGGTAATGGTAATGGTAACGGATTTATATACCGCACATATCACATAGTTTCATGGCAGTTTACAATTCTCCTGTGGAGGGAGATCTGACGTCAGCCTGTAAAGGCGCCACTGGCAGCCGCTACTCACGACCATATTTGATTTCACCCACCCACCCAGTTTCGAACGCTCATCCACGTAGCATTTTTCGTTATACCGTAGACTGTTAAATCGAGATTTTGTTCCATACATTTTTCCGTGACATTGACCGGGCTGTAAAGAGTTAATCCTTTTATCGAAGATCGTTATATCGAGGTTCCACTGTATTGGCAATTAGTATAACCGGCTACTATAGCGTTCTATCACGAATGACGTTCTCTGATTGGCTGCGCTACTCGCTATCTATTCTGTGATAGATATGGTTGTCAACAAAATTCAGCCCGCTTCTTCGCGTTTTCGAAGTATCTTTCAGGAGGATTTGGATAATTTACTTGTTAAGGTTTCAACGACTAGTAGATTTATACTAAAACAATTATCCGCTCTCGATTTCTATGCGTGATAGCTGATCGGGGCTGCGCTCTCATCAGCTATCACCCGATAGAAATCTCGAGCTCATAATCTAATTGTCAAGTAGAAAAATGCTTCGTGATCGTTCAAAACTGACTGAATGCTGGCTGGGTTGTTCGTGAAAAAGAGACAAACAGGGTGAAGGAACATGCTGTCAAAAATTCTTTTGAGCACACCTCACAATATTTGCCGTTCCACCAGTTTTAAAAAAAGTGTTCAATGTGGCGCCGAAAAATTTTCTTGTTAAATAAACTGTTTATATGCGTGGCTTTCAATATCAGAATATAGAGCTACGAGATACAGTAATATTTTACTCACCAACTTTGGAAGTGAACCCAACGCATATCCCCATCAACATACCGCATAGCATTAGACTCGAGTGGACAAAACATACTATAAAAAGTGAATATCCCGCTTCCCTTTGCATCAACTCTGAAAATATGAGAACGAGCGCCATAGTGACAGCGGATAAACCAAAGAAGGATTTAAAACTCATTTTAGTCTTCGAATGGGATTCCCCTCAACCTTGCCCTTCTGTATCTCAAAGCGGATTACTTTGCGCCCAACCAAATGGCCTGCTTCGTTCGATCTGACTGTGCAGCTGAATTCTTTAACACGTTTAATGCCGCGGTTTTTATATACATAAATTCTGTCTACACTCCTTGATCATGCGGTGTCAATAGACCTTTCAAGAAGATTCCACAAGATGGGTCTGATTGAATAAAATCTCGGAGGGGGAGGTATGCGCGGCCCTAAAGGGTATGGTTTTTAAGCCGTTTGAAATAGGGTATCGATTCTAACCATTTGGTCTGAAATAGGGTATGGTTTGTGCGCTCTAGTCCTGAACTAAGTATATTTTTCAGAAGGAGCTACTTCTTTATCGTTAGGTGATAAGACCATAAACAAAAGAATCACAAAAGCCCTTCTCAAGTTATGTTTACGCTAAACGTGTGTGTGAAATAGGTCTGAAATAGGGTATCAAATTTTTGATCAGGTCTGAAATAGGGTAAGAGTTCCAAAGGGGCCGCACACACCCCACCCAATTTTTCTGGGCGTACAGCCCGGGAATAAAACAGCCTTCGTGCAGACGTCTCCTATTGCAACAAAGGAAATAGGAGATGCAAGCAGGCAGCATAAAACGGAAAAAATTCCTGCACGTGCAAAGGGCTGGCCTCTCACGTAGTCGTTTTTTAGGGGACAACACGTTCCAAAACGTTGAGGGATATTCCAAAGTTCAGTTTTCGGCTGAAATAGCTAGTTATCTACCTTTTCCACCCGACATTAAGTTAAAATTCGGTAACAAATCTGTTAACTTTTATTAATTCTTCCGGAATTTGAGCCTTCCGCCGAAATCGAGCTGTAAGATGTTAAAATCATCCAACTTTCAATTGCTATAAGGGCGGCTGATTTTATTAACAGTTAAGCAATATTTGACATAAAAGCAAAATGTTAGCTTTAGAAACATTTCTTGACCACTTTTTTCGGCTGAAATAAGACTGACAGTGATAACTTTTTGACAGATGGAAAAATTTCCGTCTTAAAAAACTAAATTTCCCTAACATGCTGGCGGTTTCGGAAAAAAAAAGCATTTTAAAACCCAGATTGATTTAAGGATGGTTTTGGAACTTTGTCAAACAAAATACTAACGTGGTTTCAGAAATTTCTGAAACCATGAGCCCGAATGAGTCAAGGATTTCTAAAGTGACTGAATAATAAAAACAGTCGAGAAAGGTTTCAGAATTTTCTGAAACCATCGGGCCCGAAACTAACTGGCATATCATTTTTTTTTTCTAATAACTTATATAGCCCTGTTTGCCACAAGTGGTTTCGGAAATTTCCGAAACCACTGGCAATTCGTATTGAAACCACCCTTCTGTTGAAAGGTGGTTTCAGAAATTTCCGAAACCATCCTCGAACAAAAATGATTTTGCTAAATTGCCGATATACGTTTTTTGCACTTATCACAACTGAGAGACTATAAACGCTTTCCAAACTTTTTCTTTTCCAGTTTGTCGATTTTTCCACACGAAAATTCATTTTTATTCATTTTTGGCGAAGATCGTAAATTAATGCGTGTCAGTATTCTGTCGATTCTTGCGCAGCGCAAAACACAGACATCAAGAAATTTATCGGATAGATTTTTATTGTCTTTATAAATTAACCAGCCAGGCAAACTAAACTATATGCTACTTTCCGGGAAACTACCGACACTACAAACATTGGAATCCAGGGGTCCGAATTTCCCTTGCTTCAACTTATGCCACACTAATATAAAATTGGACAACGTCATACCCTATAAATCCACTGAGGGGTCCGAATTTCGGACCCTTGCTTCACCTTAATCCACACAACATTGCAAACATCATACTTATAAATCGAGGAGTCTTGCTTTAGTGAATCTCAAAAGATCTGTTTCTTGAAAAACAACACTTCTAAATCCAGGAGTCCAAAATTCGGACCCTTGTTTTAAAGAATCCTCAAAATGCTGTATTCAAAAACGAGAGAAATGTAAATCTAGGGTCCCAATTGCTTCAGTCAGTCAGTTAGTCGTTGCTTCAGTCAGTTAAAAAAAAACGTCACTTTAAAAGCTAGGTTTCCGAAATTCATTGCCTAGCCTAATCCTTAAGCAACTATGAGATGGAACTCAAATCTTCAAGTAAATTTCTTAGCAAATAAGAAAAGGAATGGGCTTCGCTTCGCTTTGGTTCAGTTGACTCTCTGGTCAAACTTCTTCTTGTTACACAATTGTCACTGAAAAATGTCAGCCAGGCTGTAAATAACGGATGTATCAAACGGTTTCAACGACTAGTAGATTTATACTAAAACAATTATCCGCTCTCGATTTCTATGCGTGATAGCTGATCGGGGCTGCGCTCTCATCAGCTATCACCCGATAGAAATCTCGAGCTCATAATCTAATTGTCAAGTAGAAAAATGCTTCGTGATCGTTCAAAACTGACTGAATGCTGGCTGGGTTGTTCGTGAAAAAGAGACAAACAGGGTGAAGGAACATGCTGTCAAAAATTCTTTTGAGCACACCTCACAATATTTGCCGTTCCACCAGTTTTAAAAAAAGTGTTCAATGTGGCGCCGAAAAATTTTCTTGTTAAATAAACTGTTTATATGCGTGGCTTTCAATATCAGAATATAGAGCTACGAGATACAGTAATATTTTACTCACCAACTTTGGAAGTGAACCCAACGCATATCCCCATCAACATACCGCATAGCATTAGACTCGAGTGGACAAAACATACTATAAAAAGTGAATATCCCGCTTCCCTTTGCATCAACTCTGAAAATATGAGAACGAGCGCCATAGTGACAGCGGATAAACCAAAGAAGGATTTAAAACTCATTTTAGTCTTCGAATGGGATTCCCCTCAACCTTGCCCTTCTGTATCTCAAAGCGGATTACTTTGCGCCCAACCAAATGGCCTGCTTCGTTCGATCTGACTGTGCAGCTGAATTCTTTAACACGTTTAATGCCGCGGTTTTTATATACATAAATTCTGTCTACACTCCTTGATCATGCGGTGTCAATAGACCTTTCAAGAAGATTCCACAAGATGGGTCTGATTGAATAAAATCTCGGAGGGGGAGGTATGCGCGGCCCTAAAGGGTATGGTTTTTAAGCCGTTTGAAATAGGGTATCGATTCTAACCATTTGGTCTGAAATAGGGTATGGTTTGTGCGCTCTAGTCCTGAACTAAGTATATTTTTCAGAAGGAGCTACTTCTTTATCGTTAGGTGATAAGACCATAAACAAAAGAATCACAAAAGCCCTTCTCAAGTTATGTTTACGCTAAACGTGTGTGTGAAATAGGTCTGAAATAGGGTATCAAATTTTTGATCAGGTCTGAAATAGGGTAAGAGTTCCAAAGGGGCCGCACACACCCCACCCAATTTTCTGGGCGTACAGCCCGGGAATAAAACAGCCTTCGTGCAGACGTCTCCTATTGCAACAAAGGAAATAGGAGATGCAAGCAGGCAGCATAAAACGGAAAAAATTCCTGCACGTGCAAAGGGCTGGCCTCTCACGTAGTCGTTTTTAGGGGACAACACGTTCCAAAACGTTGAGGGATATTCCAAAGTTCAGTTTTCGGCTGAAATAGCTAGTTATCTACCTTTTCCACCCGACATTAAGTTAAAATTCGGTAACAAATCTGTTAACTTTTATTAATTCTTCCGGAATTTGAGCCTTCCGCCGAAATCGAGCTGTAAGATGTTAAAATCATCCAACTTTCAATTGCTATAAGGGCGGCTGATTTTATTAACAGTTAAGCAATATTTGACATAAAAGCAAAATGTTAGCTTTAGAAACATTTCTTGACCACTTTTTTCGGCTGAAATAAGACTGACAGTGATAACTTTTTGACAGATGGAAAAATTTCCGTCTTAAAAAACTAAATTTCCCTAACATGCTGGCGGTTTCGGAAAAAAAAAGCATTTTAAAACCCAGATTGATTTAAGGATGGTTTTGGAACTTTGTCAAACAAAATACTAACGTGGTTTCAGAAATTTCTGAAACCATGAGCCCGAATGAGTCAAGGATTTCTAAAGTGACTGAATAATAAAAACAGTCGAGAAAGGTTTCAGAATTTTCTGAAACCATCGGGCCCGAAACTAACTGGCATATCATTTTTTTTTTCTAATAACTTATATAGCCCTGTTTGCCACAAGTGGTTTCGGAAATTTCCGAAACCACTGGCAATTCGTATTGAAACCACCCTTCTGTTGAAAGGTGGTTTCAGAAATTTCCGAAACCATCCTCGAACAAAAATGATTTTGCTAAATTGCCGATATACGTTTTTTGCACTTATCACAACTGAGAGACTATAAACGCTTTCCAAACTTTTTCTTTTCCAGTTTGTCGATTTTTCCACACGAAAATTCATTTTTATTCATTTTTGGCGAAGATCGTAAATTAATGCGTGTCAGTATTCTGTCGATTCTTGCGCAGCGCAAAACACAGACATCAAGAAATTTATCGGATAGATTTTTATTGTCTTTATAAATTAACCAGCCAGGCAAACTAAACTATATGCTACTTTCCGGGAAACTACCGACACTACAAACATTGGAATCCAGGGGTCCGAATTTCCCTTGCTTCAACTTATGCCACACTAATATAAAATTGGACAACGTCATACCCTATAAATCCACTGAGGGGTCCGAATTTCGGACCCTTGCTTCACCTTAATCCACACAACATTGCAAACATCATACTTATAAATCGAGGAGTCTTGCTTTAGTGAATCTCAAAAGATCTGTTTCTTGAAAAACAACACTTCTAAATCCAGGAGTCCAAAATTCGGACCCTTGTTTTAAAGAATCCTCAAAATGCTGTATTCAAAAACGAGAGAAATGTAAATCTAGGGTCCCAATTGCTTCAGTCAGTCAGTTAGTCGTTGCTTCAGTCAGTTAAAAAAAAAACGTCACTTTAAAAGCTAGGTTTCCGAAATTCATTGCCTAGCCTAATCCTTAAGCAACTATGAGATGGAACTCAAATCTTCAAGTAAATTTCTTAGCAAATAAGAAAAGGAATGGGCTTCGCTTCGCTTTGGTTCAGTTGACTCTCTGGTCAAACTTCTTCTTGTTACACAATTGTCACTGAAAAATGTCAGCCAGACTGTAAATCACGGATGTATCAAACAGGTGCACCCAACGAGCCAAATCAACCAAAAGCTGTAGAAAGGCATTCTTAAGTGCCTTATGGTGTTTGAAGTCTGTTTAAAGCGATGTTTTCATAAGCTAGAAGACGTTCATCTGTTCGGATTCCCTAGCTGAAATTTTAATTGCCCGAAAATGTTAGGGAACAAAATCTTCCTTTGAGAAAATGCAAGCTGAAATGAACTTTCCACGAACTTCCTAGAGAACTATTTTCTTTCCGAAAATGCTAGCTGACGTTTTTGACTGCCAAAAACAGCAATTATGACCTTTCCGAAAACCTCAGGGTTTAATATTTCCCAATTTCGAATCTTTTAGGCCACGTTTTAGTTACGAAAAACCGAGTGCACTCTTTAATCGACACCGAAAGCGCAAGGCGAACTACCCTCCACCGAACAGATATCTACCGAAACTTGTCGTTGGGTGCCCCTGGTCAAAAGAGAACGCCAGTGGAAAGCTTGACAAACCTCTATATATACCGTCTAATCTCATTACATTTTCAGCAGGTTTGAAAGACTTCAGTAAAAAGTTTGGATTGCCGGGCATTTCCTCTGTGTGAAACCCTGCCCGTGAGTAGGTCAACTCGCCAGAAAATTATCGGCTATCAGCAGAGCTGTATAAAATATTCTAAGAAAACATAGAATACGTTCAGGGATTTACACGAGACATTGCGATGGATTTAAACAAACTTTTCAGACTGTCAGGCGATTAGTTCTTTGTGAAACCGTGCGCGTGAGTCAAACCACAACATTTTTGCTAGTGTCGACAACATGGCGATTTTATGCTGAATTATACTTTCTTATAGTATGCCCAAGCTCGCAATAACGGGCAGCTGCGAAGCTACATTCCTTTTCTTTATCGCTTGGCAATGCTAAACGAAGATAGAATACTTTCAGGCGGCTGGAATGAGGCATTTCGTAAAAATTATATAGAACTTTCTGACTGCAAGGCATTTGGCCTGATTTGAGACCCTTTCTGGTCTCAGCAGTTCTGTGTCAGTCGTCACGCGACGCGCTAGACTCTTCCCAGCAGTCGGGCACATTGCCACTGCCTTTCCCAAAAGATTCGACGTTTTTACGGTAGCTTGGTATTAATCTTTGCTTTAACCTCGGCAATTTCATACATCTATGCTAGCAAGTAGCACAAAATGGCCGTTATGGTCTTACCCAAACAAGAGAAGCTTTTTCCTCAAAAGTTCATAATCCAACCACTGTTGTCGCTCGGCTTTCGGTTGGCAACTTCTTCTGCAGAGGTTGGTGGTACCCACGATTATAGAACCTCCGGCATGATTTTATATTTCTAGATTGGCAATGATATCTTAACATTTTCACAAGTTGTTTTTCTTTTCAACTGACTGCCTTCAACAAAAGATGTTTATCCACGATAGAGGTCTCAAGAGACATGAAGTGCATGCTGCGTTTACCAGATTGACAGCTTTTGAAATGGCAAGCCTGAGATTGAGATAAGGCAGGTATTGAATGTGTCACGTACTCACCAGAGTGACTGAATGAATGGAGGTTTCAAACACATATACATATTGAGGACTTTAAACTAAACTTCATTCTTAAAAGAAATCTCATCGGTTTTTTTTTACACATACAGAGAAGATTTGGGTGACTTTATAATTAACAACTGTGCTTCCAATCCGGCATTCACGAGTGAGACAAAAGAAATGTTCCCTGTATCCGGTCTTTTTTAAACCTGTTACCACAACTATGCTGACGTAACCCTGTGGTTAACCGAATAACGATTCCGAGAAAGTGCGCCAAAATGTTGTCTTCAGTAGCTGAGAGCCTTTGTGTTGCAAGACAGGACTACTGTTTGAGAACAAAGTAAAACTCATCGGAGTCATGGGCATTTTTTCACGACAGGCCATTTAATGAAGTCAGACGAAATATCAAGTAAGTGGAACGGTTGTAGAAAACGTCCTGTTTTGATCACTGCTCAAAGAGGCTCGCGACCTGAGTCGGCTCTGAGACAGAGCGGCGAATATCGAACTTACCACGGTTTTTAGCCGTTGCCAAGCCGTTGCAAATGTAAACGTTCTAGATTCAGTATGGTACGAATTTTTCAAGGTCACTCTTCTGACTCTTATGGTCCTCATGTATTAGGCTTCATTCAAAAGAATGCAGTTAACAATTAAAGTCTTTGAACACCACACAACAAATGCTTGATTTTGTGTTTTGCAACTGCGCCAAGCTGAACCCTGTAGAAAAGTGAAGTTAGTGTCAGTAGCACAGGGCGATATGAATCAACCGATAGAACCATAGGATCCGGAGGGGGACGAATATATATATTTTAAAGTAGCTTTAGGCCCGATTTAAACGTTGAACTTTTCATGCGCCCGGCTCGGTCGAATTTAATAGTTGGGTCGACCCAAATCAAATTGTCGTATTTAATTGATTCAAACGTCGAACTTCTCATGTGCTGAATCTAATGCTCAAGGTATTTTCGGAAAAACACCAAGAGTCACATTTAATTCGACGCATTTAATTCCAGCTCTGAATCAACGTCGAATTTTAATTTATTTGGGTCGACCTAAATAGGCATTTGATTCGGCGCATAAAAAGTTCGACGTTTGAACTGGGCCTAAACGTCATTAAAACTGAACAGCAAAATCCCAGAAGATGATACGGTTCCCGATGGGATCGAAAATCGCTTTTTTGTTTCTTTTCTATAGAGTTTTTAGATGTTTTTCGTTGAAACGAGTTGGGGACCGACACTAGTAGCGCACGCTCGGTAAACGTTACTTCAAATATCCTTAAACGTAAGCATTGAAACCAGTAACATTCATCGTGGCATGATTGGTTTCTGAATTTTCTGACTCCAGTGGTTAATGGCTTCAGTGTCTTCGGGCATTCAGCTATGACATGCAACTCGTTTCAGGATTTCCGATACCATCCGTGAATGAACTGGTTTCAAAATTTACCAAAACAATAACAGTTTAAGCTAATGGGCTAATTCCTCCTATTCTTTATCCCAGTGGTCAACAGAAGTGGTTTCGGAAATTTCTGAAACCAGGCTAATTGCCTCCTTTTTTATATTAATGGTCGAACAGTGGTTTCGGAAATTTCTGAAACCAGGCTTATTGCCTTCTTTTATAAATTAATGGTCGAACAGTGGTTTCGGAAATTTCTGAAGCCAACCTTGACAATGGTTTCGAAAATTATTTATAGCGTCACGGGCGAATGGCCGATATAATATGATCTTCGACTAAACTTTGATCGGGGAAATGTTAAGTGAATTTTAGACATACTTTGAAAATTTGTTTCATCAAAGAAATGGGAGAAAGTGGTTTTCCTAGCTGAAAGGACACTTTTGCTGGACAAATAATCCACTTTCCTCGAAATACACACCGCCGAAAATTACAATTCCGTCAAAAATTCAACACGTGTTTGCCATTTCAGCCGATTTCTGTTAACTTTGGAATATCCCCCAAGGTTTTGGAACGTGTTGGACTCGGATTTCACCTTAAAACGACTGCGTTGTAGGCTAGCAAAGGGGTGATACACCGGACAAAGACGTCACCTCGAAAATCTAGTCTCTACTAACACTTTGTTCTTCTTTGTTTTAGGGGTAAAGTAAACCAATATTCCAGACTAGCTCAACAGCTCTCCTGGTTTTTTAAGGTTATGAAAACCACTACAAAACCCGTGAATGATCAAACTTGCTCTACGTTGGATCAAAGGTAGATCGTGACCAGTCAGAATATAATAAAATATAAGAAAACACTGCAAGGACTGGTCAAACAACGTGTAAAGGCGTAAATTCGAGATTTCGGCTGGCCAACACCAGCTTTCCTCGGGTTTATTGAAGGAAAACGCGAGTTAACATGGTACAGTTAGTTGCCCTATTTCCAGACATTTTTTGCAACCCTTTAATATCTTACCTTAAAACAGCACTAACGAACTTAAATTTAGCCACAATGTAGCTTCCACTACTGTGAAGATGATCACTTGAAACTCTTTGGTTTCTTTGTAATTGCGGAGAGACGACGCCAAATTGGGTGCCCTAACTCCGGACACGACATAAATGCTCCCTTAATTTTTCTTTGTAATATTCTTCTCGATCATGGCAAAATACATCATACGAAAGTCACATAAAGAAACTTTCCTTTAAAAACTTTCACTCTGTTCGAATTTTAAAGTATTTTCTTTCATTTTAGCGAAGAAGTCATCAGACAGCAAATGGCGGAGTTCGCAAGATTCTCATGGGACGTGAATGTATTGACAAACTCGTCCAGTTATTATTCAGCAATTTAACCACCATGGCCAATTTTGATTTCAGTTTACAGTCAAAATGATAAATTAATCACAAAAAGACTTTGTTTTCAACGGCTATTCCATGAATTTCCTTTTAAAATACCTATAGTTTGCAAGCTATCGTTAGGTGTCCGGAATTAGGAACGGGAATTGCGAATCATTGAGTTTGGATTTGAGTTCGAGTTCGTTCGTTGTTTTCGTTTTTACAACAACGAAATACAGAATCGCCAGGTCAAAGTGTCCGGAAATAGGGGTGTCCGGGAAATAGGGAAACATACTGTATTTATATTCACCGGAATCATGACGTGAAATAGCTACGTGATGTGTCAAAGCTACAAGAAAATATCCACAAGGCAACTAAAATGATATAAGTTAATGATACAGAATAAGAGTAAGAATAAAGCCAGAGAGACTGAACATTACATTTCATCACGTTTGTTAAGGCCTGTGGGTTCTAAAATGTTTTACCTAATGGAATAAGAAATGCCTCGCGATCCTTTCTAATCGAATCACGTTTGGTATACAATTGTTCGAGTGGTATCAGGATCATATGATATGATCACTGGTAAGGAAGTGTTCGGAGACCCCAGTGGGATTATAACTTGAAGGGTTAATATAATAGGCCGCCTGTGGTCATTAAAGCGGTCTTTTAGGCGACCCTTGGTTTACCCGATATTACATTTAGTACATTGGATCATATAAATTACATTGCAAGTATCGCAAGAGATGTGCGATTTGATTTTATAGGTTTTCAGTTCTAGTATGTATTATAAAATATGTATTTATCTAGGCCGTGTTCTATATAAGGACACGTGGTACAGTTATGCTTCTGGCAGCGATAAGAGCCGGGAGGCTGCCTGGAGTTATTAGTGCTGACAGGTTGCGTTAACTGTGTTCTAGAGTACGTTGGAATGTTTGTGGATTATGTGAGCAATGTTAGATAAGTGGCCGACCATTAAACTCTTGAGGCGGGGGGACTGATTTCTGGTCAGCGAGGTTTTTTTTCTAGCAACATGGTGAGCAGGATATTTTTTTTTTCCTTCGTGCTGTAATTTTTTTCTATTACGTTTGTGCTGCATGCAATTTTTTTTCTTCCGTCAAGCGCTTGCAGGAGTTTTTTTTTCGAAATCACCCACCCCCACCCTCAAGAGTTAAATGATACAGCTCTCTTAGACTGTGATAAGTGTTTTTCCCCTAGCCCATTTTCCTAGCTTTTTAGTGACCGTTTATGAAGGTTTCGAAAAGTGCTCTTTGAATCGAATCGTGTCTGACGTCCATGACAATCGAATCATATAATGCCCTGTCACTTATGGACACAAAAAATGTCTTTCGAGACACAAAACCTATTTATTTCAAGGAAGGCTGATACTACGTCAAAAAAGTTGACTTTGCGAGACACCAACACGACCGAGACTCGATAAAGTAGGGCTGCAACCATGGACAGCTGTTTCGTCCTTATTGGGACTCATCGGCATGGTGTAGCAGATTTAAAAGACGCCAGCTCAATGCGAGCGCCAATAAATTGCACAATGAACCCGTTCACGATATCAAGTTCCGTACCTTGGACTCTCTTGCCATCCGATCCACGCGTTGCCACACCACGTAGCCCGGATAGCAAGGAATCCAAGTGTCACGATGGCGTCTCGCAAAGAAAAATGTAGATTGGCCAATACCAATCTTAACATTGAAACGCATGGACAAAACCATGCTAAAAAATACACAGCATATCGGATCTGTAAAGACCTACGGTCCAAAAAATACAGTAAAGTGAAAGTAATAAGCAAAGGACCGCCAACGATAATGCTGTACGATACCACGTGTCCTTATATAGAACACGGCCTAGATAAATACATATTTTATAATACATACTAGAACTGAAAACCTATAAAATCAAATCGCACATCTTTTGCGATACTTGCAATGTAATTTATATGATCCAATGTACTAAATGTAATATCGGGTAAACCAAGGGTCGCCTAAAAGACCGCTTTAATGACCACAGGCGGCCTATTATATTAAGCCTTCAAATTATAATCCCACTGCCGTCTCCGAACACTTCCTTACCAGTGATCATATCATATGATCCTGATACCACTCGAACAATTGTATACCAAACGTGATTCGATTAGAAAGGATCGCGAGGCATTTCTTATTCCATTAGGTAAAACATTTTAGAACCCACAGGCCTTAACAAACGTGATGAAATGTAATGTTCAGTCTCTCTGGCTTTATTCTTACTCTTATTCTGTATCATTAACTTATATCATTTTAGTTGCCTTGTGGATATTTTCTTGTAGCTTTGACACATCACGTAACTATTTCACGTCATGATTCCGGTGAATATAAATACAGTATGTTTCCCTATTTCCCGGACACCCCTATTTCCGGACACTTTGACCTGGCGATTCTGTATTTCATGTATTTTCTGAATGTGTGATACGTAATAAAGCAATAAGCATTAATAGCTTTCGATACCACGAATACGTCTACTGGAAACGTTCTCGAATAGCAAATGAGCCTTAAAATCAGCGAGAATTCTTTCTCAGGGCAAAATAAGAGTAGCATAAAGAACACGGATATGACAGTAATTGCCGGAGGAGGGGGGTACTCCCAGAAAAATTGGGTGGGGGTGTGCGGCCCGCTTCCTGAAACCCTTACTCTATTTCAGACCGAAATCTGCGATTTTTCCTACCCTATTTCAGACCTGACCAAAAATTTGATATCCTATTTCAGACCTATTTCACGTACACAGTTGGCGTAAACATAATTAAAAGACAAAAAAGAAGGGCTTTTGTTGATGGTCTTATCGGCTAAAGATGAAGAAGTAGCTTCTTCTAAAAATTATACCGAATTCAAGAGTGCCCAAACCATATCCTATTTCAGACCAAAATGGTCAAAATTGAAGCCCTATTTCAGACCAAAACGGCTAAAAAACCATACCCTTTGGGGCCGCACATACCTATATAGCCCATATAAGGCAGTACTCCCCCCCCCGGACGGTAATTAGCACTTCTAAGCAATTTTTGTTTCTAAATTCAAACGGTTAAAAGACTAAATATGTGACTGATCATCGCAGTTATGAACACTACTTAAGCAGTAGTGAAAATAAATTAAAGGTTAAGAGACTATTGTACAGTATTGTACCGTGGAAAGTTCTATTGAATACACTCGACAAGAAGTGTGAATTCGCAGTTGACCTTATCATTTATATTGATGTACAAGCTCATGTGACAGAGCTCTGTGGTAGAGCACCGGACTAACGTGCGGGAGGTCGCGGGTTCAAATCCCGGCCGGACCAACATTCAGGGTCTTTAAATAATTGAGGAGAAAGTGCTGCCTTTCTAATGACATCTACAAACGGTTAGACTTTCTAGTCTTCTCGGATAAGGACGATAAACCGTAGGCCCCGTCTCACAACTCTTCATAACTCTCTGATTCTGTGGGACGTAAAAGAACCACTAGGGACGTAACAAAACTCTGGCAGTGACCACCCCTGGTATCTGTCTTAATTTGATATTGACATTACGGGGGCACTCATAACTGTAAACTGCGTTATAAGCAGTCTGGCAAAGTCCCCCAGCCAGCGTTGTAATGCGCAATATAAATGTGATATATTATTATTATTATTATTATTATTATTATTATTATTATTATTATTATTATTTATACGACTGATTCTCCAGAACTCCTACCGTACGTGCACGCGGAGCAACAACGACGTTGTATAAATAAACTAGCAGTTTCCATTAGAAAGAGAAGTGCTGCGGGTAAAGCACATGCAGAGGAACGGTGGTAAAAGGTAATGTTATGAACTGCAATTCAATACCCCCCAGTTAGAGGAGCTTAGATGGTAAACAGATGAGCGACTTGACTGACTTTTTATCGCCTTATGTAGAAAGGCTGGGGTGACTACGGAGGTCCAGTGAAATGCTATGTTTCGTATTCTGTTGCCGTGTATTGCTCGTGTTATTTTACGAACAATTACAAAATGTATCGAGATAGGTTTGTTCCGTTACTCTGCTGTTGAATTTCATTTCATTGCGAGATTGTGGGTGCTTACGTTTGTCAGAAAAATCCGGATGGAATGACTGTTGAATAAGGCCCGTTTCAAACGTCGAACTTCTCATGAACTTCTCAATGCAAATGAGAAAAATCTATTGTTTTCGCTCATTTGCATTAGATTCGGCACATGAGTAGTTTGACGTTTGAAACGGGCCTAATGGTGAGCGATTTTCCGAATTTACCGACCAACCGGATGAGATTGGCGCTTACCATTTACTGCAAGGCGTTCCGTCACGCGCACTTACTCACCAACTTTGGAAGTCAACCCAACGCATATCCCCATCAACATACTGCAAACTCGGCATTAGGCTCAAGAGTGGACCAAACATACTATACTGAGAAGTGAATATCCCGCTTCCGTTTGCACCAATTCTGAAAATATGAGAACGAGCACCTTAGTCACAGCGCATAAACCGAAGAAAAATTTTAAAATCATGTTAGTTTTTGAATGGGATTCCTCTCAAATTTTGCATTTTGTATTACCAACCGGATTCGTTTACGCCCAAGTGGCCAGCTTCGTTCGATCCGTGACGGTGCAGCCCGGGGGAGGACTCGCATATGAAAGGGGCGGGGATGCTCGTCGTCTCGCTTAGGGGAGTAAATTTCGGATTTTGGTCTCACTTAGAGTGTTCTGGGCAAAACGCCATTATATTCAGCCGTGAAGGTCTCGTTTAGGGTTGCACGAATATGATGAACTGAAGATTTATGACGATGCTTTTAAAAACTACTGATGGGTAAAAGTATTAGATGATAATGTCTTTGCCATCATTAAAAGTCACTGTAGTTTTCATTTGTCTGTGTTTAAACATGGTCTCTTTTAGGGGTCAAAAAAAGCTTGGGCCACGCCCAGATCGGTCTCCTTTAGGGGTTTAATTCAAAATTTCCGACGAGCATCCCCGCCCCTTTCATATGCGAATCCCCTCCCCCCCCCCCCCCGGGCGGTGCAGCTGAGTTCTTTAATGTGTTTACATATGCAAGAATTCTGTCTACATCCCTTGATCAGGTGATTTCAACAGGCTCCTTGTTGCCCTTTTACAGACGATCCCCACGAGAGTGGTCTGATTAAACTGATAAAAAAGAAAAAATCCCTGTTGTTAGTTTCAACTGCACGTGCAAAGGGGTGGGGCACCGGACGAGGATGTCACCTCGAAAATCTTCTACTTGCACTTTGTTCTTCCTTGTTTTCGAGGCAAAACGTATTAAAATCAGTACGCCAGATTAGCTGAGCAGCTCACCTGAATCTGACATAATTGATACAAGCCTGAATTTTTTCAGGCTTTTTATTTTCATTACTGCTTAAGTGTTCATAACTGCGATGATCACCCAACGACAAGTTTCGGTAGATATCTGTTCGGTGGAGGGTAGTTCGCCTTGGACTTTCGGCGGCGATTAAAGAGTGCACTCGGAATTTGGTAAGTAAAACGTGGCCTAAAAGATTCGTAATGTGGAAATCATAACCCCTGAGGTTTTCGGAGAAGTCGTTAGTGCTGTTTTTGGCAGTAAAAAACGTCAGCTAGCATTTTCGGAAAGAAAACAAGGTTCCCTAGAAAGTTCATTTCAGCTAGTATTTTCTCAAAGAAAGATTTTGTTCCCTAAAATTCTCGGGCAATCAACATTTCAGCTAGGGAATCCGAACAGATCAAAGTTTTTTAGCTAACCAAAACATCACTTTAAACAGACTTCAAACACCATAAGGTACTTAAAAATGCCTTTCTACAGCTTTTGGCTGCTTTGGCTCGTTGGGTGCCCCTGGATGATCATTCACATATTCATTCTTTAATCCGCAGTTCAAATATACGATTTTAATTTATTCATTCTCACATACTTATCACTCACGGGGGTATATTACGGACCAACAAACTCATGACTGCTCAGTTGGATTGTTAGCTCAGTTGATAGAGCCGGCTGCACCGGTATCGCAGAGGTCGTGGGAAACTGCTCTCCTGCGACTCACCGGGACTCTGTGAATAGATTGCTTAAAACATGTTTTTAAATTGTTGTAATAACAGAAATCGCTTCAAAAGGTGAAATAAGGCGTTTCCGATTCGGAAATATGTACAGCGAATGTCTGATATAACCTGATAGTTGAAGTTTCCTGACTGTAGGATGTCACCTCGAAAATCTTCTACTTGCATTTTGTTCTTCCTTGTTGGAGGGAGAATGATTTGTATTTTCTTTTGTCAAAACCAAAGGAAAATGCAAATTATTCCCCTGAACCTCGACTCTACTCTTTTGTTCTCCCACAATTCGAAACTAGCCTATTCTTTAATGTGTTATATATTTAGCCGATTTTTTGAGAACCAGGCTCATGAAAATTTGAGGGGTTTTAGAACTTTCTTTAACAATACCTCCGTTTGTTTATAGACTTAAATTTAGACTCATTATGATCCTACAGTTTCTATCAAAGGGAGGACAAAGAATACGTGTTATTTGCATTGCAATTAGACGTGAAATAGACGTGAAATAGACGTGACCTCTGAGATGAGAATTTTTGTGTCTAAAGCGTCAATGTTGTCACCCAAATCTTTTAGAATTCGCTGTTGCTGACAGCAAAGTTAGCTTTCGAATTATCTGCATCGATTTAAGCGAAGTCTAGCAGCGTTTTCAACCAAACCTTCGTGATCACAGGTAATCATTGGCGAATTTCATTTGTGTAAATTATCGCTCGATTTTGAGATTAATTCTGACACCGGAAATTAGTCATTATGACAATTTCAGGCTATGAAATCACTAGCATAAGATCGATAAAGTTGCGAGGGCGGAAACTAGTCAAAAAAATGTTTAAACTTACGCTTTTTGCAGACAAAGTCCCAGCCATGCCATGTGTTTCTACATCAGTTTCTTGAAGTTCCGGTAAAAGTAAAAGTAAAAGTTAAAAAATAAACATTGTTTAAATTTAATGCCACTATGTGTTTGTTTGTGTTGTTCCATAACTGGTCTACTTTGTTGTGCTTCTGGCCGGTTCGCCTGCTATCATGACCGCGTCGTGGCCATAATCTTAGAGCTATATTCAGGTTTCAAAAGTGTCTATGGCTAAAAATTCGAAATATTGTAAAGAAAAGGTCACTTACCTTTAGCTGAAAGCTTCCTTGTGTGTCCTGACCGGTTTAAATGGCGATTCTTCTTTAATGGAAGATCTCTCTGGTAACAAAAAGCCAAAAATCGCCATTTAAACCGCATTGAAAATGTTATAAAGCAATTGGTTCATGCGTCAGCTGTGCGTTCATTGAGATATAAAGCACTTGGGAAGTTTGGAGAGCACTCAAGAAGCTAGAGTTGCTCTCGGCTACGCCTCGAGCAACTCTTACGCATCTTTCGTGTTCTCCAAACTTCCCGCGTGCTTCATACCTTGATGAACGCACGCTGGCACATGAACCAATTGTTAAGTGACATTAAATTAAAACAATGTTTATTTTTGAACTTTTACATCAATATTTTGACTCCTATGCAGAATATTAAAAGAGCATTGTACGCTATTGTACCATTATTATAAAAAGCTTAAAACTGCCAATGCATCAGCGGAAACCTTAAAATAATGGTCTAGTTTTGTTGCCAAAGACTGTAGTTATATTACTGCAATGACACTATAAACTCCTCTATTCCATCAACGATGGCGAGGATGGAAATGGATTGAAATTTGAAAAAACTTGCCAGTTTTTCCAAGATTTCAAACTGTGAATTGAAAAATCACCAAAAAATTATTATGGTTAGCTCTCCCTGTTAAAATTTCATTGGAATTCATCTTGCTGATTCTGTAGGAGCATTTTTTTTGCACGATCACAGGTAAAAGGTAGCAATTTTGGCAGAGTTTTCGCTGCTAGCAGAGGTCTCTGACGGCGAGAAAGGAGAGAGACCTCTGCCAGTGCCCGACAAGTTCTTTCATATAGTCGCCGACCACATTCTTGGACGAAACTAACCGGTTTTGGAAAACCGGTTCCGTTAAACAGGAATGCGCTTGCTCTGTTTCTATTCTCTGCTGAAAACTTCTGAGCCCACTGTACTACAATCATAATGGCGTCTTTGACTGAAAGCAGAATTCACTTCGATCGAGCTTATAAATCGGCCATTTCTTCCTTCAACAGTCACAATATGAAGGATATAACACCAGTGCAGAAGAACCCGGAGCATTTGGAGCTTGTTGTAAACATAGTTCCCGAACTCGAAGAACGTCTTTTCCTGTGACGGCTGGTTTTACTAGTGTTTGAGGAGAGGAGTGGGGAATGACCTTAGTTGAAATTGAGAATCACGGACAGTCTTTTCCCTTCACTTAACATAAAATTTACTTAGCATGAGCCCCCCTTCAACAAAAAAATTAAAAAGCGCGGAGAGTACTACCTTGTCAGAACACCGAAAATAAATAGGGGTCAGTATGGATTTCAAGACCCCATCTTGAAAACTCCAGCTTTATAACCCCGGGGGGCTACTAAAAAATTTAAAACGAGGAAGGTCCGCCCGGAGGTGCGAACACTTACCCTTTTATATACCATTTTTGATAGAAAAGGTACCCCTTTCGTATATCTTCCATTGACAAATAATACCCCTTTCGTATACCTTCCATTGACAAATGGTACCCCTTTCGTATACCTTCCATTGACAAATGGTACCCCTTTCGTATACCTTCCATTGACAAATGGTACCCCTTTCGTATACCTTCCATTGTCAAATGGTACCCTTTTAGTATACCTTCCATTGACAGGTGGTATCCCTTTCGTTTACCTTCCATCACAAATGGTATCCCTTTCGTATACCTTCCATTGACAAATGGTATCCCTTTCGTATACCTTCCATTGACAAATGGTACCCCTTTCGTATACCTTCCATTGACAAATGGTACCCCTTTCGTATACCTTCCATTGACAAATGGTATCCCTTTCGTATACCTTCCATTGACAAATAATACCCCTTTCGTATACCTTCCATTGACAAATGGTACTCCTGTCGTATACCCTCCATTGACAAATGGTATCCCTTTCGTATACCTTCCATTGACAAATGGTACCCCTTTCGTACACCTTCCATTGACAAATGGTACCCCTTTCGTATACCTTCCATTGACAAATGGTATCCCTTTGGTATATCGTCCATTGAAAAATGATACCACTTTCGTATACCTTCCATTGACAAATAGTATCCCTTTCGTATACCTTCAATTGACAAATGGTACCCCTTTCGTATACCTTCCATTGCCAAATGGTACCCCTTTCGTATACCTAAAACAGGAAGTCTTTTTTTTTTTTACATGTTTTTTATTTGCATTACAAAACATTACATTATACAAAAACACGAAAACTACATCCATATAAAGCAAACAAATTCACTGTACATATTAAACTAAACTAGTCTTTGTCTTTCGGACAAATACACCCCTGAATTTAAGTTAGACGAAATACTTAATTTTTCAGCCTAGACAAAAAATTAATTATAACTTGTACCCCCCCTCCCCCCTCCCCCTTAAACTAGCTGATCAGTGTCTCGCGCAGTCTTGCAGTATAAAATATTTAGGACTAGTTATTGATTGTTTGTTGTCTTGGCAAGACCATATTGATTATATTAGTAGTAAAATTAGTAGAAGTGCAAATATTATCACCAAACTAAAACGTCATGTGACAGATCAGACACTTATAAGTATCTATTATGCACTTGTATATCCCTATCTAACCTATGGTTGCGTATTGTGGGGTAACAACTACGAGGAACCCTTAGCACAATTGATAAATTTACAAAACAAAGTAGTCAGAATCATTAATAACGTTCCGCTTCGTGATCATATTACTCCTCATTACGCAAACCTTGGTCTAATTAAGCTTCCTGACATTGTTAAATTTTTCACCTGCCAACTCTTTTATGATCATATTGTAGATAGGAAGCCCTCCAATTTTACCCTAACCCTGGTATCTGAGCAACATAATTACGCCACTCGAATTGCGTCCCTACAGTATCTGAATCCTAGTCCCTTCAGAATAAATATTAGGAAATCTTGTCCAACAATCATTGGATGCTACTACTGGAATGATATTCCCATTTCTATTCGCCAAAAACCCACAAAACAATTATTTAAAAGAGCTCTCTTTCAGTATTATTTTGCTCAGTATTAATTTCTTCCATGCGTAAAACTTCTTTTCCTTCAGTTTCTCATCTCCTCTATTTATAGTAAGGTTTCCTCTTTTTACCTTAACAAATTATGTATTGTCATTTAAAAGGGCATATACTTAGTCTACTATATCATGCCCTTCTCCACTACTTCTCTCTTCCTAGTCACTGTAAGAAATCTTATATCATAATGTGGAGTAAATAAAGAAAATGAATGAAATGACAAATACAAACACAAAAGTACAATCTATACCTTGAAAGGTACTTTACTTAAAGGGTATCGCATTGTGTCAGGCTTTACAAGGCCATTAACTATCCGGGAAAAAAAAGAAAAAAGGTTCGTGAAGGATTGCTTGTAAGAGGAAATGTTGCATATATACGTCTACGGTAATACAAAGGGAGGAGGGAAAATTGTATTGAAATAAAGTATTCAGAAGCAATGACCTCAAGGCAGAGAAGACAGCGCAACTGAACTCATGCCCTTGCCTTAGCCTGAACATTAGGGAGCTTTAGCAACGACGACGGCGACGGCAACGAGAACGCCACAAAACAATAGGCTTAATGAGCAAAAACAATGGCTCTGCACGTGCGTTTTACATTTTGGTACATTTCTTTCCCGTCCTCTGCAAAACAACAACGTGAAATGACCAAATTTTAGGTTTTGGCGAGAACGGGAGCGTGTGACTGTAAAGTTTTCTTTCTTTTTCCTTACTTTAATGGCGTTCATAACAATTTAGTCCCTGAATAGTTCGCCAGTCCTTTCCAAGTTAAACAAATTGGAATAATAGCGAAAGCGTTACAAAAACGAGAAGTTCTATTTTGAAGTGACGTTTTCGTCGCCGTCGACGTCGTCGTTGCTAAAGCTCCCTATTATTTAGAAAGAGCGCCAGTGAATTAGTTGAAGTTAACTAAAATCTTCATCGCAGCTATTTGAAAAACAACAGAGTGATGAAATTTATTCTTAAACCTGTCTTTGATAGAGGCATCATGAAAAATGCACTTCAAGAGTTATTTGAGCAATAGACTGTATTTTCTAGGGGATTGCCAGTGTAATACACCCACGCGGGATGATGGGAGAACACGAAAAAAGCTTGTAAATCCCAACATGCAACCCGCGTGGCTTTATTACGTTGGGAAACCCTGATAAAAAATGCGGTCTATTGCTTTTATAAAACATTTGTAAGTAGTATTAAAAAACTCATTAATGATTCATGAAGAAAATACAAAAGAAATTAATTTTTAATGAGTGTCTTTATATCTGATAAAGACACGGCTAAATTTTACATCCGATTTTCTTGGCCAACAAAACCCAAAATCTAAATTTTAGTGTAAGAATGGATAGATGTACAGTAAAGTTTTTAAAGCGGTTCAATAAATTCGCAGTTCGTGCTTTATCAAGTCCTAAAACACTCGGCTGCGCTTCGTGTTTTAAATTTGATCCGATATGTGCTCATTTATTAAACATTACGTAAGGAGTTACATTCTTCAACAATAGAGGTTTATTTTGACTCTCAAGTGGTAAGCATTGAGGATAGATAATAGGTGTAATCGTGGATTTAACTAATGACGTAACCGATTTTACAAGCTCAACTAGGTTTTTATATCAGTTGTGCAAGAGTTATTTGTTTGTACAGCTTTACTTAGTCTTCAAAGTGCAGTGTGGTAAACGCCAGGTGGTAGAACAAAAAGATCTACTTTAACATTCAAAATTTGTGCGAACAGTTTCCCAGTGAGATTACATATTGACACCAAAACGTATTCGTATTGGAAGGAACTAATTTAGGACGACATGAAATTGAATTGAAACTCAGTTTCAATTGTCTTGCTCCATTCGTACCGTACATTTCTACAGCACTTATCAATTACTTAAAGTTTCTGGAAAAGAATATTTAATGAGTTAGCTCCTTTCGACTGTTTCGAGTCCACCTGTCTTTGCTCATTAACTAAAAATCTATATATCCATCATTTCCTGTCCGTTGGGTAAAAGTACTTTTGTTTTCTTTCGCACTATAGGGTTGAATTTAATTCCTTCCAATCTGTATATCGTCTACAGCTTTTTGCCAAGAACACGCCTCTAATTACATCCTACTTCGTCTAAAGAACTGCGCCCTCTTTCATTAATGTTCTGACTTTCAATTGAAACAAAACAAAACAAAAAACATTTAAATGGGATGACATTATTTACTTGCAGAGATATATTGAGCCTAAAAGTACAATGCTACCAACAAAAATACAAATTAAAATTCACCAACCCTACAGCGAGTGGTTGCATTCGCTGGCAAGAGATATGATCTGTTCGATTGTTTCTCTCCAGATACTTTGAGGGTTTTCAGTTCAATTTTCTCTCTAGTTAAAGTCACCATCATGCTTACTAAAAAGATATATTTCTACACCAAAGCTTTCTATCAGGAAGCATCTAAGAAAAAACGCAACCAGTATGGCTTAGAGCATAAAGTTATATTATAGGGAACAAAAAATTGTGAATCCTTCTGGTTATTTCCGTTCGTTGGATATGCTCGTAACACTTTATTAGTGCAGATTTAAAAAGTCGTACTCGTACTCGATCTCGTACTGGTAGTCAAATCTAAAGGTCCGTAGCCAGGATTTTTCCACAGGTACGAACAACATTCCAAGTCCCCCTTCCCCGGTCCCCCTTCCCCGGTCCCCCATCCCCGGCCTCCTATCCCCTTTCTACGTCACTCTATAGACCTTTTACATAATGGCGCCAGACAAATTATTCTTCTACTTTTATGATAACTAGCCTCGTTAGCATGTGCAACATTCAATAGGACTTTTACTTTACAGTGAGGCTACTAAGACTGATTAACTTACTTACAAAAGAATAATCAAATCATCCGCCATTATGAAAGAGGGCTATTAACGCAATCTCAGAATCCTATGCCCTGTGGCGTCTATTCAAAGTCTAACCACGCACTTTCATCAACCGCCCAAGCGCATTGACATCCAGTGCTTCGAGCGTATTAAGAATAAGATAGAGGAAAAGGTGTGACCATCCATTACTTCCAATATCGAGTAGCTGGTTCTTCGTCTGTTCACTCATCTGAAATCAAGTCAAACCAAAAATTAAAAGACCTTCATAAGGACTGAAGCGAAAAACACGTAAAAACAACAGACCTTTTAATCATGGAATATTTCGGCAAAGCGATCCTTTTGTGAAGAGATTTTCTCTGTACCAAAAGTTGTTTTGTGTAATTTCGCACGTGCATGACGGACTAATAGTTGGACCAATATTTGATCGTTTAGCTACCTCTGCCAACAGAGCTCGCGTGAGCGTTATGTATCAGTCAATTCCAAAAGCGCCCATCCCCTCCCAGGGCAAACACCCGGGCATTTGTCTTGTTTGAACATTTTTGATCAAATGCCCCACTGTGTTTCCAGTTTAAACGGTCAAATGCCCCATTGTCTGGGCCTCAAAAAGGACAAATCAAGTGTAAATCACTCGTTGCATGAAGCATTTTGGCAAGCTCTCCTCTCATAATGAATATTTTATTCTAAAATCACTTACCTTTTTCAAACCAAATCCGAAAGAATTGTGCGCCAAAACTCTTTTCCGATATCTTTTGTCGGCACTCCAAACTTTGAATAAAGGAGTATCAACTGTATATTTAGTAAACAACGGAAAATCTACTCGGAATCTTGAAGTTACGGGAGCGAAGCGGCTCCTTTGGGGAATGAATGAATATTTGACATATTTGCGCACGAAAGACGCGCGAAACCCTTTAGCTGGCGACCGCCGACCAAGTTTTAGCCGATAGTCAAATGCGCCACCGTGCGGGACAAAGTTCAGATCAAATACCCGGGTTATGCCCGGGGGGGGGGGGGGGGGAGGGGGGCATGGGCGCTTTTGGAGTTTACTGATACATTAATGAGCAACCAATTAAGAACAGATAACGTCGAAAATTTAGCGGTGATAAGAAATAAGCGTTTCGAGAGCTCACTTTATCTAGCGTTTGGTCAAACAATGTTTGCCCATTTAGGCATTGCACCGAATGTTGTGTGTAGCAAATACAATGTTGATCGAAAATGTTTGATCGGTTTAGTCTTAATTACTTTCGATTTCTTATTTAACTTAGAATGGTGATAACAGTGATGACGAAGATAGTCGACGACGACGCGGACGGTTACGACGACGAGAAGACGGATTGTTTCCTTGAGTCCACAGTGTTCAACTGTTTGTATCGTTTCCAACCCTGTGCACTATCAGGAACTCAAAGATAAAATGTGGGAGGCAAACAAACAAACAAACAAACAAAAGCTTAAGTGAAAACGGGGCGAAAATCAAAGTAAGCTGAGCCAACTTCAGTGCAAGGGGATATCGAGAGGAAGATGCATGGAAAGATTAGAACACAGCGGGTAGCTGCGACGTTATGTGCCTCGTTAGAAAGAGAAGAGAAATGTCGAGAGGATGATGAGAACGAGAAGAGAATGAGTGAGTGAGGCGTTAACATATTTACACCCGCTTTTACCTGGGATATAAACAGGATAGCCAGCCGTGGCAAGCACGGATAATGCATCGAGCCTGTGCATCTCTCTCAGAACTTGAGCAAGCTCACCAACCGTCACACGCCGTTCACACATCAACTGGAAAACCACATCAAAACTGAAACGTGAATTGCTGGCTTGGTCTATCCTGTCCCTCAAAAAGATAGCTTGCTCTGCTGTCAGATTGAATAGCCTGCCTGCCATATTCAGTCTGTCTCTTGATAACAGCAAGGTCAACTCTGAATACACTCTGTAAGGTACGGTTGCGATTGACTGATCTAATAAAATCAAGAGAAATACAAAATTTTTATTGGTGTAGTCATGGAGCATTGCAATACCTTGAAATTGCCAGTAAACAGATTCAGGTGGATTAGTGAATGAGCCCGATGAACTCGATTTTTTGTTCTGCTTTGCATTGTTTGTGTTTTGCCTTTTATGGCAAGAATTGGTTATTGTCGACGTTTCACTGCAGTTAAAGTTCGAAACAATGTCTGAGTATGGGAAGATTTTGGAGCGAATGTCCATAAAGTGCCCATAAGCCCCAAATATTTTTTCGCTAATATAAAACTTTGCTTCTATTCCAAACACATTTAGCAAATAGCTGCAAATTTCTGTAAATGGTTAGACTTTCTAGTCTTCTCGGATAAGGACGATAAACCGTAAGCCCCGTCTCACAACTCTTCATAATTGATTCTGTGGGACGTTAAAGAACCCACACACTGTTCGAAAAGAGTAGGGGACGTAGTTCCCGGTGTTGTGGTTTGTCTTAAGGGGAAATGATGTCAATTGGGACATGTGTCCTGTTTCACTCTCCCGTCACTGCGGTTGATTCCGCAGAGACAAAAAAAATCATTAGATTCATTAGCAGAGCCTTTATTTCCTGTTTCAGACTTTTTAGGGACTTCAAACCGTAATAAACTAAGCATCATTTGGTACAAACGACCGAGTCAGAAGGGGCGTGGGTCTCAGTATTCCTGACTTGACGTCACAAACTGATTTTCATGCACGTTTGCAAAGACGTACCGCGATTTACCGCGATGCAAATAAGTTTGTGACGTCAAATCAGGAATAGACCCATGCCCCTTACTAGCTCTGTCGTGTGACAGATGATGGCTAGATTTCGTCACTTTTACAGGCTATAAAAAGTCCAGTCAAGATTTGGTTAAAAAAAGGCGCATTGTGTTTCGAACAGGTGCAGAGATTTATGATATTTATTATATGGTTTTTGGGGCTTTAAGGAGGTTATCATTGTTGACTTATGCTATTTCCTCTTGTCACCTTGTCATCAGTACGTTGCGTTCTGGACACTTGTTTATTGACATATGTAACCTATCTATTCTTATTGAAGGTAGAAAAGTAGCTAACACAAATTGTCTAAACATTGCAGTTGATTTATTTATGGTTCCTTTGTCTCTCCTTTTCCATTGCCTGGTGCATTCTTTAAATGTAATTGAGAAGTTAGTGCGTCAGCTTTCCCCTTTACCTTGGCCAGTAATCTTTGCGTCTCCGGATCGTGACAGGATTGCGTGAATCTCTGGCACACGACTGTCTAATACTAACAGAAGAAAGAAATTTAGAACCAAGTGAGTAGCGGTGAATTACAACACAAACAAGACATCAAGCTGTTCACACCAAAAGAAAATATAGTTTTCTGGCGTCTGATATTGTTGGATTCAATGAAATTCAAATAAAAATAGCCCAGTAGAAGCCAGGAATGATACCATTTTACAACCATAAACTCTTGTTTTCCCATATATTTGCGTAAAATATTCTGTTCTTGCTGCTGAATCTGATGGCGTCGAAGAAATTTACGAAAGGCGTCGAAAGGCGTCGATCCCGGACTTCCGTATCATGGAAACAATGTTATGTTACTTTAGTAATTCATCTCCAACTGAAGATTATATTTATTTCGTGTTATATCTTATTTCGTGTGTTCATAAGGTTTTTGAAATTGATGTTTCTCCCTGTTTTGGAGATGTTTCGGAATATTCCGGGATGTTCGCCTACCCGTTTCAATATGCAATTTGTGATTCCCTAGACGAAATTTATTTACATCAATTTTATGTTTGGGATTGTTGATCAGATCTAAAAATTCGGCTTTTCTGGTTTCTTTCTTGAATGAGGCATAGAAGCTTAATTTTCGGTTTGTATTCACTAACATTAATTGATGAATAACTATTGTTTTCTCAGTTTTAGTTGGTAGAGTTGGGAGGTGAATCCATAATAATTGAAGTAACTATGGTAGTCTAGCAATTTCATTTCTAGCTGCAACATTTGGACACTGTTTGTTTACTTGTGTCATAGATACCCCAAACTTCTGAACCATATAAAAGTATGGGAGGAAAAAGGGAATAAAAAAGTTTGCTAGTAAACGCAAGGCGCAACTTTAAAACAAATTAAGATACCCTCGAGTTGCAAAGATGGATGTACGTGTTTTTTCTTTTAAGTTTGGTTTGCAATCTCTAAAGCTCCAGGAAGAAGAAAAATTAACTCCAAGATAGGTATAATTGTTAACAACTTCAATACCGCAGAGTTTTGGCCCCTCCAAAACCTGAGGAGGCATTTAAGGAGTCCCCGCGTAAATATGAAGATGATATGGTGTGTAGATGAGATCTCAGTTGATCACAGCTAGGCTCGTAATGAGGTCTCGGGTAAAACTTTCCAGGTGCGCAAGGTATCCTTGGGAAGATACTTCGAACACGAGCTCAGCTTAGGAGAATCAGTGCAGCAAGAAGGTGGGTTGTATTGTGTTATTTCTTTTGAGTATTCATCAAGTTAAAAAAAAAAAAAAGAAAATGCTTTAGAACACAGGCTTGAAATATTCCACCGAAAAGCTGATTACTGAGGCACAGAATCGACAAACTCGAATATAAAACAAGAATCGACAGACTCGATCAACAAAACTTGGGTTCTTTTCAACCTTGTGCACGTAGAGCTTAGTAGATCATAACCTTTATATTTCCAGACAGTAATGTTATTATTACATCTTGTTTGACTTGCTAGCAGAGACTAATTATGGTGTTTATGTATTTATTCCAGATCTTCGCTTCAATTTTGGCTGACAGCTGGTATTACTGTGGTATTAAAGTTCATACTATCAAAGTTCAAGAGGAACTTTTGAAGCAATCTAGCTAGCTATTATTAGTAAAAATCCATTGTTTTAGTTTATATTACGTTTCACTGATTAACAGAGAGTTGTGTTGTGTCTCAAATGCTCTATGGTATCACATTTTTATACAGTTACAATTTTATTCTCAATAAAAAAGTTGAAAATTACTACCAGTGTTTTCGAATTCCAGGTGGCGGGGGCAGCTGTAGTGAGAACTGTTACATTTATTAGTCATGAGGGGGGTGAACAAGGTCGCGGATCAACGGATTTCACAAAAAAAAACTACCCGTATTTCGGATTTTGAGGATACATTTTACGGATTGGCGGATTTCCAAGGCTAAGACTAGTGCTTTCAAGGTGAATACGTGATCAGAAGTGCGGTGTTTTGGTAACTTCAACTTCAACTTCAACTTCTTTATTATTATGCACTATTTACATCAATTACAACTTGTTAATACTATAATACTTTCGACAGAAGATATATATAATACATGATAAAACCAAAGGACAACAACAACAAAAAAAGGATATGTGCGTGGCAACCAGAGTAGCCACTGGCTTTCGAGCTGGTTGCCACCATGCTAAAGGTAAATGCGGCATTAAACAGAAAATGGACAATAAATATTATCTTATTACATCAATCACTAACATAGAGACACATTTTTGACATTAATATGTTTATATCTAATTATATGAATAACTTACATAAACAGAAAAGATGAATAGTGTTACACTGCTCACAAGTAGCAATTAGTTTCTTTAATTATTTTGAGCGGTTAAAAGGTACTGCTTGTAATGCTTCTTGTAAGGTTAAGTTTTTAGGCTGATAGAAACTGACTCCCAGATTTTTGATGCAGAGAGGGTAAGGAACCTATTTGAGCAGGATGCAATATATTTAATTGGATAACATGTTTTTTCAGTCTGTTACTAAGTATTGAAGTAAAATGGTTTTCCGAGGCAACTACTGAGACAGACTCCTCTATAATTAGATGGGTCGCTTTTGTTTTCATTTAAGTGTAGATGGGAGTAATAATCCCATCACACCAAGAGTTACTAGGAGTAGCCACTTTTCAGAACTTGTAAAGTTTACAAATTTTCCGTGGCAGTTAGTCGTTGTTTGGATCGTCCCCCATTAGCCTGCGAACACTAACAGTGTTCCGGGTTTTGTTTCACGCCTGTTGTTTTCAGTTTTTATCGAGTTTGGACCTTAAATAGTGTATCAATTTTCGTCTGCTTTATTTGTCCTTAGCGAAACACACCTATCCGAAATTTATGGGATTAACCCCGGGGCCTTATCCACGGCCAAAATATCAAAGAACGAAATAACTTTCCTCAATACGGTAGTGTTCGAAGAGGAAAGATTGACAAACGATTCCAACCTTGACGTTGAAACTCACTACAAGCCAACTGAAACCTTTCAATGTACACAATTCACCTCGTGCCACCCACCAAGTAAGTCTGTTGAGAACAAAAACTTCGAAAACGGCTTTTGAGGAGTGTCTTGTGAAATTCAAACAACGCCTTCGGTCAGGCGGCTATCGGAAAACAATCATAGAAATGTCCTTGTCAGAAGTCCACTTTGCCTGTAGACCATCTTCTCATTACACAAAGGGAAACCTCAAGCATGTCAAGGCACGGCTCGGGTCCGAATTCACTAAAATTCTAAAAACAACCATAACTTCCCAGACATTCCCCGAAAGAACACCAAACTTGGCAGTGATATAGAACTTGAAAACCTTAACGTGTTTTTGGCGTAAAGTCTTCAAAGCTTAGATCACGTGACCTGCTATGACGTTTCATTACAGAAAATCGAAATTGAAAATGGGGTGCCGAGATGGTATATAATCTCTATCAGAAGCAACGTTTTTATGGCCTTGTGATTATCCCGTACATGAATCTGTCCTGGATGGTTGACCTCAATTTTTAATTAAAGGATTATTAAATAAAAGAGGTCACGTGACGTATGAAAGGGATCTTCATTAATAACCTTTTAATAAAACAGATCTTGTTTCTACCTGACCAAGCAAACAAGTAAACATATTTAGTTTCTAGGATACTTCACAAATTAATGTGATCAAGTAAGCTGAAGCCACTCAAAAGGCACTAAGGCCACAAGGTAGCGGGCATTACCCCTTAAACCTACCAAAGCAAAGATTGAGCCCAAGCATTAGCAGCCATCTTTGCTTTGGTAGATTTAAGGGGTAATTATGGAGTGGAATATCGGACAAAAATGTTATTGGATCGTACCGTATGGTGTATTGTATTGTATTTGCCGGTGTACTGTCTTATCGTACCCGGTATGCTGTTATGTCGTACTCGGTGATGTGATGTCGTATCCAGAACACTGGTATGTCGTACCCGGTAACGTTATATCGTAACCAGAATACCATTATGTCGTAACCGGTAACGTTATATCGTAGCCAGATGCCATTATGTCGTAACCGGTAACGTTATATCTAGCCAGATACCATTATGTCGTACTCGGTGATGTGATCTCGTATCCAGAATACCATTATGTCGTAACCGGTAACGTTATATCGTAGCCAGATGCCATTATGTTGCACCCGGTGACCTTATATTGTAACCAGCATTGCATTATGTCGTAACCGGTAACGTTATATCGTAGCCAGATGCCATTATCCTGCATTATGTCACCTGATAATGTTATATCGTAAAGAGAATGCTATTATGTCGTAACCGGTTATGCTTTGTCTTTATCAATTATAGATAGCATCCTTGCTGCTTCTCGTAAATGTATGAGAACTGAATCTTCTAAAGTACCCCCAAGCCTCAACAACAGAGTACAAATCCAGTCGATCTTGTATCTTGCATAGTCGATGTTGCTGCTGTAATCCATACTTTCTAACTTATTTATCACGTCATTTAACACGGCTCTAACGTTTTCAGTAACAAGCTCAAGAGGTGATCGATACTGACCTTCCATATTTTGCACTCAAAGCTTATAAAGCTGAAAAGTAAAATAAACAAGTTTTGTGTGTTTGAGACTGCTCGTCCAGGGAGCTTAAGCAAACAATGTACTGCAACCGGAAGTGGACGTAACTCATATTCATTGGTAGTGGTTGTGCGAAAATTTTCAAGTAAATCGTTTCTATAAGAGTAAAGAGACTTACTAATATAAAATGTGGTAGCACTGAGGCGAGTAATAAGAGAAAACGCCTCACTTCCGGTTTTCCTTTGTAGCTAAAAAAAAAAGGTGCTTAATACACGTCATCGGCTTCCCCATGGGGTCGATCCCCTGGCTAACCAAGGGGATTGTAGAATCGGTTAAGCAAGCGCGAGGAATTTCCCTGGAAGTTCCCTGGGCGAGGTGTCTCTCGGATGAAAATCCCCATGACATCCTTTTCAAACTTGTGAATTCCCTCACTCCCTCCTCTTTGATCGTAGAACAGTGTCAAAATTTTCCCATAGCCTCGGGTAATGAATCCCATCCACCTCCTCGTATTCCTCCACATATCTCCCTGGTAGGCTCGGGGGTCGACCCCACGGGGAAGCCGATGACATGTGCATAAGTTCCCCCGTCCCCAGAGCCCGTCGTTATTTTAACTTTGCTGTATTGAAGGAAACTACTTCCCTTCATATAGGCTTTCACTCTTTCGTTACAAAAGCAGAGTGGCTAAACCTGAATTCAGTATATTAAGCTGGCGTATTTTCACGGACTTACAAACCTACATTAAGCTGTAGCAGAAGTTATATGCTTCTGGCTGTAGCAAGCAGTTTAAAATATGCATCAACGTAACTTACTTAAAGCTTAAAATTACCTTACGTTTTGTGATGCCCGGTTGTTTCCACCGTTTTGCTGGCTGTCTTCGCTATTTTAGTTCCTGGGGATATGTGTTCAAAGTGTCTAGGCGTATTTCATATAAAAGTTTCCGTCGTTTTCGACAAGATGCCATTTCTCACATAGAAACAATGTCACGTGACCGACTTTTCGCGCCATTTTTGAGCAAAAAGGATTGCCGCTGATCATATTTCACCATATGCGAACAACAGAAAGATACGACAAAACCATAACCGGTTACGACATAATAGCATTCTCGTTACGATATAACATTATCAGGTACGACATAATGCAGGATAATGGCATCTGGCTACGATATAACGTTACCTGTTACGACATAATGGCATCTGGCTGCGATATAACGTTACCGGTTTCGACATAATGGTATTCTGGATACGAGATCACATCACCGAGTACGACATAATGGCATCTGGCTACGATATAACGTTACCCGTTACGACATAATGGTATTCTGGTTACGATATAACGTTACCGGGTACGACATACCAGTATTCTGGATACGACATAACAGCATACCGGGTACGATAAGACAGTACACCGGCAAATACAATACAATGCACCATACGGTACGATCCAATAACATTTTTGTCCGATATTCCCCTCCATAGGTAATGCCCGCTACCTTGTGGCCTTAGTGCCTTTTGAGTGGCTTCAGCTTACTTGATCACATTAATTTGTGAAGTATCCTTGTCACTCCAGCCACATCCCACAAGCTTTACATTTTCATTGCATATTTAGTTTCTAGTTACAATGAACCATTCTTACCCCATTTGAAAAGTCTTTCAGAGCACGATTGTGACGTCATTAAACACCTGACCACCAACTTTATGCCTTAAGGATCTTAAGACTTCTGGAATACTTGTGGTCTGAATTTCTGTTCAAATTACATGGCTGTTACAGAATCTTAGTTTTAACTTCGCGGGGGTCTGAACCCAAAAATGAGCCATACCTTAACGTGCTTGAGACGTTTCACAAGAGGTTATTTCCTTTTGTCGGCACAGAATTGCAATACATATCTCACGGGTCCTCACGAACAGAGAAGATTTTCTTGATGTCTGTTAATGTATATAACGGACTTTTCAGTTTTATTCAAGTGATGATTTGTATGCCTCACAAGTTTTTGTTTAGTAACCAAAAACATTTCCGTTTTCAACAGATACACAGCGTCGTCACTGGTTGTTAACATGCGAAAGAAACTGGCCTTCAGCTTCGACGTCTATTAAAGAGTGCACTCCGATTTTCATAACTGAAACGTGGCCTTTAAGATTCGCAATGCGGAAATCATAGTCCCTGAAGTTTTCGAAAAGGTCTCAATAGCTATTTTTTTGGCAGTCAAAACCGTCAGCTAGTGTTTTCGGAATGAAAATATTTCCATAGAAAGTTCGTAGAAAGTTTATTTCAGCTAGCATTTCCTAAAAGAAAGATTTTGTTCCCTAACATTTTCGGGCAATTAAAATTTCAGCTAAGGAATCCGAATAGATCAAACACCTCTAGCCGTAACGAACACATCACTTTAAACAGACTTGCTACAGCTTTTGGTTGG
Organism: Pachyseris speciosa; assembly: GCA_016490735.1. Classification (NCBI taxonomy): domain Eukaryota; kingdom Metazoa; phylum Cnidaria; class Anthozoa; order Scleractinia; family Pachyseridae; genus Pachyseris; species Pachyseris speciosa. The sequence goes on along the minus strand of JAEMWC010000133.1, from coordinate 258,035 downwards.
TTTGGCTCATTGGGTGCCCCCGATTCCTTACCGGTCGCGTGATGATTCACTTTATCGTTTTTTCGTGGTTAATTTTACGTTTGTGCTCAGTGCTAGATTGTAACCGTTATATCGGGGATATCGTTATGGTAATGGTAATGGTAATGGTAACGGATTTATATACCGCACATATCACATAGTTTCATGGCAGTTTACAATTCTCCTGTGGAGTGAGATCGGACTTCAGCCTGTAAAGGCGCCAACTGGCAGCCGCTACTCACGATCATATTTGATCTCACCCACCCACCCAGTTTCGAACGCTCATCCACGTAGCATTTTTCGTTATACCGTAGACTGTTAAATCGAGATTTTGTTCCATAAATTTTTCCGTGACATTGACCGGGCTGTAAAGAGTTAATCCTTTTATCGAAGATCGTTATATCGAGGTTCCGCTGTATTGGCAATTAGTATAACCGGCTACTATAGCGTTCTATCACGAATGACGTTCTCTCATTGGCTGCGCTACTCGCTATCTATTCTGTGATAGATATGGTTGTCAACAAAATTCAGCCCGCTTCTTCGCGTTTTCGAAGTGTCTTTGAGGAGTATTTGGATAATTTACTTGTTAAGGTTTCAACGACTAGTAGATTTATACTAAAACAATTATCCGCTCTCGATTTCTATGAGTGATAGCTGATCGGGGCTGCGCTCTCATCAGCTATCACCCGATAGAAATCTCGAGCTCATAATCTAATTGTCAAGTAGAAAAATGCTTCGTGATCGTTCAAAAACTGACTGAATGCTGGCTGGGTTGTTCGTGAAAAAGAGACAAACAGGGTGAAGGAACATGCTGTCAAAAATTCTTTTGAGCACACCTCACAATATTTGCCTTTCCACCAGTTTTAAAAAAAGTGTTCAATGTGGCGCCGAAAAATTTTGTTGTTAAATAAACTGTTTATATGCGTGGCTTTCAATATCAGAATGTAGAGCTACGAGATACAGTAATAGTTTACTCACCAACTTTGGAAGACAACCCAACGCATATCCCCATCAACATACTGCATAGCATTAGACTCGAGTGGACAAAACATACTATAAAAAGTGAATATCCCGCTTCCCTTTGCATCAACTCTGAAAATATGAGAACGAGCGCCATAGTGACAGCGGATAAACCAAAAAAGGATTTAAAAATCATTTTAGTCTTCGAATGGGATTCCTCTCAACCCTGCCCTTCTGTATCGCAAACCGGATTACTTTGCGCCCAACTAAATGGCCTGCTTCGTTCGATCTGACTGTGCAGCTGAATTCTTTAACACGTTTAATGCCGCGGTTTTTATATACATAAATTCTGTCTACACTCCTTGATCACGCGATGTCAATAGACCTTTCAAGAAGATTCCACAAGATGGGTCTGATTGAATAAAATCTCGGGGGGGGGGGGGGGGGGGGGGGGTTGCGGGGTACTCCCTTATATGGGCTATATAGGTATGCGCGGCCCTAAAGGGTATGGTTTTTAAGCCGTTTGAAATAGGGTATCGATTCTAACCATTTGGTCTGAAATAGGGTATGGTTTGTGCGCTCTAGTCCTGAATTAAGTATATTTTTCAGAAGGAGCTACTTCTTTATCGTTACGTGATAAGACCATAAACTAAAGAATCACAAAAGCCCTTCTCAAGTTATGTTTACGCTAAACGTGTGCGTGAAATAGGTCTGAAATAGGGTATCAAATTTTTGGTCAGGTCTGAAAATCGCATATTTTGGTCTGAAATAGGGTAAGAGTTTCAGGAAGGGGGCCGCACACACCCCACCCAATTTTTCTGGGCGTACACCCCGGGAATAAAATAGCCTACGTGCAGACGTCTCCTGTTGCAACAAAGGAAATAGGAGATGCAAGCAGGCAGCATAAAATGGAAAAAATTCCTGCACGTGCAAAGGGCTGGCCCCTCACGTAGTCGTTTTTAGGGGACTCGGATTTCACCTTAAAACGACTGCGTTGTAGGCTAGCAAAGGGGTGATACACCGGACGAAGATGTCACCTCGAAAATCTAGTCTCTACTAACACCTTGTTCTTCCTTGTTTTAGGGCAAAGTAAACCAATATTCCAGACTAGCTCAACAGCTCTCCTGGTTTTTTAAGGTTATGAAAACCACTACAAAACCGTGAATGATCAAACTTGCTCTACGTTGGATCAAAGGTAGATCGTGACCAGTCAGAATATAATAAAATATAAGAAAACACTGCAAGGACTGGTCAAACAACGTGTAAAGGCGTAAATTCGAGATTTCGGCTGGCCAACACCAGCTTTCCTCGGGTTTATTGAAGGAAAACGCGAGTTAACATGGTACAGTTCGTTGCTCTATTTCCAGACATTTTTTGCAACCCTTTAATATCTTACCTAAAAACAGCACTAACGAACTTAAATTTAGCCACAATGTAGCTTCCACTACTGTGAAGATGATCACTTGAAACTCTTTGGTTTCTTTGTAATATCGGAAAGACGACGCCAAATTGGGTGCCCTAACTCCGGACACGATATAAATGCTCCCTTAATTTTTCTTTGTAATATTCTTCTCGATCATGGCAAAATACATCGTACGAAAGTCACATAAAGAAACTTTCCTTTAAAAACTTTCACTCTGTTCGAATTTTAAAGTATTTTCTTTCATTTTAGCGAAGAAGTCATCAGACAGCAGATGGCGGAGTTCGCAAGATTCTCATGGGACGTGAATGTATTGACAAACTCGTCCAGTTATTATTCAGCAATTTAACCACCATGGCCAATTTTGATTTCAGTTTACAGTCAAAATGATAAATTAATCACAAAAAGACTTTGTTTTCAACGGCTATTCCATGAATTTCCTTTTAAAATACCTATAGTTTGCAAGCTATCGTTAGGTGTCCGGAATTAGGAACAGGAATTGCGAATCATCGAGTTTGGATTTGAGTTCGAGTTCGAGTTCGTTCGTTGTTTTTCGTTTTTACAACAACGAAATACAGAATCGCCAGGTCAAAGTGTCCGGAAATAGGGAAACATACTGTATTTATATTCACCGGAATCATGACGTTAAATAGCTACGTGATGTGTCAAAGCTACAAGAAAATATCCACAAGGCAACTAAAATGATATAAGTTAATGATACAGAATAAGAGTAAGAATAAAGCCAGAGAGACTGAACATTACATTTCATCACGTTTGTTAAGGCCTGTGGGTTCTAAAATGTTTTACCTAATGGAATAAGAAATGCCTCGCGAGCCTTTCTAATGGAGTCACGTTTGGTATACAATTGTTCGAGTGGTATCAGGATCATATGATATGATCACTGGTAAGGAAGTGTTCGGAGACCGCAGTGGGATTATAACTTGAAGGGTTAATATAATAGGCCGCCTGTGGTCGTTAAAGCGGTCTTTTAGGCGACCCTTGGTTTGCCCGATATGACATTTAGTACATTGGATCATACAAATTACATTGCAAGTATCGCAAGAGATGTGCGATTTGATTTTATAGGTTTTCAGTACTAGTATGTATTATAAAATATGTATTTATCTAGGCCGTGTTCTATATAAGGACACGTGGTACAGTTATGCTTCTGGCAGCGATAAGAGCCGGGAGGCTGCCTGGAGTTATTAGTGCTGACAGGTTGCGTTAACTGTGTTCTAGAGTACGTTGGAATGTTTGTGGATTATGTGAGCAATGTTAGATAAGTGGCCGACCATTAAACTCTTGAGGCGGGGGACTGATTTCTGGTCAGCGAGGTTTTTTTTTACTAGCAACATGGTGAGCAGGATATATATTTTTTTCCTTCGTGCTGTAATTTTTTTCTATTACGTTTGTGCTGCATGCAATTTTTTTTCTTCCGTCAAGCGCTTGCAGGACTTTTTTTTTCAAAATCACCCACCCCCACCCTCAAGAGTTAAATGATACAGCTCTCTTAGACTGTGATAAGTGTTTTTCCCTAGCCCATTTTTCTAGCTTTTTAGTGACCGTTTATGAAGGTTTCGAAAAGTGCTCTCTAATCGAATCGTGTCTGACGTCCATGACAATCGAGTCAAATAAAGCCCTGTCACTTATGGACACAAAAAATGTCTTTCGAGACACAAAACCTGTTTATTTCAAGGGCCAAAGAAGCCGATTGTTTTTCATCGGCCGGCTTTGGTTGCTCTCATGTATTTTCTGAATGTGTGATACGAAATAAAGCAATAAGCATTAATAGCTTTCGATACCACGAATACGTCTACTGGAAACGTTCTCGAATAGCAAATGAGCCTTAAAATCAGCAAGAATTCTTTCCCAGGGCAAAATAAGAGTAGCATAAAGAACACGGATATGACGGTAATTCCGGAGGGGGGTGGGTACTCCCAGAAAAATTGGGTGGGGGTGTGCGGCCCGCTTCCTGAAACCCTTACTCTATTTCAGACCGAAATCTGCGATTTTTCCTACCCTATTTCAGACCTGACCAAAAATTTGATACCCTATTTCAGACCTATTTCACTTACACAGTTAGCGTAAACATAATTAAAAGACAAAAAAGAAGGGCTTTTGTTAATGGAGTTATTGCCTAATGATGAAGAAGTAGCTTCTTCTAAAAAACCCTATTTCAGACCAAAACGGCTAAAAAACCATACCCTTTGGGGCCGCAAATACCTATATAGCCCATATAAGGCAGTACTCCCCCCCCCCGGGCGTTAATTAGCACTAAGCAATTTTTGTTTCTAAATTCAAACGGTTAAAAGACTAAATATGTGGCTGATCATCGCAGTTATGAACACTACTTAAGCAGTAGTGAAAATAAAGGTTGAGACTATTGTGCAGTATTGTACCGTGGAAAGTTATGTTGAATACACTCGACAAGAAGTGTGAATTCGCAGTTGACCTTATCATTTATATTGATGCACAAGCTCATGTGACAGAGCTCAGTGGTAGAGCACCGGACTACCGTGCGGGAGGTCGCGGGTTCAAATCCCGGCCGGACCAACATGCAGGGTCTTTAAATAATTGAGGAGAAAGTGCTGCCTTTCTAATGACATCTACAAACGGTTAGACTTTCTAGTCTTCTCGGATAAGGACGATAAACCGTAGGCCCCGTCTCACAACTCTTCATAATTCTCTGATTCTGTGGGACTTAAAAGAACTAGGAACGTAACAAAAGTCTGGCAGTGACCACCCCTAGTGTCTGTCTTAATTTGATATTGATATTACGGGGGCACTCATAACTCAACTTCATTCATTGTAAACTGCGTTATAAGCAGTCTGGCAAAGTCCCCCGGCCAGTGTTGTAATGCGCATTTGAATATTACATAGAAAATGCGCAATATAGATGTCATATATTATTATTGTTATTATTATTTATACGACTGATTCTCCAGAACTCCTACGGTACGTGCACGCGGAGCAACAACGACGTTGTATAAATAAACTAGCAGTTTCCATTAGAAAGTGAAGTGCTGCGGGTAAAGCACATACAGAGGAACGGTGGTAAAAGGTAATGTTATGAACTGCAATTCAGTACCACCCAGTTAGAGGAGCTTAGATGGTAAACAGATGAGCGACTTGACTGACTTTTTATCGCCTTATGTAGAAAGGCTGGGGTGACTACGGAGGTCCAGTGAAATGCTATGTTTCGTATTCTGTTGCCGAGTATTGCTCGTGTTATTTTACGAACAATTACAAAATGTATCGAGATAGGTTTGTTCCGTTACTCTGCTGTTGAATTTCATTTCATTGCGAGATTGTGGGTGCTTACGTTTGTCAGAAAAATCCGGATGGAATGACTATTGAATAATGGTAAGCGATTTTCCGAATTTACTGACCAACCGGATGAGATTGGCGCTTACCGTTTACTGCAAGGCGTTTCGTCACGCGCACTTACTCACCAACTTTGGAAGTCAACCCAACGCATATCCCCATCAACATACTGCAAAGCATTAGGCTCGAGAGTGAACCAAACATACTCTGATACTGAAAAGTGAATATCCCGCTTCCCTTTGCACCAATTCTAAAAATATGAGAACGAGCACCTTAGTGACAGCGCATAAACCGAAAAAAAATTTAAAAATCATGTTAGTTTTCGAATGGGATTCCTCTCAAATTTTGCATTTTGTATTACCAACCGGATTCGTTTACGCCCAAGTGGCCAGCTTCGTTCGATCCGTGACGGTGCAGCTGAATTCTTTAATGTGTTTACATATGCAAGAATTCTGTCTACATCCCTTGATCAGGTGATTTCAACAGGCTCCTTGTTGCCCTTTACAGACGATCCCCACGAGAGTGGTCTGATTAAACTGATAAAAAAGAAAAAATCTCTGTTGTTAGTTTCAACTGCACGTGCAAAGGGGTGGGGCACCGGACGAGGATGTCACCTCGAAAATCTTCTACTTGCACTTTGTTCTTCCTTGTTTTCAAGGCAAAACGTATTAAAATCAGTACGCCAGATTAGCTGAGCAGCTCACCTGAATCTGACATAATTGATACAAGCCTGAATTTTTTCAGGCTTTTTATTTTCATTACTGCTTAAGTGTTCATAACTGCGATGATCATTCACATATTCATTCTTTAATCCGCAGTTTAAAACAACGATTTTAATTTGTTCATTCTCACATACTTATCACTCACGGGGATATATTACGAGCCAACAAACTCATGACTGCTCAGTTGGCTTGTTAGCTCAGTTGATGGAGCCGGCTGCACCTGTATCGCAGAGGTCGTGGGAAACGACGCAGAGGTCGTGGGAAACTGCTCTCCTGCGGCTCACCGGGACTCCGTGAATAGATTGCTTAAAACATGTTTTTAAATTGTTGTAATAACAGAAATCGCTTCAAAAGGTGAAATAAGGCGTTTCCAATTCGGAAATATGTACAGCGAATGTCTGATATAACCTGATAGTTGAAGTTTCCTGACTGTAGGATGTCACCTCGAAAATCTTCTACTTGCACTTTGTTCTTCCTTGTTGGAGGGGGAATGATTTGTATTTTCGTTTGTCAAAACCAAAGGAAAATGCAAATTATTCCCCTGAACCTCGACTCTACTCTTTTGTTCTCCCACAATTCGAAACTAGCCTATTCTTTAATGTGTTATATATTTAGCCGATTTTTTGAGAACCAGGCTCATGAAAATTTGAGGGTTTTAGAACTTTCTTTAACAATACCTCCGTTTGTTTATAGAATTAAATTTAGACTCATTATGATCCTACAGTTCCTATCAAAGGGAGGACAAAGAATACGTGTTATTTGCATTGCAATTAGACGTGAAATAGACGTGACCTCTGAGATGAGAATTTTTGTGTCTAAAGCGTCAATGTTGTCACCCAAATCTCTTAGAATTCGCTGTTGCTGACAGCAAAGTTAGCTTTCGAATTATCTGCATCGATTTAAGCGAAGTCTAGCAGCGTTTTCAACCAAACCTTCGTGATCACAGGTAATCATTGGCGAATTTCATTTGTGTAAATTATCGCTCGATTTTGAGATTAATTCTGACACCGGAAATTAGTCATTATGACAATTTCAGGCTATGAAATCACTAGCATAAGATCGATAAAGTTGCGAGGGCGGAAACTAGTCAAAAAAATTGTTCAAACTTACGCTTTTTGCAGACAAAGTCCCAGCCATGCCGTGTGTTTCTACATCAGTTTCTTGAAGTCCCGGTAAAAGTAAAAGTAAAAGTTAAAAAATAAACATTGTTTAAATTTAATGCCACTATGTGTTTGTTTGTGTTGTTCAATAACTGGTCTACTTTATTGTGCTTCTGGCCGGTTCGCCTGCTATCATGACCGCGTCGTGGCCATTATCTTAGAGCTATATTCAGGTTTCAAAAGTGTCTATGGTTAAAAATTCGAAATATTGTAAAGAAAAGGTAACTTACCTTTAGCTGAAAGCTTCCTTGTGTTTCCTGACCGGTTTAAATGGCGATTCTTCCTTAATGGAAGATCTCTCTGGTAACAAAAAGCGAAAAATCGCCATTTAAACCGCATTGAAAATGTTATAAAGCAATTGGTTCATGCGTCAGCTGTGCGTTCATTGAGATATAAAGCACTTGGGAAGTTTGGAGAGCACTCAAGAAGCTAGAGTTGCTCTCGGCTACGCCTCGAGCAACTCTTACGCATCTTTCGTGCTCTCCAAACTTCCCGCGTGCTTCATACCTTGATGAACGCACGCTGGCACATGAACCAATTGTTAAGTGACATTAAATTAAAACAATGTCTATTTTTGAACTTTTACATCAATATTTTGACTCCTATGCAGAATATTAAAAGAGTATTGTACTCTATTGTACCATTACTATAAAAAGCTTAAAACTGCCAATGCATCAGTAGAAACCTTAAAATAATGGTCTAGTTTTGCTGCCAAGGACTGTAGTACTGCATTGACACTATAAACTCCTGTATTCCATCAAAGATGGCGAGGATGGAAATGGATTGAAATTTGAAAAAACTTGCCAGTTTTTCCAAAATTTCAAACTATGAATTGAAAAATCACCAAAAAATTATTATGGTTAGCTCTCCCTGTTAAAATTTCATTGGAATTCATCTTGCTGATTCTGTAGGAGCATTTTTTTTGCACGATCACAGGTAAAAGGTAGCAATTTTGGCAGAGTTTTCGTTGCTAGCAGAGGTCTCTGGCGGCGAGAAAGGAGAGAGACCTCTGCCAGTGCCCGACAAGTTCTTTCATATAGTCGCCGACCACATTCTTGGACGAAACTAACCGGTTTTGGAAAACCGGTTCCGTTAAACAGGAATGCGCTTGCTCTGTTTCTATTCTCTGCTGAAACCTTCTGAGCCCATTGTACTACAATCATAATGGCGTCTTTGACTGAAAGCAGAATTCAGTTCGATCGAGCTTATAAATCGGCCATTTCTTCCTTCAACAGTCACAATATGAAGGATATAACACCAGTGCAGAAGAACCCGGAGCATTTGGAGCTTGTTGTAAACATATTTTCCGAACTCGAAGAACGTCTTTTCCTGTGACGGCTGGTTTTACTAGTGTTTGAGGAGAGGAGTGGGGAATGACCTTAGTTGAAATTGAGAATCACGGACAGTCTTTTCCCTTCACTTAACATAAAATTTACTTAGCATAAGCCCCCTTCAACAAAAAAATTACAAAGCGCGGAGAGTACTACCTTGTCAGAACACCGAAAATAAATAGGGGTCAGTATGGATTTCAAGACCCTTCTTGAAAACTCCAGCTTTATATACTTACGTGTAAATTCTGTCTACACCACTTGATCAGGTAATTTTAACCCCGGAGGGCTACTAAAATATTTAAAACGAGGAAGGTCCGCCCGGAGGTGCGACCACTTACCCTTTTATATACCATTTTTGATAGAAAAGGTACCCCTTTCGTACCTTTCATTGCCAAATGGTACCCCTTTCGTATACCTAAAACAGGAAGTCTTTTTTTTTTTTTACACGTTTTTTTTTTTTGCATTACAAAACTTTACATTCTACAAAAACACGATAACTACATCCATATAAACATATTAAGCTAAACTAATCTTTGTCTTTCGGACAAATACAGCGACCACTTACCCTTTTATATACCATTTTTGATAGAAATGGTACCCCTTTCGTATACCTTCCATTGACAAATGGTATCCCTTTCGTATACCTTCCATTGAAAAATGGTACCCCTTTCGTATACCTTCCATTGAGAAATGGTATCCCTTTCGTATAACTTCGATTGAAAAATGGTACCGCTTTCGTATACCTTCCATTGACAAATGGTGTCCCTTTCGTATACCTTCCATTGACAAATGGTACCCCTTTCGTATACCTTCCATTGACAAATGGTACCCCTTTCGTATACCTTGCATTGACAAATGGTACCCCTTTCGTATACCTTCCATTGACAAATGGTATCCCTTTCGTATACCTTCCATTGACAAATGGTACCCCTTTCGTATCCCTTCCATTGACAAATGGTACCCCTTTCGTTTACCTTCCATTGACAAATGGTATCCCTTTCGTATACCTTCCATTGACAAATGGTACCCCTTTCGTATACCTTCCATTGACAAATGGTACCCTTTTTGTATACCTTGCATTGACAAATGGTACCCCTTTCGTATACCTTCCATTGACAAATGGTATCCATTTCGTATACCTTCCATTGACAAATGGTATCCCTTTCGTATAACTTCGATTGAGAAATGGTACCCCTTTCGTATACCTTCCATTGACAAATGGTATCCCTTTCGTATACCTTCCATTGAAAAATGGTACCCCTTTCGTATACCTTCCATTGAGAAATGGTATCCCTTTCGTATAACTTCGATTGAAAAATGGTACCGCTTTCGTATACCTTCCATTGACAAATGGTGTCCCTTTCGTATACCTTCCATTGACAAATGGTACCCCTTTGGTATACCTTCCATTGACAAATGGTACCCCTTTCGTATACCTTGCATTGACAAATGGTACCCCTTTCGTATACCTTCCATTGACAAATGGTATCCCTTTCGTATACCTTCCATTGACAAATGGTACCCCTTTCGAATACCTTCCATTGACAAAAGGTACCCCTTTCGTATACCTTCCATTGACAAATGGTACCCCTTTCGTTTACCTTCCATTGACAAATGGTATCCCTTTCGTATACCTTCCATTGACAAATGGTACCCCTTTCGTATCCCTTCCATTGACAAATGGTACCCCTTTCGTTTACCTTCCATTGACAAATGGTATCCCTTTCGTATACCTTCCATTGACAAATGGTACTCCTTTCGTATACCTTCCATTGACAAATGGTATCCTTTTCGTATACCTTGCATGGACAAATGGTATCCCTTTCGTATACCTTCCATTGACAAATGGTATCCCTTTCGTATACCTTGCATTGACAAATGGTACCCCTTTCGTAAACCTTCCATTGACAAATGGTATCCCTTTCGTATACCTTCCATTGACAAATGGTACCACTTTAGTATACCCTCCATTGACAAATGGTACCCCTCTCGTATACCTTCCATTGAGAAATGGTACTTCTTTTGTATACCTTCCATTGAGAAATGGTACCCCTTTCGTATACCTAAAACAGGAAGTCTTCCTTTTTTTTTACATGTTTTTTATTTGCATTACAAAACATTCCATTATACAAAAACACGGAAACTACATCCATATAAAGCAAACAAATTTACTGTACAATTTGAGCTAAACTAGTCTTTGTCTTTCGGACAAATACAACCCTGAATTTAAGTTAGACGAAATACTTAATTTTTCAGCCTAGACAGAAAATTAATTATAACTTGTACCCCCCTCTTAAACTAGCTGATCAGTGTCTCGCGCAGTCTTGCAGTATAAAATATTTAGGGCTAGTTATTGATTGTTTGTTGTCTTGGCAAGACCATATTGATTATATTAGTATAAAATTACTGAGGAGAAGTGTAAATATTATCACCAAACTAAAACGTCATGTGACAGATCAGACACTTATAAGTATCTATTATGCACTTGTATTTCCCTATCTAACCTATGGTTGCGTATTGTAGGGTAACAACTGCGAGGCACCCTTAGCACAATTGATAAAGTTACAAAACAAAGTAGTCAGAATCATTAATAACGTTCCGCTTCGTGATCATATTACTCCTCATTACGCAAACCTTGGTCTCATTAAGCTTCCTGACATTGTTAAATTTTTCACCTGCCAACTCTTTTATGATCATATTGTAGATAGGAAGCCCTCCAATTTTACCCTAACCCTGGTATCTGAGCAACATAATTACGCCACTCGAATTGCGTCCCTACAGTATCTGAATCCTAGTCCCTTCAGAATAAATATTAGGAAATCTTCTCCAACAATCATTGGATGCTACTACTGGAATGATATTCCCATTTCTATTCGCCAAAAACCCACAAAACAATTATTTAAAAGAGCTCTGTTTCAGTATTATTTTTCTTAGTATTAATTTCTACCACGCGCCTATGTAAAACTTCTTTTCCTTCAGTTTCTCATCTCCTCTATTTATAGTAAGGTTTCCTCTTTTTATCTTAACAAATTATGTATTGTCATTTAAAAGGGCATATAATTAGTCTACTATATCATGCCCTTCTCCACTACTTCTCTCTTCCTAGTCACTGTAAGAAATCGTATATGATAATGTGGAGTAAATAAAGAAAATGAATGAAATGACAAGTACAAACACAAAAGTACAATCTATACCTTGAAAAGTACTTTACTTAAAGGGTATCGCATTGTGTCAGGTTTTACAAGGCCATTAACTATCCGGAAAAAAAAAGAAAAAAGGTTCGTGAAGGATTGCTTGTAAGAGGAAATGTTGCATATATACGTCTACGGTAATACAAAGGGAGGAGGGAAAATTGTATTAAAATAAAGTATTCAGAAGCAATGACCTCAAGGCAGAGAAGGCAGCGCAACTGAACTCATGCCCTTGCCTTAGCCTGAACATTAGGGAGCTTTAGCAACGACGACGGCACGGAGAACGCCACAAAACAATAGGCTTAATGAGCAAAAACAATGGCTCTGCACGTGCGTTTTACATTTTGGTACATTTCAGTTCCCGTCCTCTGCAAAACAACAACGTGAAATGACCAAATTTTAGGTTTTGGCGAGAACGTGAGCGTGTGACTGTAAAGTCTTATTTCATTTTTCTTACTTTAATGGTGTTCATAACCATTTAGTCCCTGAATAGTTCGCCAGTCCTTTCCAAGTTAATTAAACAAATTGGAATAATAGCGAAAGCGTTACAAAAACGAGACGTTCTATTTTGAAGTGACGTTTTCGTCGCCGTCGACGTCGTCGTTGCTAAAGCTCCCTATTATTTAGAAAGAGCGCCAGTGAATTAGTTGAAGTTAACTAAAATCTTCATCGCAGCTATTTGAAAAACAACAGAGTGATGAAATTTATTCTTAAACCTGTCTTTGATAGAGGCATCATGAAAAATGCACTTCAAGAATTATTTGAGCAATAGACTATATTTTCTAGGGGGTTGCCAGTGTAATAAACCCACGCGGGATGATGGGAGAACACGAAAAAAGCTTGTAAATCCCAACATGCAACCCGCGTGGCCTTATTACGTTGGGAAACCCTGATAAAAAATGCGGTCTA
>JAEMWC010000133.1:137500-240000 GCA_016490735.1 Pachyseris speciosa | reverse complement strand
AGTCCTCTCGAAGATAATATAGGTCTACTTTGTTTCAAATGCTGATATTTCCGACAATAATTCTAGTTGCGCGTCTGTTTCGGTAGCCTGTAGGGGATCGTAGCCTTCTTTTTAAGGATATCTTTTTGTTAGTGTACTTTGAGAATACGAAAGTATTTTTCCTTCTCTTCTGAAGAACGCCAGTTCATTTTCTCTTACTTATAAAGCTCCAAAACGGTCCACAACAATCTTTCTTTCTTCACCCATACCCTATAGTGGAGGTTCAATCTTTGTCGGGAATTACAAAAGCTGCTTTCCTTCTCCGACAATATACAAACCGCAAGTGTGATAAAACACTCAGTTTTGCCTTTATGGTTATTGTGCGATGTACCAGAGCACGCAGTAATTTTTGTGCCATTTGAACAGTCTTAATTTTTGTAAACGCACGTTGCACCGAGCAAAAATGTTGACATTATGTATGATATTCGGTACTCTACATCCAGTTACCCGTATTTGTCTAGCAATTATTTCTAAACAAGTTAGGGATATTTTCCCTTAATTCTGATTTATAGATTTATATTTGTTGTTATAAAGGTTGTTCTTTTCTTACAGTGTTTTGTTATCTCTCTCATTCTTTGTGTTTTCGGAATTAACACACCGGAAAAGTTTATTTTAGTTACGGTTGACATCTCAGAGCTGAATTTATAACAACTGTCGATGTTGAAAACAGTTTATTGAATAACATTATTCTAGTAGTATATGTTTGGTGATAAGGGAATAAAAAACTCTTTGATATACACTAAACGAAGGAAAGTTACAATGCAGTGCAATTAATCCGTCAACTGATACTGATATGCATTAATTGTTTTGTGCACCAAGGAAATTATATTGCTTGCCATAAAATAGCCAAAAAGTTGTTCGAATTTGTTGTATAAGTCCAACAATAAATGTTATTTAATTCACCGTTGTAAGGACCAGTGCACCGTGCTGCAGGCGTTGGACTTAGTTTGTTACCATGACAATCACCAACATTCCGTTAGGAGACAATTCGAGTTGGACGTTAATACGCACGTCCTGTAATCTCCCCCTCGCCCAGTCCTCTCTGGACGATTGTTAGTCCCAGAAATTGAAAACAATGCTTATGCAAAATTCTGGGGGGGGAGGACAAACAAAGTCAGGAGCCCATCAGTAGGAGCTTTCAATTGCCCTATATTACTATCGCGGCGATTTCACAGACCAATTTATTTTTAGATTGAATTTCCCGCCAAAATCAGACTCCCACTGGAGCCCAATCACCAATCACAAGTCGCTGCACGTGCCACAAGTATCTGCACTTGCAGAGCCTTAATTTGTTTTCGCTCATTAAAACTATTGTTTTGTGGCGCTCTCGTTGCCGTTGCCGTTGCCGTCCTTGTTTCCCTATTTCGCGGGAAAAGATAGTACAAAAATAGATCGGGCTGTAAAATTGCTGTGACATAGGCTTAGTATGGGAGCTGTACGCTCCTAGTAATGGGCTCCTGACAAAGTGTATTATGGGAAATGTGGAAGTGGCGAATAGTGTCAATTTTGGCAATGAAGGCGATTTGACAATATAGGTCTATTTTGTTTCAAATGCTGATATTCCCGACTGATCATTCTAGTTCCGCACCTGTTTCGGTAGCCTGACGAGAATCGTCTCCGCTTTTTAAAGTTTTTTCTTCAACCATTGTCACTTTGAGTGTACGAAAGTATTTATTACCTTCTCTTCAAATTAACATTCATTCTTAGCTCGGAAGTGGATATGCCATTTCCGATCGAGTGTTTTGTCACTCACTCTTTCGCTCAGCCCAATCTTGTTACACGTTTGGTATATGCCCTGAATCAGTGCATATGTCAGGTTGTGGTTCAATTCTATCCCTGGTTCAATTTTTATTGTGCTTTGTTTTGTGCTCATTATCATAAATTACCATACACAAGAACAAAAGAAAGAAATTCAACCGAAGACAGTAAAATTGAACTACGACACATACGCTTGGCATATATTCCGCATATGTAATCAACTAAAATTCCAACCACGAAGCGCATATACTGTACAACCTAAATTACGATCATGAAAACGGCAAAATGAAATAATTTAGATAATCAGTTTCTTGACGTTTGATTGGTTAAGAGACGAGTAAGTCGTCTATAAATAACTGATCACGAATAACAAATCAATACGAACAAACTAAAAGCAATGACCTCAAGGCAGAGAAGGCAGCGCAACTGAACTAATAGGCAAATTTAGCAACAGAACGGGAACGTCATTTGTGGACGCGAGAGCGCGCGGAAAGGACTGAACAACGACTTCCGGTGCTCAATTTGCTGCTCTGCCATTGGTCAAGTCGGTATTTAGATCTGCGCGCGCCGTTGTCAAGAAGTCCCCGTTGTCTTTGCTAAATCAGCCTAATGCCCTTGCCGCAGCCCGAACATTATTTAGAAGGAGCGCCAGTGAATTAGTAGAAGTTAACTAAAATCTTCATCGCAGCTATTCGAAAAACAACAGAGTGATGAAATTTATTTTTAAACCTGTCTTTGATAGAGGCATCATGAAAAATGCACTTCAAGAGTTATTTGAGCAATAGACTGCATTTTTCTAGGGGATTGCCAGTGTAATAAACCCACGCGGGATGATGGGAGAATAAGAAAAAAGCTTGTAAATCCCAGCAACCCGCGTGGCTTTATCACGTCGGGAAACCCTGATAAAAAATACGGTCTATTGCTTTTATAAAACATTTGTAAGTAGTAGTAAGGAGTTTCACAATCTTCAACAATAGTGGTTTATTCTGTCTCTCAAGTGGTAAGCATTTAGGATAGATAATAGGTGTAATCGTAGATGTAAGTAATGACGTAACCGATTTACAAGCTCAACTAGGTTTTTATATCAGTTGTGCAAGAGTTATTTGTTTGTACAGCTTTACTTAGTCTTCAAAGTGCAGTGTGGTAAACGCCAGGTGGTAGAACAAAAAGATCTACTTTAACATTCAAAATTTGTGCGAACAGTTTCCCAGTGAGATTACATATTGATAGCAAAACGTATTCGTATTGGAAGGAACTAAAACCCTATAGTGTGAAAGAAAACAAAATTACGGACTGCAAATGATGAAATCGTTTAATGAGCAAAGACAGGTAGACTCGAAACACTCGAAAGGAGCTAACTCATTAAATATTCCTCTCCAGAAACTTCAAGTAATTGAAAAGCGCTGTAGAAATGCACTGAGCTAACGGAGCAAGACAATTGAAAGTAGTACATCGTCTACAGCTTTATGCCAAGAATACGCCTCTAAAGACATACGCCCTACTTCGTCTAAAGAACTGCGCCCATTTCCATTCATTCCATTCATTCCATTCATGTTCTAGCAAAAAAATTCTAAACTGCAAAAAACTATTTAAATGGGATGACATTATTTACTTCCAGGCCTAGTCAATCGATAGAAATCGATATCGGAAATCAATCGATGCACTCGACATCAATCGATATCAATCACCGATTCCTATCGATTGATATCGGTAATCGATAACAATCGAACTCAGAGAAAAAAACTTATTGATTGTTATTGATTGGCAAAAATCTATAACAATCGATAATAATCGATAATCATCGAAAACAATCTATAATCCAAACTTTGTTTCAAACATATTACTTAAGACTGGCGTTGCTATCCAGTAAACAAATATTATTTATTTGAAGACAGTCTGATCAACTGAAGATTTGACTTGGCATATTTATTACTATATAGATATAGTTTCGTACCGCACAACCTGTACGGCACTCGTCAGATAAATAGCCAAATGTAAACTTACAACGTAAAGCTGGTAACTATATATACAGGAGGAGTGGAAAAGTATAAGATTACAACGGTTTCTCAACTAAACAATAGACGTTTAAAATCCGCGTGACAATGGAAGTAAGCGTGACTGTGACGTGAGTTCAGCGATTTCCCATGGCACGCACCACAAAAGGAGGGAAAAACAAAGCGTAGCATACAAACCTCTTCCCACAGTCCCACAACACACCACCATGAATTTAAAACAACTAATATTTAATTGAATAGAGAAAAGTAAACACGGCAAAATTAATACTAAGAAGTAAATAATTCTTATTCCTAAAACTTGTAATATATATTAATATTACAAACTAAGTTGGGTGTATAAAACTAACCTTAGTTAAATAATTACCTAATCCTTAACTTAACCTCAACGATAATACTTTTTTTTGCTAATTACTTTACACTGATATTTACAGCCAACAGTTCAGTTCCTCTCAGTTTCTTTAACTTCCTGTGAATGTCTTGTCCAACAAACCGAAACACTCTCCCCACACGTGCTCCACCAGCCTTACTCCCGTTCTCCCAAAAGATTCCTTCCCTGTTACCTTTTCGGCAGTCAATGTCGCTTTTACCTCCTTGCTAGTGTTCCTTCCCTTTTGCAGCTAGGTCTACAGTCAACGCGACTCGCCGTTTCTTTCTGTCCTCGGGCCCACGAACGCCACTTTTGACAAATGGGTTTTGTCCTTGAACCTTGGTCGGTGTCTGCTAATGACTTTTAGCAAGGAAAACGCGTTTTGTGCCCTTAGGCTGTTCAACTCCTCTTCTCAATTCTTCTCTCCAAGTCACCTTCCTTTCCGTCGACCAACTGTTCACCACTTCAACCACCAACCACCTTTTGCGGCTTACATTTATAAGTTTATATTAATTAGTTGCGCAATTAACACTAAACCTACAAACATACTTATTGAAAAACACGGTACCTTACAACATTCCTACATGAGTAGCACTATACTAAATTAACACTAAAATAACAATAAACTTACAAGCGTTTTCAAATGAGGGACTCAGTTACAATACAGCTCTAATTACGAACGACACTACAATGATGAAACATCACTAGATAATTAACACTAGGACCATACGAAACGCTAAAACCGAAAAACTGAAACAAAAAGCTAAAAAAAAAAAAACAAATCATCACACCTCCACCCTGAATAAGTCTAGTTTTGGGGTGGGCTACCCAAAAATGGAAAAGGGTTAATGATGATAATGTGGGGTAGCAAGCTTAAACTTGGCTGATGGCATCGACGTTTGAGTTGTTCCTGCCTTGTCTGTGTTCCAGTATCATCTCGTATTCCTGCAGCGTGACACTCCAACGCAATAATTTCTTATTTTTGTCACGTACTTGGTTTAGCCATACCAGAGGATTATGGTCCGTTTGGAGCCTAAATTTCCTACCAAAAAGATAGTACCTAAAATGTTTTACGGTCCATACTATCCCCAGACATTCCTTCTCTGTGGTAGATACCTTTTCTTCTCTAGGCTGTAGTTTTCTACTCGCAAATGCTACGGGATGTTCTAGGCCTTCCTGATCTTTCTGGCTCAAAATTGCTCCTAGGCTTCTGTTTGAGGCATCTACTTGGAGAATAAATTCCTGATCCCAATGTGGAGGCCTCAATATAGAGGGTTGTTGTAGAAGTTGCTTTAAATCTTGGAATGCAGATTCGTGAGCATCTTCCCATTTAATTTTCGTGGGGCCTTTAGCTTTCGTCAGGTCCGTAAGGACAGTTGGGAATGAACCTGCGATAGTAACCCACTAGGCCTAGGAATGATCTAACCTGCCTCTTAGTTTCAGGGATAGGGTAATCTTTAATTGACTGTACGAGGGCTGTTCTTGGCTCAATGCGATCTCCACCGACACGGTGTCCGACAAAGTCCACTGTAGACATTGCGATTTTGCACTTAGAAGGACGCGCGTTTAGCTTACAACTACGCAGACGTTCTAGAACGTGTTGTAGTTCAAAAACATGCTGTGGAAAAGAAGAAGGTGTATCAACTTCGACGGCAGCTGCGAAGTCTAGTCCTTTCAATACGGTTTCTGACATCATCCTCTGAAAGGTTGCCGGGGCTAGCTGTTTTCATCCAAAAAGGCATAACTAAAAACTCGTACAGGCCTTTTGATGGTATGAAAGCCGACTTCTCAATCATGGACTCTTCTAAGGGAATCTGCCAGTACCCTTTTGTAAGATTGATTGTACTGATAAATTTAGCAGAGGCGACTTTCTCAATCATTCTCTCCATAGACGGGATTGGATAGGCATCCATCCTCGTTACACTATTGAGTTTCCTGTAGTCAACACAAAACCTAACTGTGTCATCCGGTTTGGGAACAATAACAACAGGGGATGCCCATGGACTCATTGAGGGGCGGATTATTCCCATTTCCAACATTTTCTCGATCTCCCTATTAACTTCTTCCTCAAGCTTTTGTGGAACCTTATAAGGGGGAGAGCGAATGGGTGGTGAGTCTCCTGTGTCGATCTTATGGGTGTCTACGTGGGACAGATTTGGTTGTCCAGAAAACACGTCAGAGAATTTGCTTAGGCAACTCCTTAACGCTCTGCCTCTGAGGCCCAGTTAACTCGTCCGAGACCACCACATCTTCCCACGTTTCCTCATTACCAAGGGGTGGCACGTCTTTTTCATGGGGTAATGCCATCTCTGGTGACTCCGGCATTACTAGAGCAGCTACTTCATCTCTACTCTGCCATTTGCTTAAGTTAATATGGTAGGTGCGATACTGTTTGCGGGGTTTTCCCGTATCTACTTCATAATTCAATCCGTGGTCTGAAACCTTCGTCACCGTATAGGGTCCTTGCCACTGCATTTCCAATTTGTTCCCGGGGGAGGGTAGCAAAACTAATGCTTTATCTCCGACTTCCAAGCGACGACGCGAGCTGTGAGCATCGTGCAAACGCTTCTGCTTACATTGTGTGCGTTCCAAGTTTGTCTTAACAATTTGTTGCATTGTGGCAAGCCGTCTACGAAACTCGAGGATATAACTAATCAAATTTTCTAACCAGCTCTCCTTTACAACAGCAAGCAGACCCCTCACAGTACGACCAAAGAGAAGTTCAATGGGGAGTATCCTGTACACGCGCAAGGTACTTCTCTATAAGCAAAGAGTAGATATGGAAGGTATTTATCCCAAGTTTGTACACGATCTCTCACAAATTTCCTAAGCATAGACTTAAACGTGCCGTTAAAACGCTCGACTAAACCATTGGCTTCAGGGTGGTAAGTTGACGTTTTAATGTGAGTGACCCCTAGTTGCTCATAAAATTGGGACATAAGTTTCCCCATGAAATTGGATCCTTGGTTAGTAACTATTTCGTCTGGAATGCTAACCTTACAGAAATATTGCATCGATGCATTTTCAACCGACTTGGAGCTTATCGTACGCAAAGGTATGGCTTCAGGATACCGTGTGGCGTAATCTACGATAGTGTACCTACAGTGTACCTACAGATGTAGTTTTAGGTAATTCACCAACAATATCAATTACAATCTTCCTAAAGGGTTCTGCTACGACCTCCACCGGCTTCAAGGATGCCCTATTGGACTTCAACTTTCTAGCTACAATCTGACATTATGGGGATGTAGCACAATATTTCCGAACGACAAATGAAAGTCCTGGCCAGAAAAAGTGCGCGGCAATACGGTCTAAGGTTTTTGCGTTACCCATGTGACCTGCCAAAGGAATCGTGTGGCCAACCCTTAAGATCTTATTCCTACACGATTCCGGAACAACAATTCGATCAACATACCTTGTCCCATTATGATCATTTACAGAGAATTTGCGATGCATAAGAAATCCACTACTCTGTAAAAAGTAGCCATTAGTTTCCTCTGGTGCTTTCTTAGTCGCCCCAGGTCGTACCTTGTGAAGCGTTACATCCAACATCTGATCTTCTGTCAGTTGGTTCCTGTTTCTGTCCAGAATATTAATGGGGAACTCTTCCTTAGCTATGTCATTTTCTCTGTTACTGTCTGAATTTTCTTCACTTGTTTCTTCCGGCTCCTCGTCACCGAAAAACATCCGCAAGTCACCCTGTTCCAATCCGTCTTGCTTGAGCTCTTTCTTTGAAAGGCTTTTAACTGCAAGCGAGTTCTCGCGGTCGATCAGCGCGTCCACTCTCTGCTGGGCATCTTCCAATGCTTTCTTATGCCATGTCAAAACAAAAGCTTCAGCATTATTACAGTTAAAACCTGAAAAATTTCGTTCCCGTTGCTCAAGGACATTTTCCCGAGAAAGGGTTTGTCCAAAGGACGATCTACCAAGGAGACAATCAACAGGTAGTCTGTCCAACATCCCAACTAATTCTTTATGCTTCCCCTGTGAACTTTCAATTTCAACCCAGGCCAGGGGTACCACGAGACGTTTACCCGTTGCGGTTAAGACTGAAATTTTGTCGCCGGTTAAAGCACCATTTTCCACAAACCTCTTCTGCACCAGCGTTCTTGTACAACCTGAATCGACCACCATTTCTGTTATTTTTCCTTCTGTCTTGCTCCGGACGTTACATGGTGGATTTTCCAATGGTTCCGATTTCAGGGGCGTCATACATAACAAAAACCCTTGCGACGGTCCACTACGACCCCTCTCACCGTCAGAAACGACATATGGCCTTGCTTGCCGCATTTGAAACATGTAATTTCGGTTCTATTATTTCTCTTGATGGGATTATGGACAGGTTTTGTTTGTACTCTTAATCCTCGTTCTCGTTTCGGTTCCTGAGGGGAAATCTCTCTTTTAGGGTGAGGCTGCTTCTGAGAACTAAATCCCCGACCTTTTCCAAATGAAGCATACTGACCTTCCACAAGAGGGCCTTTCCTGGACTGAACATGCAAATTTGCGAGATGCCCAAGTTCTTCTGCCGTTCTTGGTTTCTTCTCTTTCAACCAGGCTCTTAGCTCCGGGCTAACTGCGTCGAGAAGTCTCTCTATCATGATCTGTTCCAAGATCATTTCTGCATTACCGGTTGCCTCAGCGACGGCCATCCAACGATTCAGGTACCTACGGGTTCTATTATCCCACTGGACAAAATCGTCGCCTGGTTTCTTTTCCGACGTTCGAGATCTAAATCTATCATGATCTGCTGTTTGTTGGTATGCCTTAATGATGATTGCTTTACTTTCCTCGTAGTCCTGAGAGGCCGGGTCTTGAATTTCTAGGTAAATGGATCTGGCCTTCTCGGTGAGCTTAGGGACTAAGTTTCCGACCCACTCCTCCTTGGGTAACGATTGGGCCCTAGCAGTCATTTGAAATATCCTGAAATAATCATCGATGTCTTCATTTATGAACATAGGTTTCCTATTATTACTCTGTTGCCTTTCTGCCTCTCTAATTGCAAACTTTCTTCTACGTTTCCCAAAATTTTTACTGCCGGATTTGAACATGTTCTAGCATGATTTTGTCGATGAAATTTTGGCTGTTGTATGTTTTCAGCATGGAGATTCTTAAAACGCTTTAGTATGTTTTTGTCATCCTTTAAGTGGCGTTTTTATTACATTTTATTTTTGAGCACTGTTCCCGTTTTTGCTTTGGGAACGTTCCCATCATGGGACGATTGTTCCTATTTGAAGTGGTCCTTTTAGCATCAAAAGGAACAAACTGCTGTGAAAAATAGGAACAAAGTGTTCATTTAGAGCTAAAAAGAACCTTTTGTTCCGCATTTTTAACATTGAAAGGAACGTTTTGTTCCTCAAATGAGTGACTTAGGAACAAGTGTTCCCTATGGTATTGTTCCTCTTTTAATCATTTTGGTCCTTTTTATGCAGTTGAGGAACAATTGTTCCTATTAATGCCTTCCCTTTTGGAGTAGCTGTTCCTTTATGCTGGCGTGAGGAACTTTCGTTCCCAAATGCTTACGTTCCTTTTTCGTGTAAAGGAACGTTTGTTCCTTTCTTTCGTCGTTCCTGCTTTGAAAATTGGTTCCTTTTCGTTCATTTGAGGAACAATTGTTCCCATTAATGGTTCCGTTTTGAATGAAATGTTCCTTTTTATGGGCACGTGGAACAGTTTGTTCCTAAACATCAGTTCCTATTTGTGCACGATGGTTCCTATTTAGAAAACGGCAGTTCCTTTGTGCATGTTGTTCAACAGAAACATTCTTCTCTTCTTGCCATCTTGTCAGTTTATTGCTTTTAAAATGGTAAAACGTTTGGTGTATAGTTTTAAGCTGGAAAAAACTCGAAACACAGTCCATAACATATTTTAAAAGACATTTCGAGGCGCTTATTGACTTGTCCGGACAAGGTTGAACATAATCGCACCAACGTCATATGTCACCTTAGATTTGCAAGTTTAATTACGAATAGCACACACGGCCACGCCTGAGCAAGTGGGGGCAAGTCGGGGCAAGTTGCACAAAGCAGCCATTCTTTTTTTCCGTCGCCTTTGTAGTTTGTTCACAATTTATGCAAGTGGAACAAACTGTGTGAATCACACAGATGTCAGAGATGAACAAGAAAGGCAAGGTTGACTGGTCGAAAATCGATGGTTCATCACCGAAACCGAAACGGCTTCACTTGGAAAAAGACGAAACAGATAGCTTGTATCACTGTCCAATACAAGTGTGTGATCACGATGGATTTAAAAGTGAACGCGGTTGCAGGAAACACGTGAACACCAAGCACAGTTGGTTCTTGTTCTTTGACGAAAAGCCCGTTGCAAGTACCAAAGAACTTGCCGATGACGATAAAGCAGCGAGCGAAATCGCAAAACCACCCGCCAGAGTATTGCCATCATTTTCGGTTTGCAGCCAAATTGGCGAATCATTCACGAAATGGTTGACTGGAAGTGGCGGTGGTTGCAAGAAAGATCGCGCAGCTCAGCAGATTGTCAAGAGGTGTTTCAAATTTCTCAAATTTTGCTGCGAAGACGAGGAGGAATTGAGTTTTGAAGTGCTGGACTTTAGCCTGTGTTCTCACAGTCTGTTATTCAAGTTTATCGATCACTTGCAGGACGAATGCAAGCTAGGACACGGTGGACGATTGGGCTACATTGATGCCATCTCTGAAATGATCGACTTCAGAAAAATAAATGGCGCCTCTGACGCAGTTCTCCGAAACATGTCATCGACAGAATTGTACCTGAAAAGAGCTCGCAAGACGGTGGCAAAGATGATGAGATTGCAGTGGACACAAGATCTAGACATTGAAACTCTGGATGCTAGGGGGCACTGGGCAACCCTGGAAGAACTGTTAGAAGTGGTAACGTTTCATTTGCCTCGTTACGAAAACACCGTGAAGACGTGCAAGACAAGTCCGGGTCAAGTCAACCCGTCGGACTTAACATTTGCCACGAAATTTGTAGCGGTGTATTTGTTCATCAAGGTGAAGGGGTCTCGCCCTATGACTTATCAGTACTTGACAGTCGACATGGTTAAGACGGCCAAGGAGAACGGGGGATTTATCGACCACAAAAAAGTTCAAGACTGCTGGCAAGTACGGATTTGACTCGTTGATTCTGACCGACGCAAGCATGCAGGTGCTCGATGGCTACATCGATTTCGTAAGACCATTGCTGAAACCCCAGTGCGAGTTCGTTCTGGTGACGAGCAATGGGGGCCAACACAGCAAATTGGGCGATGTCATGAGCAAACTAGTCTTTGACGCAATCGGAAAGTACATTCACCCGACGCGCTATCGCCAAATCGTCGAAACGCAAAGCCTCAATCAGCTCATTAGCAAAGAGCAAAGGATTTTGTCGGAAGATCAGAAACACAGCTCAGCCGTCGCCAAAGTTCACTCTCAAAAGCAGAGGTCGCGCGAAGTTGCTGCGAAGGCTCACGAGTGTCTGCAAAAGCTACAAGGTGCTAAAGGCTCCGAACTGGATAAGGAGGTGAATACGAGATTTCGCGATTCAACGTCAAGTTCTGCGGCACTGGCTGAAAGCGCAGAATCGAAAAGCGTGGTGCCCCCTGAGAGGAATGCCCCACCGACAAACCCATTGCGAATCCAAAGAAGTCAGCGCAGGGCGTTGAAATTTACAGCATACGAGGACGAGTTTCTCAAGGAAGGCATTGCTAAGCACGGTTTTGGACAATGGACCGCTATTTTGAGAGATCCCGAGTACACGTTTCAAGAGGGCAGAACGGCAGACTCTCTAAAGAAAAGGGCGGGACTCAAATTTTCACCAGGGTCATGCACCTGAACTGAACACTTTTTCTAAACGCCGAGATAAGTTGTTTTTGGCATATCTACTACTAAGAAAGCTTGTCGTGCTTCCTCGTTAAAGTAAAAACCAACAGCAGTCATTGATTAAGCAAAATGCTTGCCATTCATTGAACTGAACTGCCACAGAACTATAATGATGTTTCTCTTACAAATTAAAGCGTGAGTTTAATGAATGTAATATATTATGTACTCTCTAAAGAAAAGGGCTGGACTCAAATTTTATTAGCCAAAATAAACTATAACTAAGCCTTAAACGAGATCATTTTTGACTGAAAAAATACTTCGTTATAGTGTTCTGAGCCTTTCTGTGTCTGGGCTGACTGCTGGCGGGTCTCTTTCGCTTCCTAGTGGAACTCTCTCTGAGCAATGCTTCTGATAGTGTGCAGTCGTCGTTTTCGCGGAACTGTCTACAGTGGCCACTCGTAATCGGCACGGGGGTCATGAACATTGCTTCTTCGTCACTGTTCTTTTCAGCTTCGGGGGAAGCTGGCGAAACTTCCTCTAGGGTACATTGCGATGATTCTCCGAGATCATGGATAGTCGGCAATGTCTGGACCAGATTGGTTACCAGATGTCTGTCTTCTTTCTTTAGCAGACCTTCAGCACAACACCATCGTCTCCTTGCTTCTAACGCAAACTCGCACTTTATGGTGCCCAAGTTTTCATGATGGTTCTTGAGTTTGTCTTGCAGCACCTCTCTGTATGCGTCCATCGACGCCCTAGTTTCTCGATCCAACACTGCTGAAAGGGTTAGGTTGCACTGGTATAGGTCCCTCTCGGTCGCTTGTAGCCACGGTGACTCAAACGCCTTTTTCGCTCGCTCTCTCTTGGCCACCAGTTCTTCTCGCCGAGCCTGCGCGTTGGCTACCTCCAAGTCGCGCCGTATTGGCGTAGGCAGGGGATCTGAACTATCTCTGGAAAGCAATTCCACATGCTCCTCTGTGACGCCTCTGGACAAAAGGTTTTGCCGTCTGTCTTGATACATTCGCTCTTCAAACTCCTTCGCTGCCTGGACCTCCTTAAGCCGTGCCTGCAACATTTGAGATAATTGGCGGTAACGAAGAGACATTGGAGAACACTGCTCGAGCGCTCTCTCCAACACAGCAACCATTTCATCCTGGTCTAAAGCGAGACGTTCTTCTTGGGTGATCTCTCGTGGGACTTCTCTGTCTTCTCTCGTGGAGTTTTCGCCACCGTTTTCTTCAGTGGTGCTTGCCAACGTATCAGCCAACGACAAACTTCTGAGGGCGTCTTTCTCAAGCTCTGGCAGTGAACCATCGAAATTAGCCGCTTGGTCTTCGTCACTGACCCCCGTGTCGTCTGATTCATCGTCATTATTTACCTGGCGCGCCTTTTCTGCCGCCCACACCACGCAGTGCATTGGGTTTTTTCTCAACCATCCTGCAGCCTTTTTCTTTGGTTCTGGCAGGCTCTTAAATGTATAATGTCGAAGTCGTCTGTCTATGGCTGGTTGGTCTTCGGGCTTGAACTGCAATTTCTGTTGGGCAGTTAGTAACATGGGGCACCGGTTGATGAATGATTTGGCTGTCTGGTACTTTACATCGGCTGCTGTGTAGCCCCCCTGAGTCAATATCTTCCAGTCATCTATTTCCATAGTCGAGATGGATGCTTCGTCAATAAAAATGACTTCGGTGGTTTTATTGATCATTGCTTTGTTAAAAGCTCTCTGTTTCGTAACGGTTGCAATGTTGGAGTGGTGGATGAGTCCAAGGACTGGTTGAAAGAGACTAGTCTTCCCGCTATTGGCGTCCCCGATTAGACACGGAACTTTGTCTTTGTGACGTTTCTGATTAAAGTGTAGTAACTTTAGAAAGTCGTCGCAGAACTCACTGATGTCGCTGTCCGTTAGGCTGTTTTCTAGGATTTCCCTGAAGTACTTAGGATCTGCATTTCGTTGAGGATCGTACTTTGAGAAAGCACGTGGCGTGACCAGGCCAATTTTTTCTTCTGGAATGGGACTTTCCAAAAAGCGCCTTTCTTTAATGGACCAGCAGTGGCCAGCATTCACTTCAATGAGGTTGTAGTCGACCCTAATTGGACGTATGACTTCGCAATCTGGATTGGCAAGAATGTCGATTACTCTTCTCATGTTCTTTAACAACCTCCCCTTGAAAGATTCGTTCGACGCAAGGCAATTTACAAATGCACTGACCTCGCATTTGTAGCCGTATGTGTACTTCGCTTCGGATTTCTTCTTGTAAATCTTGCCTCGGAACAGTGCATACTCCAATTTCTTCATGGCGATACCAATGTCGTTTATTAGGACAGTCAAATGATCTGATAGTCGTGCGTCGTCATCTACTTTTGTAGTTCCCTGGCTTTCATCGTGAAATCCCAAAACATCAATCGTTAGCTTTGCATCTAGAAGTTTGGCGATAGCTTCTTGTAGCGTGGAACTATAGGACGGATTTATGAGACAACATCTAACAACGTTCTCTGTACCGCAATCGCCGTCGAATTCAAAATCACCAAACAAACACTCCATTTCTCGCTGGAAGCATTTCTCATAGGAATCATTTACTAGCTCTTGAATCATAGGATTCTTGTGATCTTTTAAGACTTGGAACAGTTCTTTCATGGCAGTAGCTTCTTTGCCTTCGTAGCATGGTACCTAGCAAAAACAAGTAGTACCTGATCAACTTGAGATTGTAGTAAAGTTCATATGCTCCAGTCCAATTCGTATGATAGTTTCTCGGACTACTTTTAGCCAGAAGAGCCAAAAACTTGCCTAACGCTTCGAAGATATTTCATGTAATTTCAAAAGCACTGATTTTGTTTACTGCGGTAGAACTTACGCACGGTGTTGTCAATTTTTTTTTATAAAATATGTATCTGGTCCTTTTTTGAGAGTTTTTATGTATATAATAAATATTGGTGTACCTGTTTTGCTGTGGTGTCCACATCACAATCCAGTAGTGCACGGTGAATGGTAAGAGGGTTAGCAGGAGCACCATTTGGGGTTGTCAATGCTATCCAGTATTCAACAGACGGACGTAATTTGTCGTTTATTACTGTAGGGTGGTTCAAAATCCATTCTTGTGTAGAACTAATGGCAGCTTGGCTCGGGGTTAATACTTCGTCGACGTTCTCATCGCTGTCTTCACCATCGTTGTTTGATGCTTTTTTCCCTTTGCTCTTCTTGCGTCCTTGTGCACTTATTGCACTAAAGAAAAATGCGACGTTTTTAATATCTATGCAAATTAAGAGAAAAACGATCAGAATAGTCATTCAGCGACAACTTTATATCATGAACTGACAAGCTAAGACATAAGCAAGATCGTAGTTCAAAGGAAATACTCACCACTTATTGCTTTGTCACAAGTCTCTCTTTTCGAACACACGTCACCCCATGCGGTCTGTAAACCTTCTTCGCTGACTTTGCAAATACATTGTGCTCTGATAATGCTACATTTTCCCGATATTATAGGGCTTATGTAACACAGTGCTACACTTCTTATAGCCTGGCTGTTCAGTTGCCGACATGGATATCGTGTTCTGTTCATGGTGCCACCGATTTTACCTCAAGGAGCAAGCTGAATTTATACCAAATCGACTTGTGATATCTCGGGGAATATATTTGGCAAAAGAAAACAAAGTCAATGGTAAACTGAGGAAGTGTTGATTTGAAACACAATAAACCTTTGAGAAATGCTACACGCCAACAATTTGCAGTGACCTGTTTGTTTAACTATTTTCTATATCTGTGTACTGCTCATGGTGCCACCGATTCTGCCTTCAAAGGAACAAGCTGAATTTATATCAAATCGACTTGTGATATCTCGGGGAATATATTTGGCTAAAGAAAAAAAAAGTTCAAGGGTAAACTGAAGAAGTGTTGATTTGAGATAAGAAATTGTACCACAATAAACCTTTGAGAATTGCTAACGAGACGCAAACAATTTGCAGTGACTTGTTTGTTTAGCTGCTTTCTATATCTCGTTGTGATTTATTCAATTCTTCATTCTGAACTGTAGAAGATTCTATAACAATGGAAATAGAATACATTAACATATGAGATATTTCCAGTTTTAACTAGAAGTTAAATAATGAAAACATCTCTGTTCTCCGTGATATCCGTCAAATCTGCCCAATATAGAGATTTCTTACAAGACGTTGAACTTCCAGTTTGATGTGGAAGCTCGACTGTGGTCATTTTTTTCTTAAACACGGCGGTTATCACGGATTTGATGGTAACCAGTCAGTAAAGATTTATTTAATACTTCTTTTTGAATCTGTAAATATTTTTATAACAATGGAAATAGAATATATTATTATTTTAGATATTTACAGTATTAACTAGTGGAATTAAATTAATAGAACATCTCTGTTCTCCGTGATATCCGTCAAATCTGCCCAATATAGAGATTTCTTACAAGACGTTGAACTTCCAGTTTGATGTGGAAGCTCGACTGTGGTCATTTTTTTCTTAAACACGGCGGTTATCACGGATTTGATGGTAACCAGTCAGTAAAGATTTATTTAATACTTCTTTTTGAATCTGTAAATATTTTTATAACAATGGAAATAGAATATATTATTATTTTAGATATTTACAGTATTAACTAGTGGAATTAAATTAATAGAACATCTCTGTTCTCCGTGATATCCGTCAAATCTGCCCAATATAGAGATTTCTTACAAGACGTTGAACTTCCAGTTTGATGTGGAAGCTCGACTGTGGTCATTTTTTTCTTAAACACGGCGGTTATCACGGATTTGATGGTAACCAGTCAGTAAAGATTTATTTAATACTTCTTTTTGATTCTGTAAATATTTTTATAACAATGGAAATAGAATATATTATTATTTTAGATATTTACAGTGTTAACTAGTGGAATTAAATTAATAGAACATCTCTGTTCTCCGTGATATCCGTCAAATCTGCCCAATATAGAGAATTCTTACAAGAGGTTGAACTTCCAGTTTGATGTGGAAGCTCGACTGTGGTCATTTTTTTCTTAAACACGGCGGTTATCACGGATTTGATGGTAACCAGTCAGTAAAGATTTATTTAATACTTCTTTTTGATTCTGTAAATATTTTTATAACAATGGAAATCGAATATATTATTATTTTAAATATTTACAGTATTAACTAGTGGAATTAAATTAATAGAACATCTCTGTTCTCCGTGATATCCGTCAAATCTGCCCAATATAGAGAATTCTTACAAGAGGTTGAACTTCCAGTTTGATGTGGAAGCTCGACTGTGGTCATTTTTTTCTTAAACACGGTGGTTATCGCGGATTTGATGGTTACCAGTCAGTAAAGATTTATTTAATACTTCTTTTTGAATCTGTAAATATTTTTATAACAATGGGAATAGAATATATTATTATATTAGATATTTACAGTTCTTACTGGAAGTATTTGTTAATTAAGATTTCTCTACTCTCCGTGATATCCATCAAATCTGGCCGATCTAGAGATTTCTTACAACAGGTTGAACTTCCAGTTTGATGTGGAAGCTCGACTGTGTTCATTTTTTCTTGAACAAGGCGGATATCACGGCTTTGATGGCAATGAGCCAGGTCTGTCATTTTTGCACTTCTTTTTTGAAAACTGGTCGACATTCAGCATTTCTTTCTTAACATAGCAGGTTTCACGGATTTAGTGGAGACTGAACAGAAAAGGAACGTTTGGGCCTTTTTTTGTCGTTCCCTTAATTCAGGTGGCAAACCACACAGTATCGCTCTTAAAAATAGATGCCGACTTCAATTTTCCTCGAAAAGTATCCAAACACCGTTTTTACCTTTTGCCTTATTAGACAACACCACTATAACGAGCATCAAATGGTTAATTTCAGAGATAAATCGAAAGTTTGAAGAGGAACAAAATTTTTGGGAAACGATCTTTCTCGTTTCTAAGAACCCTAAGTCTTTCCTCCTCCCTGACTAGTCTCTCTTCCTCCTCACGTGCTTTCTGTCTTTCGTAATTCCATCTCTCTCTCTCAGCCTCTCTTTCGGCCTCGCGTCTCTCTCTCTGTCTATCTGCCTCTGATGCTCTCTTTTCTCCCTTTCGGCCTCCCTTTCTTCCTGCATAATTTTCCTGCGCAATTGCAATATTTCTAACTCACGCTCTTAAAGTCGTAGACGTTGTTCAAGATTGAGTTCAGTTGGGGCCACTTCTTGTCCTTAAGCAGCATCTTCCCCCGATAATAGCCTATCATGTACCCTGAGCGTGCTTGCCAGAGTTTTTACCCCATCCTTACTAACGAAAGCAATTTGTCGTTTACTAGCCTCAGTTCTAAGGTCCCCTAATGACCATGAATCGTAATCACTTTCTTTCGGAGCCATAGTAACTATTCCTGATATCTTGCGTGACTGTGTCTGAAGTGTATGTCCACTCCCAAGGGAACTTTTATCCCACTCCTGACACCAAAATTGTGACGTGAGTCTAGCGATTTCCCTTGGCACGCACCACAAAAGGAGGGAAAAACAAAGCGTAGCATACAAACCTCTTCCCACAGTCCCACAACACACCACCATGAATTTAAAACAACTAATATTTAATTGAATAGAGAAAAGTAAACACGGCAAAATTAATACTAAGAAGTAAATAATTCTTATTCCTAAAACTTGTAATATATATTAATATTACAAACTAAGTTGGGTGTATAAAACTAACCTTAGTTAAATAATTACCTAATCCTTAACTTAACCTAAACGGTAATACTTTACACTGATATTTACAGCCAACAGTTCAGTTCCTCTCAGTTTCTTTAACTTCCTGTGAATGTCTTGTCCAACAAACCGAAACACTCTCCCCACACGTGCTCCACCAGCCTTACTCCCGTTCTCCCAAAAGATTCCTTCCCTGTTACCTTTTCGGCAGTCAATGTCGCTTTTACCTCCATGCTAGTGTTCCTTCCCTTTTGCAGCTAGGTCTACAGTCAACGCGACTCGCCGTTTCTCTTAGTATAACTTCTTCTTCTTCTTCTTTCTGTCCTCGGGCCCACGAACACCACCTTTGACAAATGGGTTTTGTCCTTGAACCTTGGTCGGTGTCTGCTAATGACTTTTAGCAAGGAAAACGTGTTTTGTGCCCTTAGGTCGCTCAACTCCTCTTCTCAATTCTTCTCTCTAATTACGAACGAAACTACAATGATGAATTAACACTAGATAATTAACACTAGGACCATACAAAACACTAAAACCGAAAAACTGAAACAAAAAGCTAAAAACAAAAACAAATCATCGTAGTGACACTGACATTTATGTACTTAAGATGACCAGAAAAGTTTAAATTTACAACGGTTTCTGTTTCGGATAAACAACGGACACATTAAAATGGGAGTTATTAAGCGCCAGTTTTGACATTTTTGAGGAGAAATTTGTTTGCGTGTCTATAGGAAGTAATAAGTTCATTACGTTTGTTCAAGGTGGCTAAATCAGGCCTGCAAATTATAAAATACTTCTCCCACAGACACAAATTACATCGATTGGAAGCGGGGTTGTACGGAGAAGCTTGCTTTAAGATCTTTCAAGATATCCTAAAACCCGTTTTAGTGTCTTTCAACTGCCAAATATGCTTACTGAGTTCTGTGTTGAGTTTCTTGCTTGGATCGGTGAAAGAAGCTTTGTGGTTTGTGAATCTGGTTTTGAAGGAGTTTTCAGTTAGGCCTACGTAGGTTTTTTTGGTCGGGCTTGCTGTCTCCAGATATCACTGTTGCCTGATAGACAACGGACTCTTTGAGGCAATTGCCAGCCATAGGGCAGTCAGCCGGTTTTCTGAAGTTGCATGTTCTAGGCGACGGTGGTACGTTCTTCCTTAATAAGGATGACTTGTTATGGCCGTCGATGGTTTGACGTTAGACATGCAGTTAGACATGCAGCTGTAGCTGATTTTACGAACATTTGGTTTATCAACGGAGTTGATAATGTAAATTGACCACCGTACAGGGATTCGATTAGCTGACGTTTCGAGCGTTAGCCCTTCGTCGGAGCGATTCGCTCCGCAGCTAATCGAATCCCTGTACGGTGGTCAATTTACATTATCAACTCCGTTGATAAACCAAATTTTCGTGTTTCACTCCCCCACCGACGCAGCACCACAGTTTCTTTAGAAACTAATCCCCTTTATTCATTTGTAGCTGATTTTAACTGTGTTACGATTAAACATCTTATGTAACACGTGGCCATTTGGGAATTCTTCGTCTAGGATCTTGAGGAAAGCCCGTCCTACGTTGGTGGCGACATTTTTGCTGTATGGAGGGTTGTACCAAATGATTTCTCTGTGGCGATTCTTTCTGTTAGAGGTTGGAGGATCTGCTACACTTGGGGGATGGAATTCAAGACGGTGCTTGTGTCCGCTGTCGTCAAGAGCTTTCTGATAGAGTGGTGCTGCTTTGGTGAATGACTCTTCGTCATATGAAATCTCAGAGAGCCGGTTGTTGATGGACTTTGGTATGTTTTTGATGATCTGCGGTGGATGGTTAGATTTCTTGTTGATGTAAAGTGGGATGTTGTTGGGCTTAGTGTAAGGCATGTATTTTCCCTTATAGTTAAGTTAAGGGTGACATCGAGGAAGTTAACGATTTTCTTGTTGGCTTCAATGATAATTCTAAGGCCATGTTTGCTGAAGATGGCCCATAGGTCTTTCTTGATGAGCTCTACTTGGCATGGTGGTGCGTTGTTTACTCCAAGGCCGTCATCTCTGTATAAGCCGAAGTTGTTGCCATGTTTCTCTTTGATTTGGTGTTGGAGAAAAGTGCCAACGAGTTCACATGATTCGGCCCCGTCATAGCTGCCCATAGTGACATCGAAGAGGTTTGACGATGCTTTCTTTCCCCATGGCTCGCCAGAATTGTACAGAAGGGACTTTTTCGCGTGTAAGATGATGCGACGTTCGTCATCGGTGATGACAACGTAGCTGGATGCAAAATCTAGTGTGGCGTTTAGTAGGTCGATTGAAATGGATGGATAAAAATCGACTACGTCAAATGCGATGAGTGTGCAGTTATCCTTGTCATCTAAGCTGTTGAACCAGCTCAAGACAGCTTTAGTGTTTTTCCATTGGCTTAAGCTTAGTTTGTGAATAATGTTATTCTTTATTTCTTCAAGGATTTCTTTGCTGATTTTGCCTATCTTGCATTTGGCTGGGTTGATAAGGCGGCATGTGGGATTATTCACAAAATTAGGTTT
This sequence comes from Pachyseris speciosa, assembly GCA_016490735.1. Lineage (NCBI taxonomy): Eukaryota > Metazoa > Cnidaria > Anthozoa > Scleractinia > Pachyseridae > Pachyseris > Pachyseris speciosa. Next base: position 218,828 of record JAEMWC010000133.1, on the reverse strand, counting down.
GTGGTCCTTGAGGGTAATGAAGGCTTCGCGTTTGGCAGTGATATTAATACGGTCGTCTAGTTCTAGTTTTTTGGCAATGCTTTTGGCTTCAAGCTCAATAGGATTCGTGGTGCTTGGGGTAACTTTCTTGTAGGCCTTAGTGATGTTCTTCTGCAGGAGATCACTATACATGGATGTGTCCATGTTGTAGAAATTTGTGGTTTTGCTGGCGGGAATTAAATGTTTATCAGTTATTCCTTATGTTAGTTTTGATGTCAGAAGATAGCTTTTGTTGGAACCAGCACTTGGCCTTTCTGAATTTGAGGTTCTCGACCATGTTCAGTAGTCTCTTCTCAAAATTTAACATCGCTGGGATCTGTGAAGGTAAATTTTTGGAGTTGAATCCAAACGTTTCTTTCTGGTTGCTTTTAGTGTTAGGGTTGAGGAAGAAGTATGCTTTCCACCTCATCCGTTTACAGAGGTGTTCAATTTTTTCAATCAGCTTACGGTTGTAATCCTTCTCAGATGGTAGAGGTATGTTCTTTGTGGAGTAGTCGAACATTTAAGGAGCTTCGATATATAAGTTGATTTTATATATATACGAGAAAGGCGTTGAAGGTTAAGCATTTTACTATCGATTTCATCATCTTGCTTACTCTGTGATTTATTCTTACGTTTCTTTCTTAATGCAAGTAATTGAAATCATAGAACACTGATTTTGTTGTTTATTCTGCTTCATGTTTATGGGGTTGCTATAACGAGACTAGCCGAGGGTTGCACACCGCTACTTTGGTCGCAACTTCTTCTTCTTCCTGTATTATGAACTGCGCTGAAGCTGAAGATCAATAAAAAGACCAAATGTTCCTGTTAATGTTTTTGTTCCTATAGTGTTTTGTTGATAATCATAAAAATTACAATTTCCACGATTGTGATTGGTTTAAAAAACTCCTATTTTCCACTAATTCACTTGCCAAGTTGTTATCGGATAGTTTGTTATCGGACAGTTCAATAAGCCAATCACATTCAAAGTGGTATTTTAAATCAACCATTCACATTCAAAGTTGTAGTTTAAATCAACCAATCACAGCCTTGCAGTGAAAACGTAAAGCTTGTGGGATGTGGCTGGAGTGACAAGGATATACCTCACAAAAAATAATGTGATTGGGTAAGCTGAAGCCACTCAAAGGCACTAAGGCCACATGGTAGCGGGCATTACCCCTTAAATCTACCAAAGCAAAGATTGAGCCCAAGCATTAGCAGCCATGGACAGCTGTTTCGGCCTTGTTAGGCCTCATCAGCATGGCATAGCTAATGCTCAGGCTCAAGTACCCACATATCCATAAAACAAGCAGTGAAAACGTAAAGCTTGTGGGATGTGGCTGGAGTGACAAGGATATACCTCACAAATTAATGTGATTGGGTAAGCTTAGTGCCTTTAGAGTGGCTTCAGCTTACCCAATCACATTAATTTGTGAGGTATATCCTTGTCACTCCAGCCACATCCCACAAGCTTTACGTTTTCACTGCTTGTTTTATGGATATGTGGGTACTTGAGCCTGAGCATTAGCTATGCCATGCTGATGAGGCCTAACAAGGCCGAAACAGCTGTCCATGGCTGCTAATGCTTGGGCTCAATCTTTGCTTTGGTAGATTTAAGGGGTAATGCCCGCTACCATGTGGCCTTAGTGCCTTTAGAGTGGCTTCAGCTTACCCAATCACATTAATTTGTGAGGTATATCCCAATCACAGCCTTGGTTACAATCACCATACATTTTGATCGTAGTCAATTTCAGAGCGACATTAAACAATTTATGCTTCCTTTGTCAGTCTTTTAATGCAAAATTTCCTTCCCTTTTATAACTTGGCTCTTCTTCTTTTCACGGAAATTGTAATTTTTATGATTAATTGGTAACAAGACTTCGTGTCGTCCAATTCGGTCTGTAATCATACTCGTGATAAACAAATAGGACTCCCGCTGCGCGGTCGTCCGATTTTGTTATCACTCGTATGATTACAGACTGAATTGGACTCCACTCAGTCCTATTACCATTACATAATAATCGATAACGTTCGATAAATCAATCGTTATCGATTTCTATCGGAAATCTATATCAATCGAACTCACAACTTTATTTCTTCAGTGATTTCTATCTATTATATCAATCTTTGATTGTTATCGATTGCTATCGACTGATATCGATTATCGGTTTATCAATTAACTACGCCTGGTTTACTTGCAGAGATATATTGAGCCTAAAAGTACAATGCTACCAACAAAAATACAAATTAAAATTTACCAACCCTACAGCGAGTGGTTGCATTCGCTGGGAAGAGATATCTGTTCGATTGTTCTTCTCCAGATACTTTGAGGGTTTTCAGTTCAATTTTTTCTCTAGTTAATGTCACCGTCATGCTTACTAAAACGATTACATTTCTACACCAAAGCTGTCTATCAGGAAGCATCTCAGAAAAAACGCAATCAGTATGGCTTATTCAGTGTCAGAGCATAAAATATTCCAAATTCACTGCCGACACATCTTTCGGTATATTTTGGCGTACGCATCACGGAAGTCCGGGATTCTCGCGGTGTAGATCCAAAAGTTCATGGCGGAGTTGGACAGGGACAGAGTACGCAGCCACATGTGGGTAGGCCCGTAAAACTTTATTAGTGGTTTGCCTGTCATATAAAAGGAGACCATTATTGGCGCCCAACAGACTGCGAACACTCCAATAATTATGGCCAGCGTGCAAGCAACGCGTACTTCCGTGCGCGAACTCATATCAGCTGATGAGGGCCGAGCTGTCAACTTCTTTCTCTTCTCCTTTTGGAAGAAAACAAATACGAGGATAATTAGATAGGACAAAGTAATGATGAGAACACATAGACCGAAATTGAGTTTAATCAGGCGTGCCAAAGGAAAGAACTTTCCAAGGATAATCCGCAGAACAGGAAGCGAAACCGGGTACACCCACGAGATTACCAGCATCGTTGGTAATCCACATTTATCTATGCAGCAGCGATGGCGTAGAGGGAAGCAAACAGCCATGAGACGGTCCACGCTGATCGCGGCCAAATGCATAACGGACGCAGCACAAGAAATGCCGGATAAAACTGCATACGGAAATTCCAAATGTTTAGTTGTACAGTCGTAAAAGAATGTTCTCTTGCTGACGATTTTCAGCAATAAAGGTTCGCAAACCATGGTGACGATCAAATCAGCGATGGCTAGGCTGAAGACAAGGTAGTTGGAGCTGCGGCGAAGACGAGGATTTGTAACGACGGCCAAGCACACCATTAAGTTGCCAAGTGTTCCAAACACGCAAACCATAGAATTGGCTGTGATCAGAGCGATGCCATGGAATAATGGAAGAGAACAGTCCGCTTCGAGTGGCGGGTTTCGTGTGTTGTTTACTAACGAGAAATTCATGGTTGAGTCGGTGGAATTGGTGAGGACTGTCTGATCTTGAAGGGCAGGAACACAAGACTGCAGACTGTATCGCCTGCGAGAACTTAAAACTACAATCTGATTTGCATGCGTATCGCTTTCGGCAAAAGCACTGCGGCCCATATCGCTTGCATTAGTACTAAACGACGTCAATTCTGGTAAAATATTGAGTATTAAGCCTTCATCTTCTTTCACAAGTGTTTTTCTGATCACTGAGATATGTTCATAGAAAATTTATGACGCACTCTAAGAGCACTTTAAGAGCACTTTAAGAGCTTTCTGAAACACTTGTCCTCCGGCGAGAACATATATTGAATGAGTCTCAACAAGAGAGAGAGAGAGAGAGAGAGAGAGAGAGAGAGAGAGAGAGAGAGAGAGAGAGAGAGAGAGAGAGAGAGAGAGATCAATTCGTGGTAATCTTGGAATAAGATATCAGTTATCTTTAGAATTTATTACAGGTATGAAATAACTATCAGATAACTTGATTACAGTTTGGTCCAATTGCAGTGTAAATGAACCCATTATGATATTACAAATATAATAAGGTGACCATGTTAATCCACTATAAGGCGAAATATGTATAAAATTGTTTGAATAGAAACTTATGATTTCTCTCACATCCGTAAGCAGCTTAATATGCATGTGCAAAACCGTGAGAAAAAGCATGTGTTTACTAAAAAACAAACGTCATTGGAAACACTATAAAATATGGAACTTGCAAAGCGAAGACAAGTACAAAATGGTGTTAATTGCAGTTGTTCTCTGTCAGTTTTGGAAGCGATTACCATCTTTATGAAATTTCCTTGCTGGTGTAAAACAGCTAACACTTGACCTCACAATTTGTTGCGAAAGTCACTTCAGTTCACTTCACTGCCAAATTTGTGATTTAATTCACCGTCGTAAGGACCAGTGCGCCGTGCTGCAGGCGCTGGACTTAGCTAGTTTGTTGCCATGGCAGTCGCTTACATTCTCTTGGGAGATAAGTGGACTTGGACTTTAATGCGCACGCCCTGCACGTGTTGTTCCTCTTGCCCAGTCCTCTCAAAGATAATATAGGTCTACTTTGTTTCAAATGCTGATATTTGCGACAATAATTTCAGTTGCGCGTCTGTTTCGGTAGCCTTTTGGACTGTATGGCCTTATCGCTTGAGTCACCGGCGTGCCAAAAAGACTACTCCAATCCGCACAATCTTGTCGGTAATAGCCTTAACTCACAGGTCAACACTAATACTAATAATAACGCCATACCACCTAATTTTTCGGATAACGCCTCCAATTCAACTCATTCACCCACTGTCACCCCCACACGTACACGTTCTCGTCGCAAAACTAAACCTGTTAACTCTCAACAAGATAATTCTTCTGTCATTAATCTCTCCAGCTGTTCTCTATCTACTAACGAGATATCTGTTCTTTCACGTGGACTCACATTTTGCCCCACACCACGACACAAAAGCTGGTCGGAAATTTCAGCTGACATTTACGACTTTTCACGACGCATGCGACTAACCGAGTATTTTTTCAACGATAACACCAACACGCCCAACGCTAACGAAGACCACAATCCCTTCCCACAATCCCTTCCATAACAAAAGTACTTGGAACCCCCCCCCCCCCCCCCCCAACGACAGAGAAGAAGCCCTTAACACTTTTTTTTAGACGCTGTTAAACTTGACATAACCACTTCTAAACCTTAAACTATTCTTTACAACCTCACAGTTACAGAACGCCAAGCCATACGCCAACTGAAACAACGACAAGACATAATTGTAAAACTCGCCGACAAAGGTTCTGGTACTGTTGTTATGGATAAAACTTGGTACATCGACGAATGCAACAGACAACTAAATGACACCAAATTTTACCAACACTTAAACGAAGACATCACTGCTGACATACAAAAACGAGTCACTGTTTATGTTAACAGAATGCATCACGACAAACTTATCGACGACAAAACCAAACAATATCTTATACAAGCAATAAAAACGTAAAGCTTGTGGGATGTGGCTGGAGTGACATGGATACTTCACAAATTAATGTGATCGAGTAAGCTGAAGCCACTCTAAGGGCACTAAGGCCACAAGGTAGCGGGCATTACCCCTTAAATCTACCAAAGCAAAGATTGAGCCCAAGCATTAGCAGCCATGGACAGCTGTTTCGGCCTTATTAGGCCTCATCAGCATGGCATAGCTAATGCTCACGCTCAAGTACCCACATATCAGTAAAACAAGCAATAAAAACGTAAAGCTTGTGGGATGTGGCTGGAGTGACAAGGATACTTCACAAATGACTACTACCTTCAACCTTTAGTTCATAAACTACCATCCTTTGTTTAAGATACTAACGATTTCCTTAACAAACTACTTACCATCGGTAATTTACCCGCTAACTCACTATTAGTTACACTGGCTGTTTCATCAGTTATACACTAATATTCCACATAATGAAGGTATTAATGTCTGTGATCACTTTTTACGTACTTCCCCTCACAATACCATTCCCACCGGCACACTTTGTGACCTCATTCGCATGATTCTCACCATCAATAATTTTTCTTTTAATGATAACCACTACCTTCAATGGCCCCTTCTTTTGCTAACCTTTTTCTTGGGTATTTCAGTATTTCGAAGTCAACGCTTTGGAAAATGCCCCTTTTCAACCCCACACGTGGCTACGATATATTGATGATATTTTTATGATCTGGATTGAAGGTCTGGACAATTTATCGATTATCGATTATCTTAAGAACGTTCACCCTACCATAAAATTCACCAGTTCACACTCTTTTACTAACGTACCTTTCCTTGACGTTAATGTCTCACTAACTAACGACGGTCATATGTGTACCGACCTCTATGCTAAACCTACAGACGAACACCAACACTTACTCTACTCCTCTTGTCATCCCCTACATACTAAAAAAGCCATTCCTTTCAGTCTAGCACTCCGTTTACGACGTATTTGTTCTACCGACGAAACGTTTAATACTCGCGCTGCTCAACTCACTACATATCTCCTCAAACGAGGTTACAGCCGCAACTTCATCACTAAACAAATACAACGCGCCGCCGACATTCCCCGTAGACTCACTTTACAAACCAAAGACGTCAACAAACCGAAACGTATACCTTTTATAACGACTTTTAATCCATCACTTCCTCACATCTCTAGCATCATCAAAAAACATTACAATTTACTGCTATCTTCTAACCGCTGCAAAAACATTTTTCAGCATTTGCCTGTTGTTGCCTTCAGACGTTCCCCTAATCTCCATGACCTACTAGTCACAGCTAAACTTTCTTCTAATTCTACTAATTCACACCCCCAACTCCCTTCCGGTTCTTTCCGTTGCGGTAAAAATTGCGCCACTTGTCCCTACATTTCAGATGGACTCACAAGCTACACTTTCTCTTCTACAGGTGAAACGCGCCATGTTAAATCTAACCTGACTTGTGACACTAAAAACCTCATCTACATGATTCAATGCAATCGCTGTAATTTACAATACATAGGACAGACTAAACGACGTTTAAAAGACCGATTTAATGAACACCACCGTACCATAGATAACCCTAACACCAAATCTAAACCTACCACAGTCGCGGAACATTTCCTCTCCTCTCCTAACCACATTGCTAATGACATGCAATTAATCCCCATTGAGAAAATATTTTCTAATAGAAACTCAATCCGTAAGGCCAGGGAACCTTTTTTAATTTCAAAAGGCAGAACAATTGATCCTGAGGGTCTTAACATCCGCGAAGAAACTTATTAGTTAATTTTTTGTCATAAAGTTTATCTTTTTTACACTTTTTTCTGGTATTTCATTTTACACTGTCAATCATTTTAGTTTTACGTGTTTCCGGTATATAACTACATAAACACCCCTTCCAATGTAAATTCTCATTGTACCTGAAGAAGGCTGGTTTGGCCAGCCGAAATATAGTACACAAAACTTAAAACTATTCTACGTTGTATCGGCCCTTGCTTTTATACTCTTTGTTGATTTTATTACGTCGATCAGGTCACCAGTTTGATCCAACGTATACCAGCAGGATTGTTGTCCACGGTTGCTTGCTTGCACATTTGATATTTTTTTTACCAATGTACTTTGAGAATACGAAAGTATTTCCTTCTCATCTGATGAACGCCAGTTCATTTTCTCTCTCTTGCTTATGAAGCTCCAAAACGGTCCACAGCAATCTTTCTTTCTTCACCCATATTATACCCTTTAGTGGAGGTTCAGTCTTTGGGAATTACAAAAGCTGCTTTCCTTCTCCGACAATATACAAACCGCAAGTGTGATAAAACACTCAGTTTTGCCTTTATGGTTATTGTACGATGTACCAGAGCACGCAGTAATTTTTGTGCCATTTGAACAGTCTTAATTTTTGTTAACGCACGTTGCACCGAGAAAAAATTTTTTACATTATGTATGATATTCGGTACTCTACATCCAGTTACCCGTATTTGTCAAGCAATTATTTCTAAACAAGTTAGGGATATTTTTCCTTAATTCTGATTTCAAGATTTATATTTGTTGTTATAAAGGTTGTTCTTTTCTTGCAGTGTTTTGTTATCCCTCTCATTCTTTGTGTTTTCGGAATTAACCATTACCAGAAAATCAGGAGATAATTTATTCATGCGTCACGCGGCCTTTAAAATGGCCGCCGGAGTTACTAAAGAATGTATGAATTTCAACAGAAAACTTCAGATAAATTTACCGGTGGCAATGCTGCTTATTTTGCGCACGTTGCATGTGAAAAATAAACCTTAAATGGTGCTCTTTGTTCTCTGAAAACGTTAAAAAACTTTAGACAATTTTTAATTGAAAAACGTCGGTTACTGACCCCTATCCAGCCAACATTTTAGTCAGATTTTAGTAAAATTACTCACCTTTAATAAAAATTTTGCAATGCATTTCCTCGTTTTGACAATTTTCCGCACGTTCGAGTAATATTACTAGGAAATGAGCTTTCCAAAATAGCCACTTTTAAGCGATTTTGTAAAGGATAAGTCCAGATGAAATCATAACGAAAAAGTGCAAAATTCGCAGCCAGTCGATGTTAGGCTTCATCGAGCAAAGCACTCCCCTGAGACTGGTCGAAGGCCACAAATAAAGTTAGAGTTTCTGCTCGTTCTCAATAATTGACATTATTCAGTTTGACTTAGAAACCAAGCCTTTTTTGCATAAGTCCGCTGGTATAGAATTGCTTTAAAAAGCAATTCTTACACCAGCGGACTTATGCAAAAAAGGCTTGGTTTCTAAGTCAAACTTCACTCACTCTTAATTTAGTCGCTCTCGACGCCTTCGCTCAAAAGCCGCCATCTTGGAAACTCGCGTGTCTAGCGTGCAATGGCGCGGGAGCAAAATGTCGCCGATTTCTGGTAATGACACCGGACCGAAGTTCATTTTAGTTACGGTTGATATCTTAGAACTGAATTTACAACAACTGTCGATGTTGAAAACAGTTTATGGAATAACAGTAGTATAGTGTTTGGGGGTTTCAGCACATAAATTAATTTAGGGGGTGTTTTAGCAAAATGATCTCGTATTTTGGAATCTATAGTTTATTATAAATGCGTGACTTTCTCGGAAAAATCACCAAGCGTGACATTCTCGGAAAACAGGGAATGAGTCATCACCTATAGCTATCCGATGGTTACATAATTTGTTGAAGCAATTAAAGATGCAGAAAAAAAATAGCAAAACTGGTGGCCACCAGAACCTCTCATGAGGGACTTAATTTGGAATTGGAATCACCACCCGTCCCTCATGAGAGGTTTTTTTTTTTTTTTTGTATTCCCACCTCCACACCACCAGAGCACTATCATTTATGTCTTTCCCACCTCCACTCCGCTCTGGCCCTATCAGACCCTCTTGGGGCCAATTATTTGTTTATTTGTTTTTTTTTCACCCTCCGGCTTGAGATTGAACCGGCACTTCTGACAAGCCGAAGCTTAACTATAGCTCTACCCAACAATCCGACACCATCTCAGGGTGAATTTTTTATTTTTTATTTTTTATTTTTTTTATTTTTTTAACCTATGGAATAACGGCGGGGGTTTTTCGTTATTCCACGGGGTGGCTTGTATACATTTCGCTAACGAAAGGCCCCCGCTTTTTCCAATCGTTAGATACTCTGTATACAAGCCACACTTTATCTGTGTAAAAACCCTTATATTTGCGTTTGTATTTTCATTTTTATGCTTGTGGTACATAAATGAAATTTTCAAAGATAAAAAATAATACGCATGTGTAAAAAGCGAAAAATCTTGAATCCCCTAAACATAGTGACGTAGTTTGGTGACTCATTCGAAAGGGAAACCCCCCAACAAATGTTCCTGTCTCATATGCTAATTCTTCGGGTAAAGGGTCAGAAAGAGGGCAGTATTTTAAATTTAATATACAACAAAACTCACAATACTATCCTGAACTAGGCAAATCAGTGGGTTTGAGGCGATAAAAACACCACAGCTATGGCGTGACGTCAACAGCTAGATTTTATAATGTCCATATGCATAGCTTGTCACGCCATTATCATGAATATACCGCTTGTCGTCAAAGCAGCTGAGTGATACTTTATTTATCTCATAACTTCCAAGTTGATGGTTCTGACTTCTGCTTGTTTTCATTCTATGATGCAACTGTTTATTATTGAATAGAGTGTCTTTATAATTTTCATGTTTGATTTTATTTTTGATTATGTTCTTTTTTATTCCTTTTGCCGTTTTTCCTCCATTTTGGTTATCTTTCATATAGCTATACATTTTCGATCGTAGACCGATGAATTCGCAAACGGGTACTCCTGCTGCCTCATCTTTGAATTTGCCAATAACTTTTTTATTAGTCTTATTGAAATACGGCGAGCTTTCAGGGTAGTCGCTGTTATCGAATTTATCTTTATCGTTCCAGAAATTTCTAAAGACGTCTTGGGTTTCAATTTCATAGGTCAATGAGTCTGTGTCTGTGAAGAGCAGCTTGGCCTTGTTACCGTACTTTTGTTTAATGTAGTTGTAATGGAAATCGTACATCAGTGTCTTGCTAAGGTCTAGAATACACATCCCCACGTATGCTGGCCGGTTTAAAGTAAGTGTTTCTTTTATCTTATGAACAGCTACTAGATTTTCAGTGAAGATTTTACTGCTAACATAAGTGGGTTTACTAACTAATTTCAATAGCTTCTTCTCATCAGTCACCAATCTGACGTCTACTCGCTTTCTGAGGTTTTCCATCGTTTTGTCAAATACACTGTTATTCATCAGCTTGAAGAAGTCTTTCTCAAAGGCATTTTTTGCGCTAGTTCTTTTCTGAGTGTTGAAGTCGATGTACTGTCTGAGCCATGGGGATTGATTGAACTCTAACACTCGATGGACTTTAGTTATTTTCAAACCGAGATCAGTATATAATTGGAGGTTCCTATAATGGAGCACGTATTTTTCTTTGTTGCTTAATGTTGGTATCAGTTTATGTACCAGACCAGTTGATATTTTATATTTCTTCGCGATGTTTTTACAATAATCTGATAGCATGTCCCCAGTCACTTTGACCTTTTCCGGTCCCAGTGGATAGTCATTGTGAAGATCATGTAACTCTTGGGGGTATTCTAAATCAACTTCAAGAATCAAACCCTTTGCACTATCTTCTTTATAGACAGCCAGGTCTAAATTATTGATCTGTTTTTGTGTCATCCATCTGAATCCGCCAGTTGGAAGGTATTGGCTCATTGCCCAACCATACAGATTGTTTGCATCAAGATACATGATATACTTCGAGGGCGCCTTCTCATCATGCTCTTTCATGTATTTATTATTTGCTTTACCGTAACGGTTGGCTATATAGCTGATTCCTCCACGCATACCCTTTTCAATGAATTGAAACATATCAATATCAACCATAAGCTCTAGTTTAATGTCAGTCATTTTAAGCATGGCGTCCCAAGATAAACCAGGAGATGTGAAATAGTGGCACGGGTCCAGTTTGTAGTACTCAAGGCATGTTTTTCTGAAGTTTTCAAATACATCAGCCAGTAGGAGTACATCTGTTTTAAGGTACAGATCATGATAATCACCCATGTTTTTCAAAGAGAATGCTTTCCAAACAGTCTGAGCATGCGTATAGTCTTCATCTGATATATGTTCATCACTTAATATGCTGTGAAATTCTTCCTTTGTTGGAAGCTTTTCATTGAATTTATTAAAGCTGTCCATGAAGTCGTATGGATAAACACCTTTCTGTGCCACCAGATTAAGATCATTTCCCTTGAACTCTTGTGAGGTGTATTTTAAGGCTTCTTTTGGTAGATTGCCTACAAGTTTTTCCAAACTGGAGCTCATGAATTGGAAACTATCAATGAAGGTCAAGTGATTGCCAAGCATGAAAGCCATATACTTCTCCATGTTATTTGGGATAGCATTGATATTCATTTGACAGTCTTCACCTTTCTTATTTGTATAGGTGTGTTTCTTGACAATGGCTCCAATCTCTTGCATAATAAAATGACTATCATAACCTCTCAGATTGTGAAATATGACAGGTATCTTTATTTCATCTGGGTTCACTCTGAGTTTCAGATTACAATCTTGGTGAGCTGATCCTCTATACTTGCCGGTAATATGACAATGATCTCGGACTCTAATATCCTTTTCAGTATACTTCTTATCACAGATGTGACACATTTCAGCTTTTTGGAATTCCTTCTTATCATCTTTAGTCATTTTCAATGGTTTGTTAAATTTTTTTTTCACATCATTCTTGCAATATTTGACTTCCTCCAGCATAGTTTCCATAAATTTGTACACAGCCTTTTCACCCCTGTATATTACTGCTGGTTTGCTGTATTTATCATCATAACAACAAACAACTTTGTAACCATATCCACAGTCAGTATGCTTCTGATAGGCTTCAGTGTATGATTTATCATTGTTGGGTTGACAACCGTGTATTTTTTCAGTGATGGCCTCAAAATCAGCATAGATCACAAATGGTACCTGCTGTTGTTTATGAAAGTTGTTGAATTTCAGTATGTTGTTATCTTTGTTTGGCATTTTTATTGCCTGTGTGCCATTTACTTGCATGCAGTTGTCCTTGTGATCATTCAGAACCCTTTCAGAGCTGAAGCATTGAAGACAGTGCATACAAAAGTGTTTTCTTTCTTTGTGCTTTGTTTGATTGTACATGAACTTATTGAAATCTTTGATTAGCACATAATGCTTGTTTTCATTTTCAGTCATTAGAAGCAGATTCAAGCAGTCTGCATATTTCTCTTTTGAAACATATAGTGGATATGGTTGTTTATTCTCATAACCGAAAATATTGATGTTGATCTCATTTTGTTTTTCTATTTTGTTGTACTGTTTGTTAGTTACTGGAAATTCAATTCCTGAATAATCCAATTTGTCAATATACTGTTTGTCTGATTTTTTAATCCTCTGTGGGTTTTTCTCTTGTGGGTTCAAATGTCTGATATGAGACCATCTGAAGCATTCATTATCCTCATTTTTCATATTGATCAAACCTTTTTTATTTCTAAGTTCTACTGGTAGTTTTATGTATGAAGAACCCATCATAGGTCGATATTTCACAATATTAAGATAATGACTATCAACTGAATCAACAGTCCAACCTGAACCTTCAGATACCCAAACTGCAATCTTGTTCATTATTTGGTCTTTTGACAACTGTAGTGATTCAGTTACTTCCAGATTATTCACAATTGTTTGAGCTACACTGTTGAAATATGCGGTTTTGTATTCTATTTCTCCGTCAGTCATTTTTGCAAATGTTACCTTGAGTGTTTCAACAAATTTGAGACCTTTAATTTCATTCAACAATTTTATAATATTATATGCAACAGCCTTTCTTGTGTTTTACAGTTGCGCAAGCGGGTCTTTGTTATTTTTTATACTGATTTCAAAAGATTTTGTGAAACCTTTCAAAGCTTTATCAACTTGCTCTATCTTAGTCCTTGGTGCAGGCGTTGGTTTCTGAATCACCTGTTTGGTTCTCGGTGCTGGGATCGGTCTCTTTTTCAATTGTTCTATTTCTTCCAACCATTCTTTTGGTGGTGCTGGTAATCTTTTTCTTTCGAAGTAATCAACCAATTCTTTCACAGTTGGTCTTTTCGTCCTTGGGGCGGGAATCGGCCTGACAGTCCTAGGTGCAGGAATTGGTCTTGTTCTTGGTTTAGGTACAGGTTTTGTGTCATCAACTATAATAATTTTTGGTTTCTGTTGCTTCAACAACAACTCGATTAGCTTAGATTTGCTCAATTTTTTAAGACTTTTCTTGTCCATATTACTACTAGTTTCGATAATTTTTTTCCATTTATGATATATCTATAGTTATTATTTCTTTAAAACATTTCCGTCTGCGTTTAAATGTGGTTGAGAATTCAATTGATCCAATTACTGGATCCTTTTGAATGGTAATTATTGAAGAATATTTTTTTGATGTTTTTTTGTTTTAATATGACAAGATTTCCCTGCCATTGTGTAGTTACGTCCTGTCTTACATATGTTACAGAACCATTCTTTATTTAGCATATAGGTAGTCTTGTGTTTTTTTCTTTCCTCATCACTGAGAACTCTAGGCCTTCCCCGACCTCTCTTGACATTTTGATTCTCCATATAATATACTACTATATTTATTTTTAAATATTTTATATTATTTTTCTCTTCTTGACAAGTATTTTATACTCTCCTCCATATGCTTAGTTATTTCGTGGATTAAGTCTTCGAAACTATTGCTCATGATGTATTTACAAATGTTTTTTTCATACATCTGCTTCATGATTTTTTGTTTATCCGACACTTGGTACACACCAGTAGGGCTTTTAAATTCAAGACATAGAGCATTGTATTTTTCAGTTGGATTCATCAGCATTAAATCACATTGTCCAGCCATATATCCTTTATTATAACTTCAGTAGTATAGTGTTTGGGGGTACCAGATCATTTTTACATTCAACGGTTTCAACATTTTGATCTCGTATTCTGGAATATATAGTTATTTAATTTGATGGAATATATAGTTATTTAATTTGATGGAATATATAGTTATTTAATTTGATGGAATATATAGTTATTTAATTTGATGGAATCTATAGTTGTTCAATCTGATGGAACCAAGGTCAGCACACTTCATCTATAGTTTATTATAATGCGTGACATTCTCGGAAAAATCACCAAGCGTGACATTCTCGGAAAACAGGGAATGAGTCATCGCCTATAGCTATTATTTCTCACGTGGAACCATCCGATGGTTACATAAAAACAAAATATCACATAATATTATAGAATGAGTTGTAATTCAGTAATCCACAATGAATTAAAGAATATGGGAGAATTGTCATGTTATTTTTGTGATCAGCTATTGGTCAAAGTTGTTAAAAGTGTGAAAGCACCTTGCTGTGATAATCAGAAAATGTTTAACGATGATGGTGAAAATGTTTGTCTAAATTGCGGTTCAGTCCACAGCTATGACTATTGTAAAGAGTACGTCGACTTTCATAATAATATGTATAAAATACGGCGAAAATCTGTATATCATCGGAAGTACCATATTGAAAATGTGATAAATGGTATATGTTGTAAGAATGGACTTCAAATTTCTGTAAAAGATAAAGGCAAAATATTGAAAATATTCCAAGAGATAGACACTGTCCTTCCTTTGGTGAATAAGAATCGTAAAAGGATGATAAGTACGAAATTTATGCTTAAGCAAATATTTTTAATGCTTGATCTTCCATTTGATAAAATAATAGTTACTAGATCAAAAAAGACGCTTGGATTTTATGATCGATATTGGGTTGAGATTCTATTGTTGAGATTTGATAAGATTATTAGTATTATCAAGCAGTGAATTTTTCATCATATTTCAGTAGGTACTTATCAATAATTGGACTATTATCAGTCACATAATCATCGATATTCTTCATTGAGATTTGTATACTTGAAGCATCAAAATCACCACTTCTCAACTTGTCTTTTATTGAATTGAGTAGATGTTGATAGCTTTGATAAGCATATGTGCAATTCTGGATTTTCAAATCTAGGTTTTTATGCTTCATCCACCCTTGTATCAAAAGTGCTGCTGTACTGACGGCTACCAAACTAACACCACCTGTTGCCACACTTGTGGCGAGACCCCCAGTTGCAAAGATGATGGACAAGGAATTCCCCAGTAATTTCCATTTTTTGAACCGTTTAACAGCCTGTTTATAAGCCCAACACTTTCTGTGATATGTGTGGTAATAGGCTTTTAATTCATTTACCTGATCTTCTGTTAATTCACCTGAAATATGGTTCCAGCTGAATATGCTCTTTCTGTCTTTCATACAATATGCTTATATAACGATTCTTTTCAACACACAGTACCACAAACCAGACAATTGTCCACTTAGAGGTGACAATTTGTTAAATTTCGTTGTCATGAAACGGGGGAAAGCATAAGAATATCCTCTGTCAAGTGAATGTTTGACGTAGAATCGACCGAAAGCATCATGTAATATTGCATGTGTTTGCAACACATTAATCCATCCAAGAGTATGCTCCAGCAAATGTGTCAGGCAACCATCACCATATCCAATTAATCCAATGTCTTCATGCTCCAAAAGGATATCTCTCACCTCAACATACTTGTTAAAATGTTTGTGATATAGAAACTGATAAACCAAAGCTGATTTCAAAATCCTCTTGTCAACACCAGGGTTTTTCCGTTCGGCATCCCGAATAAACCATCTCACATATCTAATTATTTTGTTCATTTATATTATATCGTTGGATTAAAATTTGATGATGATCTGAAATTGTTTTTTCGTCTAATATAGAATCTAAGTACACACAGAAAAAAATAACACTACCGTCAAGAGGTGCGATGGAGCTAGGATCCAAATCACCGAAAGTCATTTGCGTGCTACCAGTTCTATTAGCAGCTGTAAAACTTCCAATATGTTTTTTATTCCAATAGATTTTACTTGTGTTTGTTTTTGGAGAAGATAAATTATCCCAGTGAACAGACAAGCAGTGCCAAACATTTATTTGACCCAAATCATTTACTGAATAATCTGCTATTTTTCTGAAACTTTGTATAGATGCTGCTGGACCAAAATATACACAATTTGATTCATCAACACCGCTTATTGCTAAATTTGAACCATTGTAATAGCTGACAAACTTGTCATATCCTCCATCATCGTGGCCAAAAAGCCCATTTTTCCATGGATTACCACCAGTATTTGAATTCAATTTATAAACAATGAAAATATTGACAGCATTATTATTCAAATTAACTTGACTTATCATTCTCTGTGATCCATTAAAGTCTAAATAATAACGACCATTATGTTTCTCAGCCTTGGTACAAACAGTGGGTCTTATGTTTAAAGTTGATTGAGTTGCATCATTTTCTTCATTCGAGAGATCATATAATGTTTCAACTTTTCTGTCTGCATTCATGTCTAAAAAATTATTATTCGCTCTGTCGATTTGATAAGTACATTTAGAGTATAATCTGATGAATTCAGAAACCCACAAATCCAAAAAACTATCTCTGACAATATCTGAAACTTGTGATTTGATTACAACATGATCAGAATCATTGCCTGCTTTTACATTAATCAAATGTTTGTTTCCAAGATCATAGTGACCATCTTGTGTTAATGTAAAACCATTTCCATCATCACCTTTTGGGCCTCTTTCACCAGTTCTTGTGTTATCTTGATTGAATACACCCATATAATATTATTTTAGATTAATTCATAATTACTTCAAGTGTGAATGCTGTATCAAATTCTCCACTATTGGGATGTGAATAATCAATGATTAAATAGCCTCTCGATAATGATTTGTTGACGTTGGCCGTTGTGATGTTTCTACTCATAGTATTATGTCTGTATTCAAAAATTGTTGCTGGTAATGGCAAAGGCCTACCACCTTCAGCTTTTGTCTTGAAATAAAATATTCCGGGTTTTGTTCCTTGTATTACATACATATTCTTAATGTGAAAGTTATTGTTGTGAATGACTAAAAAATCAGAGCCATTTATCAATACAGGCTTTAAAGCATTCTTATTATGTCCTCGTTTGGCTTTAACAGAGCAATTTAAATATTGTATTTGACCAATTATTCCATTCCCATTCAAATTTAGATCACCTCCTAATTTCGGCCTGTAAAGAGCAAATCCACCCAAATCGAAAGCTGTTTCCATAATTACACCTGTAACGCTTGAACGAAATAGTTTCAAACTATTATTATGAATTCTATGGCCATTTAGATTTAAATCACCACCAAGTTTAGCCTCTTTTATTAAATAGCTGTTCATATTAATATTATTCAGCATTGTAAATTCACCATTGTCTCCACCAAACAACCAATTTTCATTTTCTTTCACATCAAAACCATTCAAATCTAAACCAGTTTGTAATTGTATTGTTTCATTCACGATTTTGAAAGGTTCAGAGAAGTCGTAAACACTTGATGGAACGTCTACAGCTTCAAAATCAATACCATATGCAACACAATGAACTTTGTACTTATTTGGATAAGTTGGGTTAGCATTAATATGAATCGTACAATATAAATATTCAGGTGGTGAACTTGCTGATGGTTTTTCAATCCCATAATAAATATCTCGAATGATCTTCATTTCTGTTGTCAAATTTTCTCCCTACAGTTTTATGAATTGTAATTCCACCAGTTGCATTGAATGTTACACTACTAAGACTCATTCCTTCATAATCAGGAAATAGCCATTCAAGAATGAAAGTGTATTTTCCATCTTTTATTGTGTACATATTAAATCCAATTCTAGCTCTGTAAACATGATTAGCTTCTTTATTCAAGTCTATATCAATGACCTTTTTTGAAATCAAATGTGGTGAACGAGGTAAATTGACATATCCATTAACTTTCAAGCCATATTCAGTACTGACTTCATCGATATCATTCATCAAATATTTGAAAGCATTCTTTGGATGAGAAGCAGATGAAATATGACTTTTTTCTAATTGATCTAAATTTACGGCATCGGTTTTATTTGTTCCTTCTTTCAAGTTAATGATTTTATGCCCTCCAAGTTTCATATCCGCTGCCATCGCATTTGTTCCATTCAATAATAAAGTGTTTGCTCTGATGGTTTGTGAAGCTCGATTTAAAACTCTAAAGTTCACTGCATCAGTTTCATTCGCCACGTCCGCTAAATTTGTTATTTTATTATTATTCATGTCAATGTAGTCTGAAGTATGAATCTGGCCAACATTCTCCAAGTGTTTGTTTAAAAAATCAAAGCTTCCATCAGATGTAAATCCAATTATATCTTTAGTTTTATCATCTACATAAAACTTATTGGCAGCATCTCTGTTAGCAGTTGGTGTTGCACAGTTGATCACTTTGTTACCAGCCAGATTTAAATTAGCAGTCATTTCTTGTGTTCCATCTCGAAGTAGAGTTTGACCGATACTGCTTTTTGATGCGAGATTAGTGTCAATATATGATTTATTCACAAGATCTGCTGGTTGGTTTCCTATCCCATGGCCTCTAATAATAAACCCCCCAAAATTCTGATTGCCGGTCATTATAACACTTCCATCTTTTTTAAGAAATTGAGAAACATCAATACCAGCAATTTCAGCATCAACATACTTTTTGTTTACAGCATCTTGTGGGTTTGAGGGGTATCCTGCAGGTTGATGATTTTGTTCAATTTCATGTCAACATTACTACCAAACGCAACATGACCGTTTTCAATTTCATAAGCTGGGTCATGAACAAAGTAAGACAAATTGGTATGATAGCCATAGTCCCATAAACGATGATATGTGTTTTGGTGTTAGACGCAGGAGCTGTGCTGGAAAGTTCCACCTGTATTGCCGCTTGCCCACCACTGGTTTTTTCGATTCGGAAAAGCTTCTTCATATAACCATCAACGTGTGGAGTTTGGGAAAAGGTTTTTGAAACGGCTGTCCCGCATCTCGTATATTTAAAGTTGGAAGGGTTAAATCGACTGTTGCACTTCTTGGGTCTGATGGTGAGTAAAACTCAACAACAAAAGTGTACTGACTGTTTCTCAAAGATGTCACATTAAAACGAATTTTGGATGTAAAGTTACCACTATGTGAAATGATAAAAGACAATGAGGACTTGTTTATGTGGTATGGTGATCTATCAAAATTCTCAATTTGAAGGTTTGTTGCATCACTAACTACAGAAGACTTGGATATATCTTTTAACAGAAAAGCGAAGGGTTGCGTTGAGCTCCTGATGCTGAAAAAACAAGGTCATCAACATACTTTTTGTTGGCAGAATCTTTGTCAGAAGTTGGAGCCCCAACATTTGTTATTTTATTGTCACCCATGTCAAGATCACCAGTCATTGCAACACTTCCATCTTTTTTAAGAAATGGTGAAACATCAATGCCAGTAATTCCAGCAATTTCAGTATCAACATACCCCTTTGTAGCTGTATCATTGTTTGCTGTTGGCGCTGCTACATTAGTCAATTTGTTACCTCCAAGATTCAAATCAGAAGTCATTGCAACGCTTCCATCTTTTTTCACAAAGTTAGAATTAACATATGCTATATTCGCTTTATTATTCGTCAGATATATGGCAGCATCATCAACGTATTTTTTATTTGCACAGTCTTGTTGTAATATAGGGTGTGCAACATTGACTATTCTACGAAAACTCATTTTAAGCTCACGATTAAATACAATTCTTCCTTCTTCTATTTCAAAAGCTGGGTCGTGAATATGTGATAAAATGATATTAGAAAATCCATAAACACCATAAACTATAACATAATGTTTTTTATTATTTTGTAAATATGGTGAAATCAACAATAACTCCATTGATGTGGAACCATGACTTGTTTTTTCAAGGAAGAATATTCTTTTGAGATAACCATCAACAAGATGAGTCTTTGGAAATGCTCTTTTTATTGAATCCTTTCTTTCAATTAAATTAGATGACAGATTGTCGTCATCGACTGTTGCATTATTTGGGCTACCATCAGTATAAAACTCAACAACTAAAGTGTACTTTGAAACTTCCAATTGTGTCAGATCAAAACGAAGAACAGTTGTAAGACCAGCAGTAGGAATAACAAAAGACAAGGCTATTTTATTAAATGAGTAAGGGCTTTTGTCAAAATCTTCCAATTGCAGATTATTCGCATTTCTAAGAATAGTTGTTTTTGATGTATCTTCAAGAAGAAATTTGAATGGATTAACACGTGTTCCTTCAATTGATAAAACAGCATCATTAACATATCCCAAGTTAGCAGAATCATAATGATTTACTGGATCACCAACATATGTCAAACGTTTATTTTCAATGTCATAATTACCATCTTGTGTTAATCTAAATCCATCACCTTTGGGACCAACAGCTCCAGTAGCTCCTTGTGGACCAATTGCACCTGTATTACCTTTTGGACCTCTATCACCTTTTTCACCTTTGGGACCAATTGGACCAGCTGGGCCTCTTTCACCAGTTTCTGTTTTATCTTGATTTATTTGAGCATTAAAAACTCCCATTATACAATCTTGTTAGATTAATTTTTCGATTCTTTCTGTTTTTGGATTCTCCTGTTTTTCAACATTTTGGAAATTATTGATTGCCATATAATATTAGATTAGATTAAACAGCACCATAAAAATTTCTCTTGATTGTTTTCATCGGCTTGTCAACATAACAGAAGGAATAAGGTTTCTTGGTGGCTTCAATGTATTTCTTCTTGTCGATTCCAAGTTCTTGTGCAATCAAGTTCCTTTCTCTTGAGGATGGGAAATCATAAAGGCAGAAGTGACTGCAATTGAGTCTGATTGATTTTGGACAGCCATAGAATGATTGTGTGAGATATATGACTGAACAGTTCTTGTGTCTCCCCTGAATGAAATAGCTGATTATCTGATCTTGTTTCTTGTCAGTGACAAAATCATCAAAAACAACCAATCGCTGCAAATCTGTGTCTTTTATTTGTTCAACTGGCAATATCTCTTCTTGACTGCAAACCAAGGCAGGATATCCAATGTGACTGCTTATTTCATCCATTACTTTCCGAAGATATTTGTACTTGTCTTGATCCAAATTTTTTGCATAAAGATGTATCTGATCATAATAGACCAACGGTTCCATAATCAGATGCATGAACAATGTTGTCTTTCCAGATCCAGAATTACCAGCCAGCAGCATCCTGAAAGTGTCTTTTGGCATATACGGATACAACTGTCTGAATGAATTCTTTAAACCCTGAATATCATAATTAGGGATTTCCATATGTAAATAGTTTAGATTAGTCTAACACAATTGTATATGGATATAGAACGAATGAAAAGGCTTCTTAAAAGTGGAATTGAAGCCGGAAACAAAACTAGAGAAGTTCGTGATGTTATCAAGACTTATGAATACAGAAAACAGGATGCATATGATACAACATCAGAATTACTGAAACCCTCTATTGATGTCCAGAAGAGTGTGAAAGAAAGTGTCGACAAAAAACAGGATGAAGTTATTGAACAGTTGAAAAAGAATCAAAAAGCCTTAACATCTGGTTTCGAAGATCTTATGCTGATGAACACGTTACCTGAATCAGTACCAATGAAAACAACATTACCAATTGATTACAAACCTAAAATGATGACTGAAACAGAAACACCATATAAGTCGAATCTTGATAAAGGTTTTTCACTTGAGGATATTAAAACATTGATGAAATATAAATTACCTCCTCCATCACAGATATTTAAATCATATATGGATGGTGAAATCGACATCGACAAGTATGATAAAATGATTGGTAAATTAACCCAAGATGTTGGAAGAGAAAAAAGCTCATCTATCACAAACCAAAACGAAGAGGGATAAATTCAAAGAAAAATTATGAATTGACTCAAGAGATCAAATTACTGCAAAAGTACCGAAAAAGAATTGGCGCAGTTGAGGAAGGTGCATCAACTATTGGTTCAGGCATGGGTTCAAGGGATGCATTTTTGGGTGACATGCTTTCAAGACTACAGTTACTTGGTGGATCTATTTCAGCCGGCAACAACAGCAAAAATGTTCAAAATGAATTCACAAAAATATTGCATACATTGAACAGACTGGGAATCCTGAAAACCGGTGAGCTAAATAAAATAATGATGAAATATCTAATGTAAAAGTATATGACAGAAATTTCATTACGATTCAACAGTAAAAACAGAGACAAAATTGGTGTCAGCAAGAGTCATGATTTTGAAAAAAGATTCAATACACCTCTTAAATTAACGAATGATTTAAAATATGAAATGGCTGTGAATGTCATCAATATGACATACAGTTGGTACAATATCAGAGATATTTTTGGGAATAATCAAATTAAATACAGCTATGACAAAGGTGTAAACTGGGAAACAATAACATTCGTTAACGGGATGTATTCATACGACGATATCAATAGTTACATTCATGAGTATATGAGAAAAAACAGCCATGTACTGAATCCATCTGAAACAGACAAATCAAAATTCCTGTATGGTATTAACATGTATTTCGTTTTGTCAACATATCGCATTTTGATTGAACTCAATGAAAATTATCGTGTGGATCTGAGGAATCTTGATTTCAGAAAACTTATCGGTTTCGATTCAAAATTAGTTCCAGCCACAGAATATGGAACAAATCTACCTGATATTACAAGAGGAGTAGATGAAATTTATATCAATTGTGATTTGGTGACAGATAGCATTGTTGATGGAAATAGCACAAATACAATCGCTGTTATTCCTGTCACAGATCTCGTTAGAAGTTTACCTTTCACTTACAAACCTCGTTTTCTTTCATGGAATCCAGTCTCAACACATAATATCAGCTCAATACGCTTTTATGTCACAGACTCTTCTAGAGCTCCAGTCGATTTAAATGGGATAGATTGGTATATTGAGTTGTTCTTGAGAAGTGTGGAATTATAAAACCTAATAGTATATGAAACGGTTTGAGTTTAAAAAATATGAACAACATGGTGAAGGTATTGTGACTGATATGATCAAAACAGCTGGAAAAAAAGCAGCAACAACAATTGGTGAACATGCTGGCAAAAAAGCTGGCGACAAAATCATAGAACTTTTGAAAAAGAGAAAGAGTGGAACTGAGAGTGTGAGCCAGACTGGTGGTTTAATCAAAAGAAAGAGAGGCCGACCGCGTAAAATAAAATAACTTTTATCTAACACAATAATATATGTCAAACTATCGTGACTCAAAATATATCGAAAGATATGAAGATGTAGTGTTCGAACTAGAGACAGCACTTAATACTGTAGTAGCAAACAATGCTCATCAGAGGAAAACAGGTTACCGTTTCGTTGTTGATAACAGTGGAGAGACTACACCATTTGACTGGTATAATGCCCGTTTTAATGTTATTTTCATTGTAAACAAGCTTGCAGATGGAGGTAACATTGCTGGTGCAGATCGAAATGGTATTGTTAATTCAGTCACGCTCTTATTAACACCATTAATGTAAAAATGAATGGTCTTGATGTTTATGAATGCCGAGACGCTAACCAGGCCACAAATATTAAGTCATTGCTTGAGTATTCACAGGGTTATGTTGTAAGTCAGGGAACCAATGAGTTCTTCTATCTTGACACCAGCAGAGGTGCTGAAAACAGAGTGGCACAAGCTGCTTATAACAAAGGATTCTCAGATCGTAAAGCTTTACTTGATGATGGTGGTGAAGTAAATGCAGAGATAGCATTGAACAGATACGGTTTTTTCAAGAGCTTTTGGGATGAACTCATGCCTAACTCAAAAGTAGAGGTGAAATTGACACTTGAGAGTGATGCCAATTTGATTTGGCAAGCTACTGATGAATGTCGTGTGGTACTAACTAAATTCCAGCTAATTGTTCCTCGTATTATTTTTAATTCTACGGGAAAGTCCTTATACATGAGCAAGTATCTTGACAACAGAAAGTGGACTTACATGAGAGAAATGGTTGAGAGAGGCAATTCAACAAGACAACAGACAGCCAATTTCCGTATTTCCACAGGAATAAACAAACCCAGGCATGTCTTTGTATTCATCATCAATGATGCCAATGATGCATCTCAGACAGCCAATAAATTTCTCTATAACACATTCTCAGTTGCAAATAACCGAACTTTGACTGATTGTTATCTTGAAGTTGGCAACGGAAATGATTATCCAGAGCTTCGTTATAAACCATCAACAGAACCAACAAGAGTATTTAGAGATGTTTTGAAATATGTTCAAGCTGTAAACGATTTCAGTGAAAGTACCCTTCTCAACAGGGGCAATTTCGGTACAATATTCCCTTTTGTTTATTTCGATCTGACAAAACAGAAACAGGATATTAAAGATGGAATGACAAAACTGACTTTCAAATACACTTTGAGTGCTGCAACAAATGCTGATTACAGTGTGTATGCATTGGTCCTCTATGAGCAGGATATTGAGATGAGAAAGACTGATGGAAAATTAATTCTGAGATCAATGTAAATTAAATAATTAAATAAATTAAATGATTGTTTTATATTAAATACAATTTAGTATAAACATATATTATATGACTACTTATCATCCTCATGGAGTAAGACTTTCAGGAAGTCAGAAGCAAAGGCTTGCAAAAGCTATACAAACAAATTCACCGGTAACATTGAGACTCGCACATGGAGATCTCACTGGAGGTGATCAAATGATGTTGACAAAAACACAGATAAAAAAATTAGCCAAATCACAGAGAAATGGAACAGGTGCTGATGTAAAGATATCCAAAGCACAGATCAGAAAATCAGTCCAAGAAGGAGGTTCTCTTTGGTCCAGTCTTTTTTCACTTGGAACAAGACTATTGCCTTATGCAGGTAAAGCAGTAGCTAAAGCGGCTCCAGCATTGGCTACAGGTGCTCTTTCTTCATTAGCAAGTCTCGGCATTGATAAACTATTTGGAAAGAAACAAAAAGGAGGATTTCTTATTCCTAATGCCAATTTATCCCAATTATTGAATGTAGGAAATTTATTGAATACGAGACAGATGGCTGATGTTATCCAAAAAATGCAGTATGGTGGAGACGTTGTTATAAAACCAACAAAAGCGCAGACTGGAAAGGGTATTGGAACAATACTCGCCAGCATTGGAATTCCTTTGGCTATAGAAGCAATCAGAAAATTAACTGGAAAAGGTTTGCATGTTGAAAGCAGCCGTCCAAGACGGTCAATACCTGTTCATGTTCCAGATGACATTGTACCCAGAAAGAAAGGTGGGAAACATGCTATGATTCCATGGCAATCTCCTCCTGTTTTTGGTACATGGAATAACCCAATCGGTTATGGAATGAAAAAAAAAAAGAAAAGGAAAAGGACTTCTACTGGGCAAAAACAGTCCATTCAATTCAATCCCCATACTAGGAACCATTTTGTAAACAAACCCTTATCCAACTTTGATTTAATCAATTGGGTTAAACAACTTGGAATAAAACATTTTAGAGGAGTATTTTCAAGAGACAATCTGCCGAGACAAATAAAAAAGAATGAATGTGGGATAGTCAATCTTGACAGTAAGATTGGACCTGGTACTCACTGGGTATGTTATCGAATTGGTGATAGATACTGTGAATACTTTGACTCATTTGGTTTAATGATGCCAACAGAAGTACAGAAATACATGGCTACAAGTGGAAAACAACTTGAATACTCTGGAGATGAGATACAAGAAAGAGATTCAGTCTTGTGTGGATATTGGTGTTTGTACTATCTTCTCGAGAGACAAAATGGGAGATCCATTCTTAATACAATACATAATGCTGAATTTGATCCAACAGACACAAGAGTCAATCACAGATTCATCATAGACTACTTTAAAAATATCTAACTTAATGGTATAATGGTAAAATCATATTGTGTGAAACAGAAGAAGCAGACTGAATGTGTACCAGGAAGTGAAAGATATCAAAAGACAAAAAATGGTCGAACTGTGATGAAATGTACTTGTGCTGAATGTGGAATCACAAAGACTAAATTTGTCAGAAATCGGGGAAACTGAATAGCCCGTCTGAAGGGGCGGGCATACTAGATTCAGCCGCAGATATGGCGCTAACAGGATTTTTGAACATGGAGTCCCTTATTTAGCGAAGAAGGGTGTTGAAATGGGTAGATATTATGCTTCTGAAGCAATGAGAAATCCAAAGCTGCAAAAGAAATTAATTGACAAAGGACTTTCCCTCGCAAAGCCTGCAATCACAAAGGTTGGGTCAGAAGCTTTGAAACAACTCTCAACAAAAGTGAGACCAAATATTCGTTACAAAACAGATATCAAAGGATTAGATTATGGCGGTGCTATTGACATTCATAAGGTTATTGGCAAGCTTCCTAAACCGAAAAGTGGATGGACACCCGGAAAGTATAAATACATGGGACCTTATAATCCCCTCGATAAACAGTTAGAGTATGATAAAAACACAGGTGAGGTCTTGAAATGGAATGTACAACCTTATAACAAAGTGGATGAAATAGCAGCTTACCACGATATTTGTTATGATATGGGAAAAAATAAAGGTGATTGTGATAGAACAATGGTCGAGTCACTAGATCAAATACCATATGGTGAGATGCCAAAATGGGGTCAAACAGCTAGATTCTTAATCGACAAAAAACAGAAACTTGGTCTCGGTGTTTCAAAAAACGGAAAAAGCCGTCGAGTGAAGAAAACTGGCAAGAAAAACTAGCTGATGAATTACATGCACCCATAAAACGAAATTTCACTCGGCGGCGTGTGATTGTAAATAAAATTGATGAAATATGGGCAAGTGATCTAGTTGAAATGCAACAGTTCAGTAAATGGAATAAAGGTTATCGATATCTTCTTATGGTTATTGATGTCTTCAGCAAATATGGTTGGATTGTCCCATTGAAGGATAAGAAAGGTGAATCTGTCACTGAAGCATTCAAATCAATATTCAAGGAAGGTAGAAAACCACAGTATTTATGGGTCGACAAGGGAAAAGAGTTTTACAACAAACACTTGAAGGACTTGCTAGAGAAACATAGTGTACAGATGTACTCAACTGAGAATGAAGAGAAATCATCAGTAGTTGAAAGATGGAATAGGACAATTAAATCCAAAATGTGGAAGCAGTTCACTGTTCAAGGTAATACACAGTATTTAGACATGTTACCAAAATTAGTGAAACAGTATAATAATACCAAACATTCAAGCACAAAGATGACACCCGTTGAAGCATCTGATAAGAGGAATGAAGGAACTGTTTACTTCAATTTGTATGGTGATATGAAAACATTAAAACAGAAACCAAAATTTAAAATAGGTGATAAGGTCGAATATCCAAGTATAAACGGAATGTGTTCGACAAGGGCTATACACCAAATTGGACTGAAGAAGTATTTACAGTTGATAAGATCCAATACACTAATCCAGTCACTTACAAACTAAAAGATCTCAACGATGAAGAAATACAAGGGAGTTTTTATGAAGCTGAATTATTGAAAGCCAGACAGGATGTATTCCGTATTGATAAAGTCATTCGCAGAGATTACAAGAAGAAACAAGCTTTGGTGAAGTGGAAGGGTTACAGTGACGAATTTAACAGTTGGATCCCGTTCAAGGATTTAAAAGACATATTATAAAGAGAAAATTATCTAACATATATGTGAGTAGACCCTACAGTATATCTGTTATTTGCTATTATGTAGCCAAGAATATTATTATTCCTGACTATATTTAAACACAGGTCGAAAATGAATTAAAAAATAAATTATTATAATATAATATACAAATGCAAAAATATTCCTACGATAATAAAGAATTAGATGTATCAATAGATTGCTATCTTGATGATAAAAATAACGTTTGGTTCAGAGGAAGAGACATAGCTAAAATTCTTGACTATAAAAATCCACAAAGAGCAATCAGAAATTATGTTGTACCTGATGATAAAATCTTATAGACCACAAAATAATGACGAATAGCAGAGGGACTGAAAGTGTCCATCAGGTCGGAAGCAGAGGGACCGAAAGTGTCCATCAGGTCGGAAGCAGAGGGACCGAAAGTGTCCATCAGGTCAAACAGTCTTATAAATGTTTTTTTATAAATGAATCAGGATTTTATTCCCTATACTGTCTTCCAAAAAACAAGAAGCCATAAAATTCAAACATTGGGTTACATCTAAAGTGTTGCCATCAATCAGAAAACAGGGGTATTACAATCAGTTCAATGATAGAAGTAATAACATGCTGATGATTGAAAGTGAAAATGATCTGCACTGCAAGATTGTATCATTCATCAGAAAAAATATGAAGATGCTTTAATGGTGGCGGGATTAGGTGAAAATCAAATAAGCTCAAACATGCGAATCAGAAGTTATAAGAAAGGATATATGGCTGGACAGTGTGATTTAATGCTGTTGAATCCCACTAGAAAATACAATGCTCTTTGTCTTGAATTCAAAAGTCCAACTGGTGTGTATCAAGTGTCAGATAAACAAAAAAGTATGAAGCAAATGTATGAGAAAAACAAATGTAAATACACCATGAGCAATTGTTTCGAAGACTTGATTCATGAAATAACCAAACACTTGGAAGAAAGCAAATTATACTTATCACGAAGGAAAGATTTAAAAGAAAATTAAATTGATATAAAAATAAAAATATATAGATTATATATGGAGAATCAAAATGTCAAGAGAGGTCGGGGAAGGCCTAGAGTTCTCAGTGATGAGGAAAGAAAAAAACACAAGACTACCTATATGCTAAATAAAGAATGGTACTGTAACATATGTAAGACAGGACGTAACTACACAATGGCAGGAAAATCTTGTCATATTAAAACAAAAAAACATCAAAAAAATATTCTTCAATAATTACAATTCAAAAGGATCCAGTAATTGGATCAATTGAATTCTCAACCATATTTAAACGCAGACGGAAATGTTTTAAAGAAAAATAACTATAGATATATTATAAATGGAAAAAATTATCGAAACTAGTAGTAATATGGACAAGAAAAGTCTCAAAAAATTGAGCAAATCCAAGCTAATCGAATTGCTGTTGAAGCAGCAGAAAAAGCCTAAAGTTATTATAGTTGATGACACAAAACCTGTACCTAAACCAAGAACAAGACCAATTCCCGCCCCAAGGACGAAAAGACCAACTGTGAAAGAATTGGTTGATTACTTCGAAAGAAAAAGATTACCAGCACCACCAAAAGAATGGTTGGAAGAAATAGAACAATTGAAAAAGAGACCGATCCCAGCCCCCAGAACCAAACAGGTGATTCAGAGACCAACACCTACACCCAGGACTAAGATAGAGCAAACAGAGAAAGCTCTGAAGGGCTTCACAAAATCTTTTGAAATCGGTATAAAAAATAACAAAGACCCGCTTGCGCAACTGCAAAACACAAGAAAGGCTGTTGCATATAATATTATAAAATTGTTGAATGAAATTAAAGGTCTCAAATTTGTTGAAACACTCAAGGTAACATTTGCAAAAATGACTGATGGACAATTAGAGTTTAAAAACCGCATATTTCAACAGTGTAGCTCAAACAATTGTGAATAATCTGGAAGTAACTGAATCACTACAGTTGTCAAAAGACCAAATAATGAATAAGATTGCAGTTTGGGTATCTGAAGGTTCAGGTTGGACAATTGAATCTGTTGACAGCCATTACCTCAATGTTGTGAAATATGCGCCAATGAAGGGCTCCTCATACATTAAACTACCGAATGAACTCAGAAACAGTGCAAAGGGTTTAATTAACTTGAAAAATGAGGATAATGAATGCTTCCGATGGTGTCACATCAGACACCTGAACCCACAAGAGAAATACCCACAGAGGATTAAAAAAGTTGACAAAAAATACATTGAAAAATTGGATTATACAGGGATTGAATTCCCAGTTGCAACCAAGCATTACAACAAGATAGAGAAACAAAATGAGATCAACATCAATGTTTTTGGTTATGAGAATAGACAGCCATATCCAATATATATATCAAAAGAGAAATATGCAGACTGCTTGAATCTGCTTCTAATAACTGAAAATGAAAACAAGCATTATGTGCTGATCAAAGATTTCAATAAGTTTATGTACAATCAAACAAAGCACAAAGAAAGAAAACATTTTTGTATGCACTGTCTTCAATGCTTCAGCTCTGAAAGGGTGTTGAATGATCACAAGGACAACTGCATGCAAGTAAATGGCACACAGGCAATAAAAATGCCAAACAAAGATAACAACATAGTGAAATTCAACAACTTTCATAAACAACAGCGGGTACCATTTGTTATATATGCTGATTTTGAGGCCATCACTGAAAAAATACACGGTTGCCAACCCAACAATGATAAATCATACACTGAAGCCTATCAGAAGCATACTGACTGTGGCTACGGCTATAAAGTTGTTTGTTGCTATGACGATAAATACAGCAAACCAGCAGTAATATACAGGGGTGAAAAGGCTGTGTACAAATTCATGAAAGCTATGTTGGAGGAGGTCAAATATTGCAAGAATGTTGTGAAAAAAAATTTTAACAAACCATTGAAAATGACTAAAGATGATGAAGAGAAATTCCGAAAAGCCAAAGTTTGTCACATCTGTGATAAGAAATATACTGAAAAGGATATTAGAGTCCGAGATCATTGTCACATCACTGGTAAATACAGAGGTTCTGCTCACCAAGATTGTAATCTGAAACTCAGAGTGAACCCAGAAGAAATAAAAATACCAGTCATATTTCACAATCTAAGAGGCTATGATAGTCATTTTATTATGCAGGAGATTGGAGCTATTGTTAAGAAGCACACTTACAAAAACAAGAAAGGTGAAGACTGTCAAATGAATATCAATGCTATCCCAAAGAACATGGAGAAGTATATGGCTTTCATGCTTGGCAACCACTTGACCTTCATTGATAGTTTCCAGTTCATGAGCTCCAGTTTGGAAAAACTTGTAGGCAATCTACCAAAAGAGGCTTTAAAATACACCTCACAAGAGTTCAAGGGAAAGGATCTTAATCTAATGGCACAGAAAGGTGTTTATCCTTACGACTACATGGACAGTTTCGATCAATTCAATCAGAAGCTGCCCTCAAAAGATGAATTCTATAGCATACTGAGTGATACGCATATATCAGATGAAGACTATACACATGCTCAGACTGTTTGGAAAGCATTCTCTTTGAAAAACATGGGTGATTATCATGACCTGTACCTTAAAACAGATGTACTCCTACTGGCTGATGTATTTGAAAACTTCAGAAAAACATGCCTTGAGTACTATAAACTGGACCCGTGTCACTATTTCACATCTCCCGGTTTATCTTGGGACGCCATGCTAAAAATGACTGACATAAAATTAGAATTGATGACTGATATTGATATGTTCCAGTTCATTGAAAAGGGTCTGCGCGGTGGTATCAGTTATATAGCCAACCGTTACGGTAAAGCAAATAATAAATACATGAAAGAGTATGACGAGAAGGCGCCCTCGAAATACATCGTGTATCTTGATGCTAATAATTTGTATGGTTGGGCTATGAGTCAATATTTACCAACCGGTGGTTTCAGATGGATGACACAAAAACAGATCAATAATTTAGACCTGGCTGTCTATAAAGAAGATAGTGCAAAGGGTTTGATTCTTGAAGTTGATTTAAAATACCCACACGAGTTACATGATTTACATAATGATTATCCACTGGGACCGGAAAAAATTAAAGTGACTGGGGACATGCTATCAGATTATTGTAAAAACATAGCAAAGAAATACAATATATCAACTGGTCTGGTACATAAACTAATACCAACATTAAGCAACAAAGAAAAATACGTGCTCCATTATAGGAACCTCCAATTATATACTGATCTCGGTTTGAAAATAACTAAAATCCATCGAGTGTTAGAATTCAATCAGTCCGCGTGGCTCAGACAGTACATCGACTTCAACACGCAGAAAAGAACTAACGCTAAAAATGCCTTTGAGAAAGACTTTTTCAAGCTGATGAATAACAGTGTATTTGGCAAAACGATGGAAAACCTTAGAAAGCGAGTAGACGTCAGATTGGTGACTGATGAGGAGAAGCTATTGAAATTAGCTAGTAAACCCACTTATGTTAGCAGTAAAATCTTCAATGAAAATCTAGTAGCTGTTCATAAGATAAAAGAAACACTTACTTTAAACCGGCCAGCATACGTGGGGATGTGTATTCTAGACCTTAGCAAGACACTGATGTACGATTTCCATTACAACTACATCAAAGAGAAATATGGAGATGAAGCAAAATTATTATTCACAGACACAGACAGTTTGACCTATGAAATTGGAACCCATGACATCTATAGAAATTTCTGGAAGGATAAAAATAAATTTGATAACAGTGACTATCCTGAAAGCTCGCCATTCTCCGATAAGACCAATAAAAAAGTAATTGGTAAGATGAAAGATGAGACTGCTGGAGTCCCAATATGTGAATTCGTAGGACTGAGATCGAAGATGTATAGCTATATTAAAGATGATCAGAAAGGAGGGAAGACAGCAAAAGGTATTAGTAAGAATATTATTAAGAATAACATCAAACATGAAAATTATAAAGAGACACTATTTGATAATAAACAGATGCATCATAGAATGAAAACAATTAGAAGTCAGAACCATCAACTTGGAAGTTATGAGATAAATAAAGTATCACTCAGCTGCTTTGACGACAAGCGGTATATTCATGATAATGGCGTGACAAGCTTTGCTTATGGACATTATGAAATCTATTGTAGCTGTTGACGTCACGCCATATGATTTTTGTGAGTTTTAAAATACTGCCCTCTTTGGGGGTTTCCCTTTCGAATGAGTCATCAAACTACGTCAGATTTTTCGCTTTTTACACATGCGTATTATTTTTTATCTTTGTAAATTTCATTTATGTACCACAAGCATAAAAATGAAAATACAAACGAATATATAAGGGTTGTTTCACACAGATAAAGAGTGGCTTGTATGCAGAGTATACTAACGATTGGAAAAAGCGGGGGCCTTTCGTTAGCGAAATGTATACAAGCCACCCCGTGGAATAATGAAAAACCCCCGCCGTTATTCCATGGGTTGAAAAATAAAAAAAATAATAAATGAAAAATAAAAAAATGAAAAATAAAAAAAATGAAAAATAAAAAATGAAAAATAAAAAATCACCCTTAGATGGTGTCGGATTGTTGGGTAGAGCTATAGTGGAAGCTTAGGCTTTGACAGAAGTGCCGGTTCAATCTCAAGCCGGAGGGTGAAAAAAAACAATGAAACAAATACTTGGCCCCAAGAGGGTCTGATAGGGCCAGAGCTCTGGTGGTGAGGTGGTGGGAATTCAAAAAAACAAAACAAAAAAACCTCTCATGAGGGACGGGTGGTGATTCAAATTCCAAATTAAGTCCCTCATGAGAGGTTCTGGTGGCCACCAGTTTTGCTATTTTTTTTCTGCAGCTATAGGTGATGACTCATTCCCTGTTTTCCGAGAATGTCACGCTTGGTGATTTTTCTGAGAATGTCACGCATTATAATAAACTATAGATGAAGTGTGCTGACCTTGGTTCCATCAGATTGAACAACTATAGATTCCATCAAATTAAATAACTATATATTCCATCAAATTAAATAACTATATATTCCATCAAATTAAATAACTATATATTCCATCAAATTAAATAACTATATATTCCAGAATACGAGATCAAAATGTTGAAACCGTTGAATGTAAAAATGATCTGGTACCCCCAAACACTATACTACTAACTTCTGATTCGCATGTTTGAGCTTATTTGATTTTCACCAAGACCGACTATCATTAATGCACCTTCATATTTCTTTCTGATGAATGACACAATCTTGTAGTGCAGATCATCTTCACTTTCAATCATCAGCATGTTATTATTTCTGTTGTTGAACTGCTTGTGATATATTCGTTTTCTGACTAATGGTAAAACCTTTTTAGTAACCCAATGTTTAATTTCTTTGGCTTCTTGTTTTTGGATGAGAATAAAAGTGAATGAAATCCTGTTTCATTTATAGAAAAACATTTGAAAGTTTTTTCGATTGCATCAGCGAAAATTGACTTTGTTTTGGAATTTATGGACAGTTTGAAGTCCAATAAGATTTTATCTTCAGAATCAACATGATCTCTGATTGCTTTTTGTGGATTTTTATAGTTGAGAATATTGGCAATGTCTCTACCTCTGAACCATATATCATTTTTATCATCAACATAACAGTCTATTGATGCATCTAATTCTTTGTTATCGTAGGAATATTTTTGCATTTGTATATTATATTATAATAATTTATTTTTAATTCATTTTCGACCTGTGTTTTTAAATATAGTCAGGAATAATAATATTCTTGGCTACATAATAGCAAATAACAGATATACTGTAGGTCTCCTTTACATATATGTTAGATAATTTTCTCTTTATAATATGTCTTTTAAATCCTTGAACGGTATCCAACTGTTGAAGTCATCACTATATCCCTTCCACTTCACCAAAGCTTGTTTCTTCTTGTAATCTCTGCGAATGACTTTATCAATACGGAATACATCCTGTCTGGCTTTCAATAATTCAGCTTCATAAAAACTCCCTTCAATATCTTCTCCTCTAAGATCTTTTAGTTTGTAAGTGATTGGATTAGTGTATTGGATTTTATCAACTGTAAACACTTCTTCAGTCCAATTTGGTGTATAGCCCTTGTCGAACACATTCCGTTTATACTTAGATATTCGGACCTTGTCACCTATTTTGAATTTCGGTTTCTGTTTTAATGTTTTCATATCACCATACAAATTGAAGTAAACAGTTCCTTCATTCCTCTTATCAGATGCTTCAACGGGTGTCATCTTTGTGCTTGAATGTTTGGTATTATTATACTGTTTCACTAATTTTGGTAACATGTCTAAATACTGTGTATTACCTTGAACAGTGAACTGCTTCCACATTTTGGACTTGATTGTCCTATTCCATCTTTCAACTACTGTTGACTTCTCTTCATTCTCAGTTGAGTACATCTGTACACTATGTTTCTCTAGCAAGTCCTTCAAGTGTTTGTTGTAAAACTCTTTTCCCTTGTCGACCCATAAATACTGTGGTTTTCTGCCTTCCTTGAATATTGATTTGAATGCTTCAGTGACAGATTCACCTTTCTTATCCTTCAATGGGACAATCCAACCATATTTGCTGAAGACATCAATGACCGTAAGAAGATATCGATAACCTTTATTCCATTTACTGAACTGTTGCATTTCAACTAGATCACTTGCCCATATTTCATCAATTTTATTTACAATCACACGCCGCCGAGTGAAATTTCGTTTTATGGGTGCATGTAATTCATCTGCTAATTTTTCTTGCCAGTTTTCTTCACTCGACGGCTTTTTCCGTTTTTTGAAATGCCGAGACCAAGTTTCTGTTTTTTGTCAATTAAGAATCTGGCTGTTTGACCCCATTTTGGCATCTCACCATATGGTATTTGATCTAGTGACTCGACCATTGTTCTATCACAATCACCTTTATTTTTTCCCATATCATAACAAATATCATGATAAGCTGCTATTTCATCTACTTTATTGTAAGGTAGGACATTCCATTTTAACACCTCTCCAGTCAATGGATCATATTCCAGTTGTTCATCCAATGGATTATAAGGGCCCATATATTTATACTTACTTGGAGTCCAACCTGCTTTTGGTTTAGGAAGCTTGCCAATAACCTTATGAATATCAATAGCACCACCACGTGTATAATCAATACCCTTGATATCTGTTTTATGGGTTTGTCTCTTGTCAGCACGCTTTGGACGTATTTTTGTACTTAAATCAAATAATGCTTTTTTTCCAACTGAACTAATAGCCGGCTTTGCTAGGGAAAGTCCTTTGTCAATCAAATACTGTTGATTTTTTGGATTTCTGAGAGCTTCTGAAGCGTAATATCTTCCAGCTTGCAATGCCTTTTTACCAATCATTGGAGCCGCATGACCAAGCAAATCTAATCCAGTTGTTAATAATGTTGATCCTATGCCCGCCCCTTCAGACGGGCTAATTAGTTTCCCCGATTTCTGACAAATTTAGTCTTTGTGATTCCACATTCAGCACAAGTACATTTCATCACAGTTCGACCATTTTTAGTCTTCTGATATCTTTCACTTCCTGGTACACATTCAGTGACTTTCTTCTGTTTCACACAATAAGACTTCATATACCAATAGGTTAGATATTTTCGAAGTAATCTATAATGAATCTGTGATTGACACTTGTGACTGTGGGATCAAAAACAGCATTATGTATTGTGTTCAGAATCGATTTACCATTCTGTCTCTCGAGAAGATAGTACAAACACCAATATCCACACAATACTGAATCCCTTTCTTGTATCTCATCTCCAGAGTATTCAAGTTGTTTTCCACTTGTAGCCATGTATTTCTGTACTTCTGTTGGCATCATTAAACCAAATGAGTCAAAGTATTCACAGTATCTATCACCAATTCGATAACATACCCAGTGAGTACCAGGTCCAATCTGACTGTCGAGATTGACTATTCCACATTCATTGTTTCTCATCAGGTTTGGCAGATTGTCTCTTGAAAATACTCCTCTAAAATGTTTTATTCCAAGTTGTTTAACCCAATTGATGAAATCAAAGTTGGATAAGGGTTTATTTACAAAATGGTTCCTAGTATGGGGATTGAATTGAATGGACTGTTTTTGCCTAGTAGAAGTCCTTTTCCCTTTGTCTTTTTTTTTTTCATTCCCATGCCTATTGGGTTATCCCATGTACCAAAAACAGGAGGGGATTGCCATGGAATCATAGCATGTTTTCCACCAATTTTATTTTTATTTATTGCAATGGAATCTGGAACATGAACTGGTAATGACCGTCTTGGACGGCTGCTTTCAACATGCAATCCTTTTCCAGTTAATTTTCTAATTGCTTCTATGGCCAAAGGAATTCCAATACTGGCGAGTATTGTTCCAATACCATTTCCAATCTGTGTTTTTGTTGGTTTTATAACAACGTCTCCACCATACTGCATTTTTTGAATAATATCTGCCATCTGTCTCGTATTCAATAAATTTCCTACATTCAATAATTGGGATAAATTGGCATTAGGAATAAGAAATCCTCCACTTTGTTTCTTCCCAAATAGTTTATCAACACCGAGACTTGCTAATGAAGACAGAGCACCAGTAGCCAATGCTGGAGCCGCTTTAGCTACTGCTTTACCTGCATAAGGCAATAGTCTTGTTCCAAGTGAAAAAAGACTGGACCAAAGAGAACCTCCTTCTACAACAGCCTTTCTGATTTGATTTTTTGATATCTTGATGTCTGAACCTTTTCCTGATCTACTTGATTTAATCAGTTTGTTGATTTGCCTCTTAGTCAACATTAGTTGATCATTTCCAGACAATTCACTATGCGTCAACCTTATTGTTACAGGTGAATTTGTTGCATAAGCTTTTGCTAGCTTTTGTTTCTGACCTTGTGAAAGTGTCACTCCATGAGGATGATAAGTAGTCATATAATATATGTTTATACTAAATTGTATTTAATACAAACAATCATTTAATTTTATTATTTATTTATTTATTTTATTTATTTATTTATTATTTAATTTACATTGATCTCAGAATTAATTTTCCATCAGTCTTTCTCATCTCAATATCCTGCTCATAGAGGACCAGTGCATACACACTGTAATCATCATTTGTTGCAGCACTCAAAGTGTATTTGAAAGTCAGTTTTGTCATTCCATCTTTGATATCCTGTTTCTGTTTCGTCAAATCAAAATAAATGAAAGGGAATATTGTACCGAAGTTGCCCCTGTTAAGAAGGGTACTTTCACTGAAATCATTTACAGCTTGAACATATTTCAAAACATC
Organism: Pachyseris speciosa; assembly: GCA_016490735.1. Lineage (NCBI taxonomy): Eukaryota > Metazoa > Cnidaria > Anthozoa > Scleractinia > Pachyseridae > Pachyseris > Pachyseris speciosa. The sequence continues at coordinate 180,476 of JAEMWC010000133.1, read as the reverse complement.
TCTAAATACTCTTGTTGGTTCAGTTGAGAGTTTATAATGTACCTCTGGATAATCATTTCCATTGCCAACTTCAAGATAACAATCAGTCAAAGTTCGGTTATTTACAACTGAGAATGTGTTATAGAGAAATTTATTGGCTGTCTGAGACGAATCATTAGCATCATTGATGATGAATACAAAGACATGCCTGGGTTTGTTTATTCCTGTGGAAATACGGAAATTGGCTGTCTGTTGTCTTGTTGAATTGCCTCTCTCAACCATTTCTCTCATGTAAGTCCACTTTCTGTTGTCAAGATACTTGCTCATGTATAAAGACTTTCCCGCAGAATTGAAAACAATGCGAGGAACAATTAGCTGGAATTTAGTTAGTATCACACGACATTCATCAGTAGCTTGCCAAATCAAATTGTCATCACTCTCAAGTGTTAGGTTCACCTCTACTTTCGAGTTAGGCATGAGTTCATCCCAAAAGCTCTTGAAAAAACCGTATCTGTTCTATGCTATCTCTGCATTTATTTCACCACCATCATTAAGCAAAGCTTTACGATCTGAGAATCCTTTGTTATAAGCAGCTTGTGCCACTCTGTTTTCAGCACCTCTGCTGGTGTCAAGATAGAAGAACTCATTGGTTCCCTGACTTACAGCATAACCCTGTGAATACTCAAGCAATGACTTAATATTTGTGGCTTGGTTGGCATTCATAAACATCAAGACCATTCATTTTTACATTAATGGTGTTAATAAGAGCGTGAACTGAATTAACAATACCATTTCGATCTGCAGCAGCAATGTCAGCTCCATCTGCAAGCTTATTTTCTTTGAAAATAACATTGAAACGGGCATTATACCAGTCAAATGGTGTAGTCTCTCCACTGTTATCAACAACGAAACGGTAACCTGTTTTCCTCTGATGAGCATTGTTTGCTACTACAGTATTAAGTGCTGTCTCTAGTTCGAACACTACATCTTCATATCTTTCGATATATTTTGAGTCACGATAGTTTGACATATATTATTGTGTTAGATAAACGTTATTTGATTTTACGAGGTCTGCCTCTCTTTCTTTTGATTAAACCACCAGTCTGGCTCACACTCTCAGTTCCACTCTCAGTTCCACTCTTGTTTCCACTTTTTCTCTTTTTCAAAAGTTCTATGATTTTGTCACCAGCTTTTTTGCCAGCATGTTCACCAATTGTTGTGGCTGCTTTTTCAGCTGCTTTTTTTACAGCTGTTTTGATCATATCAGTCACAATACCTTCACCATGTTGTTCATATTTTTTAAACTCAAACCGTTTCATATACTATTAGGTTTTATAATTCCACACCTCTCAAGAATAACTCAATATACCAATCTATCCCATTTAAATCAACTGGTTGTCTAGAAGAATCAGTGACATAAAAACGTATTGAGCTGATTGTGTGTGTTGAGACAGGATTCCATGAAAGAAAACGAGGTTTGTAAGTGAAAGGTAAACTTCTAACGAGATCTGTGACTGGTATAACTGCGATTGTATTTGTGCTATTTCCATCAACAATGCTATCTATCACCATATCACAATTGATATAAATTTCATCTACTCCTCTTGTAATATCAGGTAGATTTGTTCCATATTCTGTGGCTGAAACTAATTTTGAATCGAAACCGATAAGTTTTCTGAAATCAAGATTTCTCAGATCCACTCGATAGTTTTCATCAAGTTCAATCAAAATGCGATATGTTGACAAAACGAAATACATGTTAATACCATACTTGAATTTTGATTTGTCTGTTTCAGATGGATTCAGTACATGGCTATTTTTACTCATGTACTCATGAATGTAACTATTGATATCGTCGTATGAATACATCCCGTCAACGAATGTTATTGTTTCCCAGTTTACACCTTTGTCATAGCTATATTTCATTTGATTATTCCCAAAAAAATCTCTGATATTGTACCAACTGTATGTCATATTGATAACATTCACAGCCATTTCATATTTCAAATCATTCGTTAATTTAAGAGGTGTATTGAATCTTTTTTCAAAATCATGACTCTTACTAACACCAATTTTGTCTCTGTTTTTACTGTTGAATCGTAATGAAATTTCTGTCATATACTTTTACATTAGATATTTCATCATTATTTTATTCAACTCACCGGTTTTCAGGATTCCCAGTCTGTTCAATGTATGCAATATTTTTGTGAATTCATTTTGAACATTTTTGCTGTTGTTGCCGGCTGAAATAGACCCACCAAGTAACTGTAAACGTGAAAGCAAGTCACCAATATTATTATAATGAAAAACACCTGCTCCAGATTGTCTTTTTTTCTTTCTGATACCTGAACCAATAGTTTGTGCACCTTCCTCAACGGCGCCAATTCTTTTTCGGTACTTTTGCAATAATTTGATCTCTTGAGTTATTTATGAATTTGTTCTTTATTTTTATCCCTATTCTTTTTGGTTGTTGATAGATGAGCTTTTTGTCTTCCACTTCCAATAACTTTGGTTAATTTACCAATCATTCGATCATACTCATTAATATCGATTGTTCCATCCATATATGATTCAAATATCTGTGATGGAGGAGCTAAATTATATTTCATCAATGTTTGAATATCCTCAAGTGAAAAACCTTTATCAAGATTTGACTTATACTTTGGTTCTGTTTCAGTCATCATTTTAGGTTTGTAATCAATTGGTAATGTTGTTTTCATAGGTACTGATTCAGGTAACGTGTTTAATAGCATAAGATCTTCAAAACCGGATGTCAAGGCTTTTTGATTCTTTTTCAACTGTTCAATAACTTCATCCTGTTTTTTGTCAACACTTTCTTTCACACTCTTCTGGACATCAATAGAGGGTTTCAGCAATTCTGATGTTGTATCATATGCATCCTGTTTTCTGTATTCATAAGTCTTGATAACATCACGAACTTCTCTTGTTTTATTTCCAGCTTCAATTCCACTTTTAAGAAGCCTTTTCATACGTTCTATATCCATATACAATTGTGTTAGACTAATCTGAACTATTAACATATGGAAATTCCAAATTATGATATCATTCAGAATTCAAATAATTCATTCAGACAGTTGTATCCGTATATGCCAAAAGATACATTTAGAATGTTATTGGCTGGTAATTCTGGATCTGGAAAGACAACATTGTTCATGCATCTGATTATGGAACCATTGGTTTATTATGATCAGATACATCTTTATGCAAAAAATTTGGATCAAGACAAGTACAAATATCTTCGGAAAGTAATGGATGAAATAAGCAGTCACATTGGATATCCTGCCTTGGTTTGCAGTCAAGATGAAATATCACCTGTTGAACAGATTAAAGACACTGATTTACAACGATTGGTTGTGTTTGATGATTTCGTGACTGACAAGAAACAAGATCAGATAATCAGCTATTTCATTCAGGGAAGACACAAGAACTGTTCAGTCATATATCTCACACAATCATTCTATGGCTGTCCAAAATCAATCAGACTCAATTGCAGTCACTTCTGCATTTATGATTTCCCATCCTCAAGAGAAAGGAATCTGATTTCACAAGAACTTGGAATTGACAAGAAGAAATACATTGAAGCAACCAAGAAACCATATTCCTTCTGTTATGTTGACAAGCCGATGAAGACAATCAAGAGAAATTTTTATGGTGCAGTTTAATCTAATCCAATATTATATGGCAACATTCAATCCAAATATATATACATATGAAATGCCTACAAAGGTAAAAAAGATAACAATGACAACAATGGCAACAATGACAACAATGACAACAATGGCAACAATGGTAACAATGGCAACAATGGCAACAATGACAACAATGGTAATTGATAGAACAAAGTTTACTGTGTTATCTAATCTAATATTATAATGGGAGTTTTTAATTCTCCACAAAATCAAGATAAAACAAAAACTGGAACTGGTGAAAGAGGCCCAGCTGGTCCAATTGGTCCCAAAGGTGAAAAAGGTGATAGAGGTCCAAAAGGTAATACAGGTGCAATTGGTCCACAAGGAGCTACTGGAGCTGTTGGTCCCAAAGGTGATAAAGGTGATGGATTCAAATTAACACAAGATGGTAATTATGACATTGAAAACAAAAAAATTAGTAATGTAGCAGACCCAACTTCTAACAAAGATGCTGTTAATATGAGATACGTAAACGATTCTGTTTTGTCAATTGAAGGAACAAGGGAAAATCCATTTAAATTTCTTCTTGAAGATATATCAAAAACAACCATTATCAGAAATGCGAATAATCTACAATTAGAAGACTATAATAAAAGCCCATACAATATCAATAAAAAATCATTGTCTTTTGTGATTCCTTCTGCTGGTCTTACAACTGTTCTTCGTTTTGATCTGACACAATTGGAAGTTTCAAAGTACACTTTAGTTGTTGAGTTTTATACTGATGGTAACCCAAATAATGCAACAGTCGATGACGACAATCTGTCATCTAATTTAATTGAAAGAAAGGATTCAATAAAAAGAGCATTTCCAAAGACTCATCTTGTTGATGGTTATCTTAAGAGAATATTCTTCCTTGAAAAAACAAGTCAAGGAGCTACATCAATGGAATTATTGTTGATCTCACCATATTTATCAAATAATGCCAAACATCATGTCATAGTTTATGGTGTTTATGGATTTTCTAATATCATTTTATCACATATTCACGACCCAGCTTTTGAAATAGAAGAAGGAAGAATTGTATTTAATAATGAGGTTAAAATGAGTTTTCATAGAATAGTCAATGTTGCACGCCCTATACTTCCACAAGACAGCGCAACTAAAAAATACGTTGATGATGGTGTAAGAGGTAAAGTGAGTGCAACATATCTCAATAATAACTTTGTGAAAAAAGATGGAAGCGTTGCAATGACTTCTGATTTGAATCTTGGAGGTAACAAATTGACTAATGTAGCAGCGCCAACAGCAAACAATGATACAGCCACAAAGGGGTATGTTGATACTGAAATTGCTGGAATTACTGGCATTGATGTTTCTCCATTTCTTAAAAAAGATGGAAGTGTTGCAATGACTGGTGATCTTGACATGGGTGACAATGAAATAACAAATGTTGGGGCTCCAACTTCTGACAAAGATTCTGCCAACAAAAAGTATGTTGATGACCTTATTTTATCAGCATCTGGTACCCAACGCAACCCATTCGCTTTTCTGTTAAAAGACATATCCAAGTCTTCTGCAGTCAGTGATGCAACAAACCTTCAAATTGAGAATTTTGATAGATCACCATACCACATAAATAAGTCCTCATTGTCTTTTATCATTTCACATAGTGGTAACTTTACATCCAAAATTCGTTTTGATTTGACATCTTTAAGAAACAGTCAGTACACTTTTGTTGTTGAGTTTTACTCACCATCTGATCCAAGAAGTGCAACAGTCGATATATTCCTTCCAACTGTAAATATACGAGATGCGGAACAGCCGTTTCAAAAACCTTTTCCCCAAACTCCACACGTTGATGGTTATATGAAGAAGCTTTTCCGAATCGAAAAAACCAGTGGTGGGCAAGCGGCAATACAGGTGGAACTTTCCAGCACAGCTCCTGCGTCTAACACCAAAACACATATCATCGTTTATGGGGCCTATGGCTATCATACCAATTTGTCTTACTTTGTGCACGACCCAGCGTATGAAATTGAAAACGGCCATGTTGCGTTTGGTAGTAATGTTGACATGAAATTAAACAAAATCCTCAACCTGCAGGATAACCCCTCAAACCCACAAGATGCTGTGAACAAAAGTTATGTGGACCAGAGGTTGCAAACCAAACTCGATACGATTGCACAACAAAATCTAAATATGAACAACAATGCCATCACTGATCTTGCTCCACCTGTCAACGCAGACGATGCGGTGACAAAACTTTATACTGACGAATATTTTCTCCGACGAGACGGTTCGACTGCGATGTATGGCGATTTGTCAATGGGTGGAAATAAAGTGACGAATTTAGCGGACCCGTCGAATGAAACTGATGCTGTGAACTTCAGTGTTTTAAATCGAGCTGGAATAGTTATTAGAGCAAACGCTTTATTATTGAATGGAACAAATGCGATGGCAGCGGATATGAAACTTGGAGGGCATAAAATCATTAACTTAAAAGAAGGAACAAATAAAACCGATGCCGTAAATTTAGATCAATTAGAAAAAAGTCATATTTCATCTGCTTCTCATCCAAAGAATGCTTTCAAATATTTGATGAATGATATCGATGAAGTCAGTACTGAATATGGCTTGAAAGTTAATGGATATGTCAATTTACCTCGTTCACCACATTTGATTTCAAAAAAGGTCATTGATATAGACTTGAATAAAGAAGCTAATCATGTTTACAGAGCTAGAATTGGATTTAATATGTATACAATAAAAGATGGAAAATACACTTTCATTCTTGAATGGCTATTTCCTGATTATGAAGGAATGAATTTTAGTAGTGTAACATTCAGTGCAACTGGTGGAATTACAATTCATAAAACTGTAGGGAGAAAATTTGATAACAGAAATGAAGATCATTCGAGATATTTATTATGGATTGAAAAACCTTCAGTAAGTTCACCACCTGAATATTTATATTGTACGATTCATATTAATGCTAACCCAACTTATCCAAATAAGTACAAAGTTCATTGTGTTGCATATGGTATTGATTTTGAAGCAGCAGACGTTCCATCAAGTGTTTACGACTTCGCAGAAGCTTATAAAATCGTGAATGAAAAAATGCAATTACAAACTGATTTAGATTTGAATGGACATGCCTTGATTAATAATTCATCAAAATTATTTGACGGTCAAAATGGTGAATTGACAATGCTAAATAATATTAATATGAACAGCTTTCTTATAAGTGAGGCTAAACTTGGTGGTGATTTAAATCTGAATGGCTATAGAATTCATAATAATAGTTTGAATCTATTTCGTTCAAGCGTTACAGGTGTAATCATGGAAACAGCTCTCGATCTAGGTGGATTTGCTCTTTACCAGCCGAAATTAGGAGGTGATCTAAATTTGAATGGGAATAATATAATTGGTCAAATACAATATTTAAATTGCTTTGTTAAAGCCAAACAAGGACATAATAAGAATGCTTTGAAGCCTGTATTGATAAATGGCTCTGAATTTTTAGTTATTCATAACAATAACTTTCATATTAAGAATATGTATATTTTACAAGGAACAAAACCCGGAATGTTCTACTTCAAGAAAAAGAATGAAGGCGCTGGAGTATTACCATTACCAGCAACTATTTTCGAATATAGAATTACTTCTTTGAGTAGAAACATCACAACGGTTAACGTCAACAAATCATTATCAAGAGGCTATTTTATAATTGACTATTCACATCCCAATAGTGGAGCATTTGATACAGCATTCACACTTGAAGTGGTCATGAATTAATCTAAATTAATATTATAATGGGAGTTTTTAATTCTCCACAAAATCAAGATAATACAAGAACTGGTGAAAGAGGCCCTAAAGGTGATAAAGGTGATAAAGGAATTGGTTTTACATTAACACAAGATGGTCACTATGATCTTGGAAACAAACATTTGACTAATGTAAAAGCAGGCAATGATTCTGATCATGTTGTTATCAAATCACAAGTTTCAGATATTGTCAGAGATAGTTTTTTGGATTTGTGGGTTTCTGAATTCATTAGATTGTATTCAAAATGCGTTTATCGAATCGACAGAGCAAATAATAATTTTCTAGATATGAATGCAGACAGAAAAGTTGAAACATTGTACGATCTCTCGAATGAAGAAAATAATGCAACACAATCAACTTTAAACATAAGACCCACTGTTTGTACCAAAGCTAATAAGCATAATGGTCGTTATTATTTAGACTTTAATGGATCACAGAGAATGATAAGTCAAATCAATTTAAATAATGATGTTGTTAATATCTTCATTGTTTATAAATTAAATTCAAATACAGGTGGAAATCAATGGAAAAATGGGCTTTTTGGTCATGATAATGGAGGTTATGATAAGTTTGTCAGCTATTACAATGGTTCAAATTTAGCTATAAGTGGTGTTGATCAATCAAATTGTGTATATTTTGGTCCAGCAGCATCTATACAAATTTCAGAAAAATAGCAGATTATTCAGTAAATGATTTGGGTCAAATAAATGTTTGGCACTGCTTGTCTGTTCACTGGGATAATTTATCTTCTCCAAAAACAAACACAAGTAAAATCTATTGGAATAAAAAACATATTGGAAGTTTTACAGCTGCCAATAGAAGTGGTAGTCAGCAAATGACTTTTGGTGATTTGGATCCTAGCTCTATCGCACCTCTTGACGGTAGTGTTATTTTTTTCTGTGTGTACTTGGATTTCATGTTAGATGAAAAAACAATTTTGGATCATCATAGCGTTTTAATGCAACGATATAATATATGATAGAAGACGCAATCAAATATGTTAACTACTTCTTCAAAGAAACCAAACAACAACATGACAGTGTTTATGATGTCATACTGAAATCAGCTTTAGTATATCAATATCTGTACCATAAAAATTTCGGGGTATTCATATCAGTCAATGATGTCCTCGAACTAAATAATAATGACATAGGTCTAATCGGACCTGGCAATGGCTGTGTTAAATGGTTCTTGGAAACAATATTAAGTCCGTTGCATATAATGCACTCACACAGCAGTTTGCATGATGCTTTTTGGTCGATTTTATGACCATCATTTATTAGACCGAGGGTACACATATGTCATACCCAAAAAGGTCACACCAAGATGGATAAAAAGATCTCCATTATGTGGTCAGATCTCTGGAATACTTTATTGCATATTCAAGAGAATAGTTATATAAAATATATGTATGAAAGAGCGAGAAAGCATATTCAGCTGGAACCATATTTCAAGTGAATTAACAGAAGATCAGATTAGTGAATTAAAAGCCTATTACCACACATATCACAGAAAGTGTTGGGCTCATAAACAGGCGGTTAAACGGTTCAAAAAATGGAAATTACTGGGGAATTCCTTGTCCATCATCTTTGCAACTGGAGGTCTCGCCACAAGCGTTGCAACAGGTGGTGTTAGTTTGGTAGCCATCAGTACAGCAGCACTTTTGATACAAGGGTGGATGAAGCATAAAAACCTAGATTTAAAAATCCAAAATTGCACATATGCTTATCAAAGCTATCAACATCTACTCAATTCAATAAAAGACAAGTTGAGAAGTGGTGATTTTGATGCTTCAAGTATACAAATCTCAATGAAGAATATCGATGATTATGTGACTGATAATAGTCCAATTATTGATAAGTACCTACTGAAATATGATGAAAAATTCACTGCCTGATAATACGAATAATTTTATCAAATCTCAACATTAGAATGTCAACCCAATATCGATCATAAAATCCAAGCGTCTTTTTTGATCTAGTAACTATTATATTCTCAAATGGAAGACCAAGCATTAAAAATATTTTCTTTAACATAAATTTCGTGCTTATCATCCTTTTACGATTCTTATTTACCAAGGGAAGCACTTTGTCTATCTCTTCGAATATTTTAAATATTTTACCCTTATCTTTTACAGAAATTTGAAATCCATTCTTACGACATATACCATTTACCACATTTCCAATATGGTACTTCCGATGATATACAGATTTTCGTCTTATTTTATACATATTCTCATGAAAGTCAACGTATTCTTTACAAAAATCATAACCATGGACGGAACCACAATTTAGGCAAACATTTTCACCATAATCATTAAACATTTTCTGTTTATCACAGCATGGCACAACAACACTATTAACAACTTCAACCAATTGCTGATCACAAAAAGGACATGTCAATTCCCCCATATTCTTTAATTCATTGTGGATTACTGAATTACAACTCATTCTATACTATTATATGAGATATTATTTTTTATGTCACTAACACATGACGTCACGTGACTTAGAATAATAGCTATAGGTGATGACTCATTCCCTGTTTTCCGAGAATGTCACGCTTGGTGATTTTTCCGAGAAAGTCACGCATTTATAATAAACTATAGATTCCAAAATACGAGATCATTTTGCTAAAACACCCCCTAAATTAATTTATGTGCTGAAACCCCCAAACACTATACTACTAATAACATTTATATTATTCTAGTAGTATATGTTTAGTGATAAGAGAATAAAAAAAACTCTTCGATATACACTAAATGAAGGAAGGTTCAACCACAATGCAGTGCAATTGATCCGTCAACTGGTACTGATATACATTAATTGTTTATTACATTACATTGTTTATAACATTTCTTTGTTCATTTTCACCTTTTGTTTAATCTATTTCATAATGTACATAATTCTACAGATTTTATTGATCTATTTTGTCAGTATACTGCTATGCGTGGTTATCCGCTATAAAGTAAAGTGTACGTAGATGTAGAGTAGATGCCATATACCTTTTTTGTCACCGACGGGTGGTTTCATCAACCTCTCTCTTTCTCTAAAAGTTCGGAAATAAGTTTGTAAACAAATGAAGCTAGTTTCTAATGAAAGGGTCCGATCTAATCTTCCGTCGCTGATCTCATTATCTTTCTAGCTATAGGATGTTTGATCATGAACTTTTCAGGTACTCAAGAAAATGTTCTAAAACAATTTTTAATTTCATCTTGTTCTTATAATAAGGTGTGCCATCGATAGCACGGTACAGATAGTTACCATGGCCACAAACAATTCTCTGTTAGACTTCTTGATCTTTTCATATGATCGGCCAGTTCATAAACGTCAATAAGACCTCTCATTAGAAAAGTATTAAGCATAAGACGTACATAAAGTATATAATGTGAATTGTAAGCCAGGAAAAAACACTTGAATTCAAATACTCACTATAATGGTAATAATTAACGCCTGGTGTTTTTAACTTAACAAAATAAACATGCCAGGGAGGTATATGTCAATATAGTACTACAGAATTGGCCGACTTGTGTGTGTAACCACATGTTATCACTAGTGTATCTTCTGAGATGATTTAAGCGACCCACTCGTCTTTCACAAACTTCACTTAAGTTTGCCTTGCTTATGTTACGCTTTCCGGCCCTATTCGTCGAGATTTACAGAACGGTGTTCGTGAATAGCCAATAATCTTCTTAAAAATCGCGAGGTATGTTTCGCTAAAGTTACGCATCCTTGATCCATAGATGAGAAAGTTCATGGCCGAGTTTGACAGAGCAACAGTTCTGATCCAAAAGTGCGCCCGACCATACATCTTGATCAGCGGTTTCCCGGCGGCAGCGAAGAAGGCAAACAGTGGAAACCAACAAGCGGAGAACACGACTATCACTATCGCCAGAGTGGCAGCAACGCGCGCTTCATAGCGAAAGCTGGCGACGTCAGAAGAATGAGCACTCAGTTGGTTTCTTACCCTCTTTTGCTGCACGAGTGACACCACAATCAGCGAATATGAGACGACAATGATTGCGTAACAGAAAACGAAGATCGACAGGTGGAGGAAACCTTTGGCTTGGACTGGCAAATGAAGATACTTTCCCAAAATAAACAGTGCAATTGTCATTGACCAACTCGCTATCAGCAGTGCTTTTATCCCGACATCCTGCATGGTAGTTTTGTGGCGAAAAGGGAAAACAATGGCTATGAATCGGTCAATACTGATAGCAGACATATGCACGACTGAGGCTGCCGCAGAGAAGTTAGAGATGTAAAAGTACGTACGCTCCGCAGCCAACACGCAGTCATCATAGAAGGTTCTCTCGACCAGGATGTCAAGAAACAGTGGTTCGCATATCAGTGTGGCGATCAAATCAGCAACGGCTAAGCTTACTAGAAGGAAGTTAGAGCTTTGGCGGAGACAAGGGTTCATGGCTACGGCTACGCAAACGAGTAAGTTCCCGAGTGTTCCAAACACACACACCATGGCATTGGTTGTGATCAGGGGGATAGCATGAGCTACTGGAAGAGAGCAGAGTTGTGCGGGCATCAAGTTAGAAGGGTTACTGCTGTTCGCCGAGTGTTTCATGGTGATCCAAGGCGCATGTACTGAACACTGAAGCTGCTTTTGAGGGAACGGAATCAAGAACTGAACGAAGAAGTAGGCACGGTTTGCTACTGAGACCTTTTGAATTTGAGTGATATATATCCAGAGCATCAAACCCAGCTCAGAGCTCCCGGTATCAACTCTGAGTTGTCAACTGGAAAGCCGCGGTTAAAATTGTCGGTCTATATAGACTGACAACAGGAGGGCCGGAAAAGATATTAATTAACCTTAAGAAGACGTGGGTTTAGTAGGACGAACATTGTAATTTGTAGTCTGAGTTAATGGACAGAGAAATGCTTGTTGCGCACTAAAAAGGAAGGACGCAAGTCCTCAAAGGCCAAACTTAAAAGCGTTTCCATTGTGTGTCTCTATGCAAGAACAGGGGGGCCGGAAAGATACACAATTAATATGGACAACAAGCAAGCTTTATTTCTATATTCGGCTATAGTCAGCTATTAGAAAGTGAAGTAAATTTTCGGCGCTACAAAGGAAAACTTGCGTCAGTTGATCTGAGTGTTTGGACTCGGAAGTTTCAGAACTCTAATCCCAGTGATGTGATCACCTTAGCAAAGTCTGGTATCTCTTCAGTCATCCCAGGCCGCGCGCGGCTCAAGCTTATTTTAAAACCTACAAAATAGCCTTCAATATTTGCTCTCTTGTTAGATGATTACCATTGATACTGACCGGCCTCGCAAATTTGTTGTTGACATCAAAGAACGCGAAAAATGGTCAATTAAAGCCCACTAATTGGCTTCTCTTCACATTGCTCGGGAAATAGGAAAAGTGCTCGTTTAGCCAGGCACTTGCAAAATTTTGTCTCGCATGCTTGGAATTTGTGCCTCTTGATCGTGTATGCATGTTTTGCTACTCATGATGTATTAGATACAGTGATGCATATAAAAAAATCTTTGGTGACGAGCGAGGTCCAGTAAACTAGAACCTCGGGGCTTATGAGGTCCATGTTTCTTCTGGGGTGCAATTTATATTAATTAGCAAAGCCGCAGCTAGTGCAGGGGACAGAAGCCGAAAAATTAAAGCACAAACCTAGTAAATGCAACAAATTACATCGGATGATAATTAAATTCATTACAGAATATGCTGTGTGAAAATGTGTAGGCGTCAGGAGCGCGGAATCTATAGTTGCATTACTTACAAAAAACTAAGGTGAAACTGTAGGTAAATGGAGAGAGATAGAAAGGGAAAGAAAAAAGATTGTGGTACAAACTGATAAAAGGCATCCACGGAAGGAATTTAGATGACAACGCTCAATGATATCGTTGCCAGTTTATGTCGTACATCTTTAATATTGGACACACTAACTCGACAAATCAATTATACGAGAAAACATGAATATCAATTCTCCCATGCCTGCAGCTAGTCGTTTCAGTTTCAAATCCGAATGTTAAAAGGAAAGTAAAAAAAAAGAATATTGGTTTCTTTGTGATTTTAAGTAAAATTAATATTACAACTACAGCTACAACTTTCAAATGACACACAATTTGCAATTACACCTTTATCTCGTTATGCACTGATGGATAATGTGTCCGGCCCGACTTTGTTCTGGGAAATAGATTTATTTGGTAGGCGAGTGTAACTGACCGGCTTTACGACAATTACCGAACGCCTCCTAATAACTAGTATATTAAAATTTGTATCAATTTTTTTTGTGACTGATTGCATTAATTCGGTTGTAAAACTCACAGAAACGTTCTCATTGCTCAGTTATCATCTTGTGGGTAGGCCCATGCTTTCAGATTAAAATAAAAAGGCAGGAGGCAGGATGGCCGAGTGGTTTGGGGCGCTAGATTTCAATGCGGTCACCCCGGGATCAAATCCCGCTCTGGCCACTAGCTGGTCTTGTTCTGGGTAGTCCCTGGTTCAACTCCTCGCCCATCCTTGTAAATAGCCAACTGGTTTGTCTCCGGTCAGTTGGGATTCTTATCATGTGATGTTTACTGATTTGAATTATTTGTTTCTGTATTTGCTCGGCCTCAGTAACCTTGCGCTATAAATACTACCGAGGGTAAGGAAAGGTTATTATTATTATTATTATTATTATTATTATTATTATTATTATAAGCTCGCTCTGAAAAGCTATGTTATTTTAAAAGTTTCATTGATAAACCTTGTACAATATTCTCTCTGCGTGCTCTACGCGTAAACAACACATAATTTCATACTGTGTACGTCCAGATGCATTTTTCCTTGCAAATCAAAGCGTTTTGCGATTTGCGTCATAGCAACATCCTGTTTATCACAGAAATGCCGGGTGTCGTTAAACACTTCTTTTCCGCGTTATTTTCTAAAAAATTCTAACACGCCATTTTCGAAAAGTAGTTGTTGAATTTTCATGTTATCTTTTTTGGCTCAGGTAATCAGCTCTTAATTAAGATAAAACTTTTCTTTGCTTAATTAAGATAAAGACCACTTAGAGCATAGTTCTTTGTGAAGACATTCTCGACAATAATTAATCCTGCGAAATCGCGCGGAATATCGCCTGATTAGTCTTAGTCGAAAATCAGGCGATATTCAAGAGATTTCGCAGAATAATTGTTTTGTTATTCAACAAATTTATAACAAAGCAAAGTTTACTGGGTTAATAGCAGAAAAGCTGGAAAATTCGCCATTTCTATCGGCAAAACGCAAAATTTAACGCAATTCGCAGGATATCTGTCGAGTACGCACAACGAATATTGAGAGCGCCATGACTATACTTGGGCATTGTCGTCACACTGTGTTGAATAATAAAGGCCTGTAAAAGCGGCCTGGTGAATTGGTCAAACGTAAGAAGAAGAAAAGAAATATTAACGAAGTAATCAGTAATGCCGAGAAAGAACATTCGCGCAAAATCATCGAAGTATTTTTCAAGTTGTAAATCCCAGGTCGTTTGTCAATATCATCCCTTTTCAGAAAAAAAAAATCTTGTAATCTAATAGGGGACAAAACCCTTTTCCCAAACTTGTTTAGTTCAATTTGATGTTGGCTCTCCAAATATTCTATATTTTGCACTGTTGATGAGACTTTTCACCTCGCCCCGTTGATAACTTGACTACGTGAATGAAATGGCCTTAAATTTCCTCAGATGAAAGTCTAGATTTTCATCATAGGCAAATTTAAATTTTCTGGAGGTTAAGGCAATCGGAGCAGATATTTCATCGAAACAAACTATCATGTGCCCCAGAATAATAAATCATAAATATTCAAAAGCGAGCCCTGATATTATTTCACCTTGAATACTATTTTAAAAAATTCCCTATTACCAAAACATGTTCGAATACGGTGTTACCTGAAGGGCTCAGATTTGTTGTCAGAGTCAGTTTAGTGAAAGGAGCACGGTCACGATATTTTGGGTCATTATTACAGAGATAAAAAAATGCATTTAAATAATGCGAAACAGTGAAATAACAATTTTCAGGGAAGACAAGCACCAAAGAGACAAGAATAAATGCAAATATGGCGAGGATGGTGAAGGATGGAGAAGACTGAAACGGATTGCAAATTACCTTTTTGAAAAATTTAGCTTAAAAATCTCTCTTATAATGACCCAAATATCGTGACCGTGCTCCTTTAAGCAGTTCATTATGACTGAAGACTGAAAAAAGGGGGTCAAAAAATACATTCCCAAAATTGGGTCAGTCACGTGATCCAGAACGATATTTTTTACGGTGATGACTATATCTAATAACATAAGGTAATTTTTAAACATTTAATTAAGAATGATCATTAGCCGGCGATAATGATGACATGGAGTCACCGAGACGTCGTTCGGTTTTACTATCGCTAACGCTCAATCTTAGATGACTATATAGCGAATATAAAAACCTGCAGTAATAAAGACACATAAGAGGCGGTTTCAATTGAGTTCTCACTAAAATTAGTCTCATTAGGGTCCTTTTGAACAAAACACTACACCATATAATATCGCTACTTCCGTTAATGCGTTACTAACCAAGATGGTGTAAATTAAACAAGTGTCATTATTTCTGTCAAATGGTACACTCAGGTAAAACGTGTAAAGTGAGAGTTAAGTTGCCATTACTTGAAGCAAACTGTTTACTCCGTGCATATGAGTCATTAAACCCTCCATAACCACACCAATAAAGTGACCGTTTTCGAATTTATTTGAGAGGTTAGACTAAAAATGTAAGTGAACTGACGACTAATTACGTGGGACGGTAAATTTGCGATTGGTTTTAGCAAAAATTGTTAGAAAAAGACAGGCAATTGGATGTAGAACACCGAATACATAATGTCCAAATTTTCGCTCGGTACGTTAACAAAGAGAGACTGTTCAGATGGCACAAAAAGGATCACTGCAAATGAACTCTGGTCATTGTCTGGTACATCGAAAGGAAACCGTAAAGGCAAAATAGTGTTTTATCACAATTGCGGTTTCTGTATTGCTGGAGAAGGAATGTAACTTATGTCGTTCCCAAAGAGAACACCAACTGATAGAAGCTCCACTAAAGGGTGTATAAGCGACGAAAGAAAGATTGTTCTTGGAACTCTATAAGGAAGAGAGAGAAAGAGAGAGCATGAATGCCGGCTCAGTGAAGAGAGGGAAATGCTATCGTACACTAAACGTACAATGGTAAAAGACTTTAAGAGATTACTGAAACAGATGGGGAATTAGAATGATCAGTTGGAAATGCATTTGAGACAAAACCGACCTGTATTATCAAATCGCCTTCTCGCCGACACAAACGTGACACAATTGACACAAATGAGCCTTAAAGAGGACCTGGCGAGACGACCTGCGCATGTATACAAGTCAACTGTTTCCCAAGGGAATGTTAGTGATTGTCATGACAACAAACTAGCTCAGTCCAAGCCCCTACAGCGCGGCGCACTGTTTCTTAGGACGGTGTATTCAGAAACAAATTTGACCGACAATTTTGGCATTTGTTGTTGGACCGGTGCATGTCACAAAAATTCCACCAACTTTGTGAGGACAAGTGTTGGCTATTTTATGCCAAGCATGGAAATTTCCTTGATAAAAGAAACAAAATTTCGACACAACTACTGCCCTCTCTTGACGCTGGAAAAGCGCATGTAATTATACTCTATTCCATCGCCAGGAATGACTCCCGATAAAATGTCGTCCTATTCAACTAACTGTACTTCAAATTTGTCGACGAAACTTAATCTATCGCAACCTTCAGAAATAAGACCACTTACTGAATGAACTTGAAGCTAAAAACGAGGGAAATCTCTTCCAAAAACAGAAAATAACTGCAAATAACAGCATTTTGTCTTCGCATTGCACATTAATTTTCCATTTTTTTTTCAGTAAATCACATTCCATTTCCATTTTGCACATATTGAGCTGCTTACGGATGTGATAGAAATCAGAGGATATCTAATCAGTTATTTTATGCATGCATAGTTTTCCGATAGTGGATTAACATGGTCAGCTTATATCTGTAATATCAAAATAGCTTTATTTATACTGCAATTGGACCAAACTGCAATCAAGCTATCTGATAGCTAGAGCACTGACAGATTCTAAAAATAAGTGATATCACATCAAATAATGGCACGAATTGATAGGTCTCATGATCAATACCAGCTTGTGAATTCTTAAAACCTTATGGCAGAAATTAAACGAATATTAGAGGCAAGTATATTTTAGAAAATTAATTAATTACAAAACTTTTAGATCTCTTGTTGAAACTGATGCAATTAATGTTGTCGCCGGAGGACAAGTGTTTCAAAATGCTGTTGAAATATCTTTCACTCAGCATATTTTTCATCAGTGATCAGAGAAACACTTGTGAAAGAAGATTATAGTTCAACAAACTCAATATCTCACCTGTTATTGACGTCGTTTATTGCTTATAGAAGCGATACAAACAGCAGTGTTTTCGGCGAAAGCGATACGCAAGCAAACCAGAAGGCTGTCTGAAGTATACATCAGCGATACGTTCAGTATTGCGCTCGTGTGTTGCCGCCCTTCAAGACGTCCTTCAAGATCAGATCACAGTCCTCACCAACTCCACCGACTGAACCATGAATTTCTCATTGGAAAACACTTCAAATCCGCCATCCCAAGGAGACTGTTCTCTTCCATTAGCCCATGGCATCGTTCTGATGACAGCCAATTCTTTGCTTTGCGTGTTTGGAACACTTGGTAACTTAATGGTGTGCTTGGCCGTCGTTACGTATCCTCGTCTTCGCCGCAGCTCCAACTACCTTCTCTTCAGCCTAGCCATCGCTGATTTGATCGTCACCATGGTTTGCGAGCCTCTGTTATTGAAAATCTTCAGCAAGAGAACATTCTTTTACGACTGTTCAACAAAACATCTGGAATTTCCGTATGGAATCTTAACCAAAATTTCTTGTGCTGCGTCCGTTTTGCACTTGGCCGCGATCAGCGTGGACCGTCTCATCGTTGTTTGCTCCCCTCAACGCTATCGCACCTGCATGGATAAATGTGGATTGCCAACAATGCTAGTAATCTCGTGGGTGTACCCGCTTTCGCTTCCTGTTTTGCGGATCGTCCTTCCAAGGTCCTTTCCTATAGGACACCTGATTGCCATCAATTTCGGTCTATGTGTTCTCATCATAACTTCGTCCTATCTAATTATTCTCGGATTTGTGTTCTTCCAAAGGAAGAAAAGAAAAGAGTTGAGTGGTCGTCCTTCGTCTGCTGATAAGAGCTCGCGCATGGAAGTACGCGTTGCTTTTACGCTGGCCATAGTCATTGGTGTGTTCGCCGTCTGTTGGGTGCCAATTATGGTTTCCTTATTTCTTACAGGGAAACCTCTCATTTCGTTGTACAAGCCCACCCACATGTGGCTGCGTACACTAGCTCTGTCCAACTCCGCCATGAACTTTCTGATTTACACAGCGAGAATCCCGGATTTCCGTGATGCGTACGCCAAGATATTCCGCAAGATTTGTCGCCGCCAGTGAATTTAGTGCTATCGTATTTGGACGATTTTGTTCTTAGATGCTTCCTGGAAGCTTTAATTTGATGTAGAAGTTGATCCTTCAGTAAGCGTAACAGTAACTTTAATTAGAGAGGAAATTGAAAAGCTCAGCTGTAGTATATGGACAACAACCATTCAGAAGTAATCTTTACCCAGCCGGTATTTAACTGACTGACTATGTATAATGACTATAATTGTCGGTGTATTCTGTATTAATTTTCCTTTAGGTAACACTGTACTTTTAGCTTCAATATTTTTCTGTAAGTTTGCAATATCGCTGATTTTAAATTCAATCTGTACCCGATCAAAAGATTTTTATCTTGTGGTTGCTTATCAACCCAAACTTCAGTTGTCAAATTATAGGGCGTATGCACGTTAATTCATCACCGCCACGTTGGTTTACCGTGAACAAAAGATTTCTCATTAGCTTCTTTTGATTCATTCGAATCTCTGGAGACTGCTTGTATACCCTCTATTCTCGTCGTTATTTCCGTCAGCATTGTTTTGGCTTTACAAAAAATCTACGTTATTCCCAAGAAGAAAATGCGTAATCTCTCTAAACACACCGACGCCCACGTTGGAAATAGCCAAGAGCTTGAAAAGCACATTTCTCGATCGAGTTCTGTTTATTTCTGTACGCCGGTAATTAATACCTTTCCCTCTGTGAAGGCCGAGCCTTAGAAAGAAGTTCACTATTTGTTCCTTTTTCAAATAGCTACCACGAAGATCATCGTGGTAAACTTCTACTAATTCGCTTACGCTCTTTTTAAAGAGGGCTGCGATGCTGAGGTTCCTGTATGCCTAAGGACCAATACCGGGAGTTAAAACTTTGCACGAGCATAATATCATGAATATTTCTGGCATAAAAATATTTTAGCGCTTTAACACGCAATTAAAAGGAAACAACGCATAATTCCTTGACAGTTATTTACATGCAACTTATTCGTCTCTTGACCAATCAAAACGTCAAGACAAATCGTCTGAAACATTTGACGGATTTACACACTTACGATGGGATGACTGTTTGTTAATAGTGATAGCCTACTGCAATACGCATGTAAAATCCCGTAATATTATGGCCTCCAGTCGCTATACGCTGATCACATCATTCAGTGACTGGATGTTTTGAAATCATCCTGACATGTGATTGGACAGTTTTACAGACAGCCTTAGTTTATTGGGGACTGAAAACTAATGGTACGTTACGCGAGGTTGAACTTGTTAGCACGTACTAACCAGATTTTTTTTAAACTGAACTTGGCACAGTTGATAGCCATGCATAGGACATTAAAAAAATGCAATTGTGAGGAATCACCTTAACAATTTGACGAATGATTCACGAAAAAGAGACTGACAGAGTGGTCGATTCTTAAATAGTAATAGCATTAATAGTACGTAACCAATACTTTTGAAAGTATGTTTTCATCCAACAGCCGTCTCGGACTAAACATTTTGTGTGAATCTGCTCTGTAGGAAGTGTTCCACAAGGCAAATCTTGCGACAATTTATTTCAGTTTCTAAAGGTTGCCTTCTTTCTCCGATGATGAGTAGCAAGGATATTAGTTACGTTGTTCAAATTGTATGGTTTTCAACGATCAGTGATCGCATTAGGTATACAATAAAGACTTCGGTTATCTTCTGATAGTTCTTTATGTCGCTCGATGTTGAAGTTTGCTGTCTCCCAAAATCCTGAAACGAAATCTGTTGCAGTTTATGCAGTTGCTCGCCTACTACGCCGGATTTTCGTGATGGATTTCACAGGTAATCAACAATCTAACGATTCGACGAGAGAGTGTTCTTTCCCTGTAGGTCATGGCATTGCGCTGATCTCAATTAACGCTATGGTGTGTTTGCTTGGAACATTTGGTAACTTCCTGGTCTGCGTGGCCGTTGCTACCAATCCTCGTCTTCGCCGCAACTCCAACTACCTTCTGGCGAGCTTAGCCATTGCTGATCTGATCGTCACCATGATATGCGAGCCCCTGTTTGTGGCAGTCCTCTGCAAGAGAACATTTATAAACAACTGCACAGCAAACTTGGAAAGGCCTTATGCGATTTTGTCTAGGCTTTCGTACACTGTCTCGGTCGCTGACTTGGCCGCCATCAGCGTGGATCGTTTGATCGCTGTGGTGTTCCCTCTGCGCCACAAGTTCATGATGGGAAGTCGCAGATTAATGACTATGTTAATATTGTCATGGGTAGTACCGATCGCCGTTCCTGTTTTGAATCGATTCGTACCGGATTATTTTCCCAAGGTTTTCTCGGCCTCGGTATGTTCGGCGTCGCATATCTTATTGCTTTCTTTTCTTATTCGCTGATCGTGATATCACTGATCAGGCACAGGAAGATAAGAAACCAGTTGAGTCCTCGGCTTTCTTATAGCGATGCTTCTTCGCGTGTTGAAGTCAGCGTTGCTACCACGTTAGCGATTGTGATCCTTGTTTTTACTGCGTCGTGGATTCCCTTATTTGTGATCTTTTGGTCGACTGGTAAACTCCTTGTGAAGCGTAATGGCGCGGCATACATGTGGATTAGGACACTGGCGCTGTTGAACTCAGCCATAAACATTGCTATTTACGGATCAAGAATGCAAAACTTTCGCACTAGCCTTACAGCAATTTGTCGGAAGATTTGTGGAGTTTTGACTCAGACATTTTCGCTTAATACAGTCACATACAATGTAAATTAACAAAATGAACATATTTAAAGCAAAATGCTCGTAACTGTGGTCCAATCACGCAAAAATCTTGTCAGTAAAGACCTAAACAAATGAGATGGTAAGTTGTTCCCAAAACACAGAACACTTCATTGGCCTTGAAACTGAAGCATTTTGTCACAAAGTAGAAGCACAAAATAGGGGTTATCTGTGCGCGAAAAGATGGACACAAGAACCTTCTTCTGTGTATTCCAATATGTAAAGATTTATTTTCGAAGATGGTGGATCAAAACACACAAATAAAACACAAAGTCGGTCTAGGAGCACTGGCTTTGATTACTATAAAGTAGCTACAAGACGCATAACCAGACACAGTAAACACCGCTTGCGGGCGCTTGCCCACTGATGAAGACAATGTGAGCAACCCCTTTGCTAACCAATAAACCTGAGAAACGAAGTTTTTTCTGTGACGACTTATATCCATCCAAGTAAGTGAACCGCTTAAAGTGCTATATATACTTTTCATGACTTCAATAAAAAAGAGTAACTAAAATACACATAACCCCTCGTGAGGCAATTGAAACACTGCTTTCCCTCGCTCCTTCCACATGATCACGTGTCTCTTTCCGATAATTCACGTGACGCTATCCGTCGGGATAAGAGTGCCGCAGACCAGTATCTCACAAAGTATTTTTCCGAGAAGTTTTACGATCCTGTCACAATCACATATTTAGACCAGGCCGGTATGCTATCAAATAAGCTTTTTTGAACTTCTGCATTAAAAGTTAAACAAGAGGCCATAAGGGCCTTCACTCGGCCTTCCAAGAGGCGATAGGAATTTCTTTCAATATCTTATTTTAGATACAGTATCCGTATTTTGATCATGTACAGATAAATGCACAAATGTCAAGAAATTGAGATATTGTAGAAAAATAATAAATAATCGACCTGTCAGAGTCTCAGGGATATCACATACTTGAGTTATTCACACGCTAAAACCCAATTTCTTAATTGTAGGACAAAAGGTTTTTGTCTCTCATTTTTAAGGTCTTAATTTCAGAAAATTTTTTTAATTTTAGTTAATTTCTTTGAAAATAACAAAAAAAAAAAAAAAAAAAATCCAGAACTTCTCTTGTTTTAAGATTTTTTCTTGATTTCCAATTAAATAACCTTGTGTTCTTAATATAAGACCTTTGATTCAGAAAAGTATTTCTGAATCTTGAGAATGCGTCCGCTCCCACACTGACTTCTGGTTTATACAATGCCAGCAATGTGTTTCAAGAGTTGGTGACTGTTGACGGCATATCAGCGTTAGACGAACTGCAGCGGAAAAGGAAAATACAGAGCCAACAAGCAGACATGGAAGACATTTTGTTGTTTACAGAGCTTTCCCTACAAAACCTATCATTTTTCACGTTGTGGAAAAAATTATGACAGCCGGCCGTTTTCCGCGCTTCGTTCAGTTTCTTGCTTGCAAAAATATTTTAACGTCAAGTTTGCAACATGTTTTCTGGAATAAATTAGATTAACACATTGATGTCTCAAGGGAACATCGAGATCAAATTCCAACACGCGCTCGTCACGTAATTTGAAACGGGTTTTTCAGTCAGGACGATCTTACTCCCGGTGCACTTTCGGACTTGAAGCAAGAAGAAATGATTGAATTTACCTGCTCTTCAGAGCCTGTGCGGCTTCTCAGTCGGTGGTTCCTTACTAAATGGCAAGCTCTGAAAGCTAACTTTTAATAACACGGAATGCTATTGGCACAATAAGCTTAAACCACATCAGAAAACTCATTCAACCACTCAAAATTACAGAGTTTGGTATGAGGCCCGGAAAAATCTGCAGTTTAGTTTAGCTATGTTAAAACCTTTCGCCTCGCTGTTGACCTTGCAAACATTATTAGTTGTTCAAACCTCAAGAACATTAAGTGAATCGACGTTTTAGTGTGCGTGATATTTTCCGTGACAGCATTCTTGTTATTGTGCAATCTCGCTCCCAGAGTTTTATTTTTAGTTAGCGCTTGCGCAGAAACGCCGGAAGTGAGCTTTGTGGATGAAACTCTACGACGGCGACGACGACGACGACGACGACGACGAAGAAAAACAGTCGACATTTTAAACCTCGGACTTCTTCCGGCGGAGGTCCGAGTAATAAGATATCTCATGATGAAAATAAATTTGTCTGATGTATTAATACTGGTGCTTTTTATAACTTCATTTGCAACTGATCAAAAATGAAGGGAAAAAGGAACACACGAGGGACAAAGACCAAAAACACAATTATAAATCAAAACATAGCACTAATGTAAGAAAAATAGTCTACTTCCAGGCCCAAAGCTTTTCATCCTAGCTCGAGAAATTCCCGGGGGAGGGACTTCCTGAAAAATTGGATGGGGGTGTGCAGCCTGCTTCCTGAAACAACCGGCCTTACCCTATTTCCGACCAAAATCTGTGATTTTCTCTACCCTTTTTCAGACCTGACCAAAACGTCAATACTCTATATCAGGCCTATTTCGCGTACACGGTTGGCGTAAACATAATTTGCGGACGGCTTTTGTTGATGGTCTTATCGCCGAATGATGAAGAAATAGCTTCTTCTAAAAAAACATACCCAATTCAAGACAAAACCATACCCTATTTCAGAGAAAAATGTTCAAAATCGATACCCTATTTAAGACCTAATAATATACATGAAAAAATTTATCGATTCTGATTGGCTAAGAGAAATGCAGTTTTTAGGAAACACGATGCAGAAAAAAGGTAATTCAGTGCAAAAAAAGAGGTAAACAACAGACGATTCTGATTGGTTAATTAACAAAGGAACTGAAATTGAGCCAATCAAACGCAGCCTTTGAATGGCGAAAGACTGAAAAGCTGCAAGCGACTCTGCGAGCGAAAACAATGGCTGTCTTTTTGAGCAGGTTTTCTTTCTTCGTGACCGCAATAACAGCAGAGAAGCTGCAAAACAGCTCTAAAAAGAAGAAAGGCTGCGAAAAGCACTGTATTTTAGCTGTCTGTTTGGAAACAGTGGTGTCCAGAGAAGGAAATTACCGACGTAATTGGAATTACGAGTCCGTTGAATTCAACACTACGCTGGAGTGACGCCGAGATTAATAAACAAACAAGGACAAACAAGGCGAAGATAACGAACTAGAAAGCCTGAAAGTAATGATTACAGCGCTTGATATACTCTTAGCAAACAAAGTAGCCTTATAGCTATAGCCTGTAATTGTTTAGCCAGTTTTTACAGCTAAAAACGCTTTAAAAACATTGAGAAAAGTGTTCTTTTAATTCACCTTAGCTTCGTTGCGTTGCTTCTGCAAAGTTAAGAAGCTATCTCGCATTTTTTTCATGTATATTATTCATAAGTAATCACATGATTTTTCTTGTGCAATTTGGAATAAAATTAATAAGCACTTGTAAATTTTTTCAAAGACCACACGTTGCACTCGCCCTACGGGTTCGTGCAATTTTGTGAGTCTTTGAAAAAATTTACTCGTGCTTATTTATTCCAAATTGCACTCGAAATCATGTGATTACCTATACAAAGGGACTACAAAAACGTACCCTTTATGGCCGCACATACCTATATAGCCCATACAAGGGAGTACCCCCCGAGGGGAGTGGGACAAATTGCAAAGATGATACGTTGCAATAATAGCTTTGTCCGCAACGTGTCTGACTGAAGGCAACATGGTAATTTGTCGGTCACGACAGTAAATTCGTAAAAACTCTTCTCAGTGTTTTCTCTACTAATGGAAATTTGTATAGTCCATCTCTAAATTAAATAAACATAGAAGACGGGTGTTAAAACTTAAACTAAAGGATGGTTTTATAAGATATTGGGTTATGTAATGCGTTTCACATGCGCTTATGTTGTTCACTGATGTGGGTAAAGTGTTTACGCTTTTCTGGGTGAACTTCTTAAACTTGGCTAAAATTAAACCAGGGAATAATATAACTCAGAAAGAGGCTTCTACCACGAAGAAAGACTCAGCAAAATAAACGATCTCTATAAGGTAACCCATGGCCGGCTGCGATACTGCAGGTAATAAAAACTATAACAAAATTCTCGAACGTGATTGGTTATCAGCAGCCCGATTTGAGCACCAATAGGACAGTGTACGCGTCATGCTGGTAATTGGACAGTGTAATAGGACAGTTTACGCGTCATGCCTGTGTAATTAGACAGTACGCGTCAGTTTGCGCGCGCTGTTGTCGTGCATTTTGTTGAGTAAACTATTATGTTTTTCATTATTTATAACTACGTGTAACCGTTTAACGCTCAACCGCTGGCTAGTTCGTTTCTCAAATTTTGTCATAGTTTTGATTAATTGGTAACAGAACTTCGTGTCGTCCAATTCTGTCTGTAATCATACTCGTGATTAACAAATCGGACTCCCGCTTCGCGGTCGTCCGATTTTGTAAATTATTCGTATGATTACAGACCGAATTGGACTCCACTCGGTCCTATTACCATTATAAATCAAAAACAAAAACCTGTTTTGAACGATTCCTCGGGTTTGTTGTTCTGGATTTACTTGCGGATAATTATAAATTACGAGACTCAAATTAAAACATATATTCATATATACTGATATGTGACACAGGCGGTTAATATTTGCTTGTATTTCTGGCCACACTAATTTAAAAAAGTCTGTATCCATGGTAACGGGTCGATATCGTTTGCACTGCCAAAAATCTGAAGAGCCTCTCAGCTTTACTGATTTGTTTACGCAGCTTTATCGAGAAATCCAGAATTAAGATATTTCAGTATAGATATTACACTTTAGATATTACAAGATATGATACGTAAGATTAAATGGGAAGAAAAAATGATTGTTACAAAATTCTGAAATTGTAGTAAAACAAACGGGATCGCAGGAACGTACTGGCCAATTTCTTTCATATAAATGGCCGGACTGATCTAATGGGTTCGTTGTATTTCTGACTCTTTCTTTCCCCACTGATTTCGCTGCAATATCGATCCTTTAGACATTGCATCAGGTTGACGTGTCAGTTCAGTATTACTTGAATCAAACATAGCCCGATTGGTATTTTTAAAAGTCGGGATATTTCCGCTTGCGCACAAGTTAAAAATTAAGGATATCAGCCACAGTCTGGAAGCGTCATCGTTTTGCTCGATACTGATCACACTTTCTACATGATAAAGATTTCCGTTTGCTGCAGCAATGTTATTCACTCGTTGTGTGCAGCCGTTGAAGGTCTTCTGTGAACATACTGCACTGAGCTTGATACTTTTGTTGCTCACTTAGCTGTCAACCGATTTGCGCGATGAATAACTCTGCCATTAACTCCAGTATTCTTCGTCCAAACGATTCTGTTGGCAGGGATTGTTCTTTTCCCGTTGCTCATGGCATTGCCCTCATCTTAATCAATACTGTGGTTTGTGTGTCGGGAACGCTGGGCAACATACTGGTTTGCGTTGCTGTTGCTACCAATCCCCGTCTTCGTCGAAGATCTAACTACCTTCTGGCGAGCTTAGCCATCGCTCTAGTGATCTGATCGTCACCATGATTTGCGAACCTCTGTTTGTGGTAGGTCTATTCAAGAGAACATTTTGGAACAACTGCGCAGCAAACTAGGAAAGGCCTTATGCGACTTTGGCTAGGCTTTCTTGCACTGCCTCGGTTACTCACTTGGCAGCCATCAGCGTGGATCGTTTGATCGCTGTGGTGTTCCCTCTGCGCCACAAGTTCATAATGGAAAGCCACGGATTAAGGGCTATGCTGATAACATCTTGGGTGGTACCGATCATCGTCCCTGTTTTGAATCGATTCGTACCGGATTCTTTTCCCAAAGGTTTTCTCGGTCTCGGTATGTTCGGCGTCGCATATCTTATTGTTTTCTTTTCTTATTCGCTGATCGTGATATCACTGATCAGGCACAGGAAGATAAGAAACCAGTTGAGTCCTCGGCTTTCTTATAGCGATGCTTCTTCGCGTGTTGAAGTCAGCGTTGCTACCACGTTAGCGATTGTGATCCTTGTTTTCACTACGTCGTGGATTCCCTTAACGGTGATCTTTAAGTCGACTGGTAAACTCCTTGTGAAGCGTCATGGCGCGGCATTCATGTGGATTAGGACACTTGCGCTATCGAACTCAGCCATGAACTTTGTTATTTACGGATCACGGATGAAAAACTTTCGCACTGGCTTTACGGCAATTTTCCAGAAGATTTGTAAAGTTTTGACTGAGACATTTTCGCATTCAGTCACATACAAAGTAAATTAATAAACAAAACTGAGTAGGTATAACTGTGGTCCAATAACCGCCAAAAAAAAAAAATTGAGTAAAGAGATTGCAATTGAGTTGTAACTTTATAATTTCCCAAAACAGAGCACGTTATTGGTACTGAAACTGAAGGATTTTCTCACGAAGTAGAAGCACAAAATAGGGTTATCTGTGCGCGAAAAGATGGACATAAAGGAACCTTCTTAATTCTGTGTATTCCAATGTGTAAAGATTTATGTTGGAGGCTAGTGGATTGATACACAGAAAGAAAACAAAAAGTTGCTTTAGAGGCACTGGCTTTTCGTCCCCGTGATCATGCAAACTAATTACAATACGTTTAACCAGACACAGTAAACACCGCTTGCCCAATGTTCGTCTTGCATCCGGCCATGTCTCTTGTTCCAGTATATAAGGCACGTACACGTACGTTGCAGACCGTCGGGATGTCTTTAATAAAACTGCCTGTTACAACAAACTATGCTCAAATTTTTTTCAATTTGCAATGACCTTTAGATTCTCAAAGCAGAGTCAAAGCTCAGTAGATCATGAATGACTCAAACAACAACAAAAATCAAAGCTATCAGTCTCACTTCTTTGAGGAATTTCTCTTGTCAGTTCACACACGGCCCAAGCTCCCAAGCTCCCGTGGTGTGATGATCATCTTGCGTAATAACGGTCATGGCGAAATTATAAGAGTTTGCATGGGCATGACGAAATTACGAGAGTTTGTATGGGAATGATTTACGAAAAAAATCCGCAAGAAATGATTCGCTGAAAAGGCCTCAAGACAGCAAAGTAAGCTAACAGACAACAAGCAATGCAGCGTGGAAGTAAGGTTAGCTATTTTTATTAAGAATTTGAGAGTACTTTTGCTTTCTAAGACCGATCGTAAACACTCCCATTCAAACTCTTATAATTTCGCCATGACCGTTATTACACAAGATGATCGTGCATCACACCACGGGAGCTTGGGCCGCCTGCATGTGCTCAGTTCAGTCCCGTAGCACATATATAGCATCGCCCTCTGATGCAGAGATTTCGCTAGTAACACATGCTGTCCCTTGAAAAGAGACGCCTTTTTGATGTGACATTCTTGTAAAAAGCTCTAAATGGCTACGTTAATTTGGACTTAACTAGGTTTGAACATGTTGTTGATTATTCCTTAAAGTTGAACTTTGCAAGGACCACTAAATTTCAACACAGATATTTTAACAGCATTGTAGGAATATGGAATTCTTTACCCTTAAGCCTGGTTTCACTAGTGACTCAAGCACAAGCACAAGTATAAGCGCAAGCCCAAGAGCGCTTATTTCACCTTAAAAAAACTCATTAATAATTCATGAAGGAAATACAAAAGAAATTAATTTTTAATGAGTGTCTTTGTATGAAGATACGGATAAATTTTACATCCGATTTTCTAGGCCAAAATAACCCAAAATCTAAATTTTAGTATAAGAATGGATAGATGTAAAGTAAAGCTTTTTAAGCCGTTCAATAAATTCGCAATTCGTGTTTTATCAAGTCCTAAAACACTCAGCTGCGCCTCGTGTTTTAAACTTGACAAAACATTCCTGCGCATTTATTAAACGCACAACGTAAAAACGGGCTTAACGCAAAGATAAGCATAAGCGCAAGCACAAGCGCAAGGATAAAAATTTTCCCTTTTCCTTGTGCTTGCGCTTATGCTTGCGTTCGCTTGCGTAGTGTGAAAGCGACGTTCGTTTTCACTTGGCATAAGCTACTTATGTTTGCGCTTGTGCTTGCGCTTTGTGCTTGCGTCGCAAGTGAAAACCAGGCTTCAGAGGTAAGATTAACACCCAGTCTGGCAGCTTTTAAGCTAGGAGTCAAAAAAATTTTCATGTTGTCATAAATGGGGTGGGGAAAGGGGGCTGGGATTACATTGTGGCTGACGAAGTTCGGTTGATCCGAACGAAATATTCCACTTTTTTAAGTCTTTTAATTGTGCTCTGAGTACAGGAAAATTTTTTATATTTTTTTTATGTTTTAAAATCATGATTCCAGAGCAGGAAAACAATATTTTTGATTCAATTATTTTATTGTTGTATAGCTTAGTTATATGTATTTTTATTATATTTTTAGATTAGCTTATATTTGCTCGGGCCGCCCGCGTCTCGCGCGGCGCCCGGGTCTAAAATTACCGACGGTTCTTCTTTTTCGTCGTCGAGTATCATCCACAAAACTCACTTCCGGCGTTTCTGCGCAAGCGCTAACTATTTTTAACAGAGTGATGAGTGTTGTCACGTATCGGAAAATGTCGATTCACCTTGTGTCTTTTGAAGTCTGAACAAACAATATGTTAAGAGAAGTGTCTATGCGAATGTTTGCAAGTTCAACGGCGAGAAGAAAGCTTTTAACATGAGTAAACTTAACTCCAGATGGACTGCCGTGTTTCCTCGTGTCTGCTTCAGTAGACTGCGAGTAGTCTCTAATTTTGGCGATGGATTGGGGAGCGGGCGAAAGACACGTGCGCGCGCGAAGTTGCGAGGAGACGCGACGCGAGGGGAGCGCCAAAAATTAGAGACTACAGACAAAGGGAGTTTGACCTTTCACGGCCGAGTGATTCGCAAGTGTAAATCTCATATCAACAGCAAGAATGATGCCTGTTGTCACGTATCGGAAAACGTCGATTCACCTTGTGTCTTTGAAGTCTGAACAACTAATATGTTAAGAGAAGTGTCTATACGAATGTTTGCAAGTTCAACAGCGAGAAGAAAGCTTTTAACATGACAAAAATTTAACTCCAGATGGACTGCCGTGTTCCCCGTATCCGCTCCATTGAGATGTACATTTTGTTGAATAACTAAAGTACGGGATATCGATATCACACACCCCTGAGACTTTGACAGGTAGTTTATTTACTATTTTCCCACAATATCTCAATTTCTGGACTTTAATTTTTGAATGATAAGCGATTAGTTTTTACAAATGTACTAGCGTCACTTGAAACTGTCCAGAAACGTTCCTTTCTTGTGTTTCAAATGACCCTGGATTGACGTATTTGTAAACAGTTTCACTCTGCTAATTAATTTTCTACTCACATTTCACCGAGACTCCATTAACGTTTATGCGAAAAAATCCTACATCGTTCGATAAGCGTTTCCTTTCTCAAACAATTATCCATCGAAGCGAAAACAAGTGTGCTTAGTTTTTTTTGGAATCAATACACTATTTTTATCACATTGCATAACGATAAACCTCTGTGGCCTAAAGGTCATTGTTCCTGCCAGTGACGCAGCTAACCCGGGTTCGATGTCTTTTAGTGGTATATATCACGGGCTTTATTTTTTCTGTTTCTCTTTTTCTTGTCCTTTTAGAAATATTTTTTACGTATATATTTTAAGTGTTATAATTATTGTTCTCAATGGTTGAGCTGTACTTTAGAGGAATATATGTTGATAGGGGTCTAAAGAATAGACTCCAACACAAGCTAAACACAATGCGTCCGATGTAAGAAAGACAGACTTCCCTCTATTCTTTTGTTTAGCGCTAAGTTAGGGATACAATACTGTTTTTTGCAAGCCCGAGTTTAGGCTAATTGTAGCCTCTTGTTTTTATTAGATTAGCTTATATTTATCAGTTCATATTTATCTCATCTTTAGTTGAGCTTATTGGTGATCTGTCTTAGTATGAAGTGTTAGTACTCTTTTACAGATTATCCCTGTGGCTTTTTGTTTACATTTATATTTGATTTATTTGTAATGTGCCTTAAATAAAATAAAATAAATAAGGGTTGAAATAAAATAAAACTTATAAACGTGAAAAATAAGTGCAATGGTAGCAACTCGTTTGCTAACTAAGTGTTTATCTGTGACGAATTATATCCATGCAAGTAAAAAAACCCTACTATCGCATAACAGTGTCAATCTCCATGGGAAAAAGTCACGTTACTCTACCAATTTAACCAATTAGGCTCGGTGAGAATTTCAATTAAGATGATAATTGAAGCTCTTAAAGTACTATACTTTTCGTGCCCGCAATAAAAAAGGACGACGTAAAATACACATAACCAGACAAACGAAACACTGCTTGCCCTCGCTTCTCCCACATGATCACGTGTCTCTTTCCGCATGGCAAGAAATGAGGGACGCGCGTGCGCAGTTCGTAGCGACACTTAGAAAAATCACGCTAAAAACATGGCGAGCATAAATAGAGAGACTTGAGTGAAGAAAATTAAATTTTTTGACATACCTCTCTAAGCTTTTTACTTTTCCACTGGTTTCAATCTGATCCTGTTTATTGACATCGATAGTCGTTCTTTGACACAATAATTGGTCACTTTCCAGCTTTATCCGCCACGGTTTTGAACTTTGAAGTTAAGCTTTCTTGTTTGGTAAGAGAAGTATGGCGGAATGCCTTTTCCAGCTGAATCGCCGTCGAAAAGTCTAACTTTGCAAGCCCGTGCCGGAACGAAATCCCTGGTTTCAATCAGAAATATTGTTCCAAAACAATGTGGTTGACGTCGATGGAACTGGACTCCACTCGGTGCTCTTACCATTATAAATAAACTGTTTTGAACATCTGCACTTATGCTTAAGTTAGATGTCACATGATGAAAATAAATTTGTCAGATGTGTTAATACTGATACCTTACATAATGTCATTTGCAACTGATCGAAATAATAAGGAAAAAACACAAGGGACAAAGAGCAAAAACACAATAAAAATCACGACACAGCAATATAAGAAAAATAGTCTTCTTCAAGGCGCAAAGCTATTTATGCTTACATGACAAATTGCAAAGATGATGCGTTATAATAATAGTTTTGTCCGCAACGTGCTTGACTGAAGGCCACTGACATGGTAATTTGTCCGTCACGACAGTAAATTCGAAAAAAAAAAACTCTTTTCAGCGTTTTCCCTACTGATGGAAATTTACATAGTCCTCCTCTTAAGTTAAACATAGAAGACCAGATAAGTCTAATAAAATGCTGACTTATGGAATGGGTTAATGTAATGTAATGTAATGTAATTTCACTTGCGCTGATCAATCATATTAACTGCTTAAATATAAGTCACTGAAAATGTGTGTTGTTCACTGAGCTGGGTAAAGTGTTTATACTTATCTGTGCTCTTCTCGAACTTGGCTCAAGTTAAACCAGGAAATAATAACTCATAAAGAGGCTTCAATTACGAAGAAAGACTAATGTACAAAATAAACGATCTTGGCCGGCTGCGATACTGCAGGAAATCAAAAACAAAACCTGTTCTGATCGATTCGTTTCGCTTCGTTTCTCTGGATTTACTAGCGGATAATCGATATCGATATCGATATAGGATAGATATAGGATAGTCGATATCGTTTACAAAACTCAAGAGACTCTCAGCTTTACTGACGGATGTGTGTAGGCAGCTTCGTCGAGGAACCCAGACATAAAGACGAGATAATACGTAAGATTAAATGCCAAAGGGAAAAAAATTAATGATTGTTACAAAATTCTGAAATTGTAGTTGAAATCAAACGGGATCGTGGGACATTACTAGCCAATGCCTTTCATTTAAATGGAAAAACCAATCTAAACAGATTTAGCTGCAACATCCTTCAGACATTGCAGCAGCTAGGTTACAAAGTCAGTTCCTTATAACTTGAGTCAAACATAGCCCCATCGGTATTTTTAAAAGTCGGAATATTCTCTTGCATGTTGAGCTTCATAATAAAGATTAAGGATATCAGCCATGCAGTCTGGAAGCTGGCGTCATCGTTTTGCTCGATACTGATCACACTTTCTCTAGTACATGATAAAGACTTTCGTTTGCTCCAGCAATGTTATTTACTCGTTGTGTGCAGCCGCTGAAGGTCTTCTGTGAACACACGGAAGCATTTAAGTCTGCTTCTTCAATTTAGTTCACTTAACTGTCAACCGATTTGCGCGATGAATAACTCCGCCATAAACTCAAGTACTCTGCCTTCAAACGACTCTGTTGGCTGGGATTGTTCTTTTCCCGTTCCTCATGGCATTGTCCTCATCTTAATCAGTGCCATGCTTTGTGTGTCGGGAACGCTGGGCAACATACTGGTTTGCGTTGCTGTTGCTACCAATTCTCGTCTTCGTCGAAGATCGAACTACCTTCTGGCCAGCTTAGCCATCGCTGATCTGATCGTCACCATGATATGCATACCTCTGTCTATTGCAGTCCTCTTCAAAATAACATTCCTTTACGATTGCAATATAATCAGCTTGGAACATCCGTACTTGCTTTTAGCGCGGCTTTCCTGTTCTACATCATTCCTCCACATGGCAGCAATCAGCGTGGATCGTTTGTTCGCTGTTTTGTTCCCTCTTCGCCACAAGTTCATAATGGAAAGATATGGACTGAAGGCAATGATGATAGCGTCGTGGCTGATACCGATTTCACTTCTCGTTATTGGCCAATTCGTTTCTCTCCTTTTTGTTGGTGTGGGCACTGTATTAGCCTTTAGCTATATCACTGTTTTCTTGTCTTACTCGCTGATCATGATATCCCTCTTCAGGCATAGGAAGACAAGAAACCAAATAACTGCTGGGTTACCTCAAAGTGAGGCAAAGTATCGAGTCGAAGCTCGCGTTGCTGTCACTCTAGGGATTGTTATCCTTGTTTTCACTTTGTCGTGGATTCCCTTCTTTGTGATTATTTTGTCCCATGGCAAACTTCTCGTCAGGCGCTATAGTCCAGCATACATGTGGATAAGGACACTGGCCCTATCCAACTCCGCCATTAACTTTCTTATCTACGGATCAAGGATGAAAAACTTTCGTGAAAGCTTCTCTAAAGTTGTTTTCTGGAAGAGTGAACTCTTGACTCGGACATTTTCACGGACTGTTTCATACACTGTAAATTCAGTTGGTGAATGAAAAGCCAGTTATCAAACCATTGACGTGGACATTTTCGCGGTCTTTTACTTGTTATGTAAACTAGTAAATGAAAAAGGAATTTACAGTGGTCAGTAAGCTGCAGATGTAGAGAGGCGTTTATGTGCTCAGTATGAACAACATGGTACAAATAAATTCCTCAAGACAAGTCCTCAGTCACGGAACTTGAGGCCTTAGATTTATATGAACAGATTGCTTATGGAAACGCATCTCAGTTGCATGCTGCTGGTTTCGATGCACTGGATGTAGCTCCAGTTTACTAATTTTTGATAGTAAATTAAACATTACCTTAATTTTCTTTCATTTGCATGGAAACGTCAGTGTGATATCAAGACCGTTTTCACTGAAACAGGAGTTGATTTCAATCCGAGGCTCACAAACTAATGATTGAAACTGGTAGATGTGATCAAAAAGCAAGAATTAACAGACTTCGTCCTAACTGCCGTTCAAATCAAATTGAAGATCGGAAATTCACTTACAGTTTTACTGTCTTAACTAAAAACTCAATTCTTAGGGAAATGCTTTACAGAAAGAAAAGAACACCACCTACCAAAAAATCAAACAATATTATCTACAGTAGAAACTACAAACGAATTAATGTGATGAATGCTTTGTTTTAATTAGCATTCAATTGACGAGGTTTCAGTTATGATCATGCTCAGTTAAATTTAAGCAGTACACATCATTTCAGCTCAGACTGATGTACCTTAATTATTTATCCCTTTATTATATATTTTTTTGTTCCGGTTGCATGCTTTATACTGTAAGAAGTTATAATCATTCGAATAAAGCCTATTGTTGCTCTTGTTGTTACCAAGAACCGACTCAAACAACATTGATCATCCGTGGCATTACCTAGATCACCATCAATGTTATGGTGGCTTTCCCAGGAAAATGGCTTCTGTGGTCGCAGCTTTGAAATAACATTCTTTATCGTCAAAGCTTCAACCTACCTCTGGTAGGGCAGGCAATGGCTGATTTGTTGGTAAAAGTGATCAGACGGCTTTGACGAGGACCCCAGAGGCTTTTCGACGATTGGTGAAGAGGGTAGGTGATACGAAACTTATAAAAAACAAATGTTATCAGGGGCACCCATCTACAAATTTCGGTAGATATATGTTCGGTGGAGGGTAATTCGCCTTGGGGTTTCAGCGTCGATTAAAGAGTACACTCGGATATTATGTACTGTTTAAAATACGAACAGCATTGTTTTCAGGGTCAAGTTTAAAAATTCGAGCGCGAAGTTCAAAAGGTGATTGATCTAAAATGCCGAACAAAGACAGCCAAAATAACAAACATGTCGCGTCCTAAAGGCTAGTGTAAAAATTAATTGCCTTTTAGAGTGGTTTGGAAAATTATACTTCTAGAATTTGAAGATGCTCCCAAGTAAAAGACGTTTTCGTCCTGCTAAATCTGCTGAAGTGGAGAGAAAATCGAGGGAAGTGTTCCCAAATCAACCCGAAGCGCTACCAAATGGGCGTTTAAACTTTTCAAGGAGTGGCAAATTCAGAGGGTCAACAAAGAGCCAAGTTTAGAAAGCTGCTCATTCACAATTGACAAAGAGAAAGTGGAGAGCGTAGACACAAATATCGTCAACATGACAACAGAATCGCTAAATGTTTGGTTGGCCAACTTTGTACAGGAGGTTTGCAAACGAAATGCTAATTAGGATGAAGATATTTTCATCGTATTCTTCACACAAAATTTCATGTTCATTAGTATTCTTGATACAAAAATTTCATCTTAATTAGTATTTGATTGTTTCAGTCATCCAACCCCGTATTTCCCCTGAGACTGAAAGCAAAGCCCTCCCCAGGTTTCTCACTGAGTTTGATGAATTTTATAGTGTTTTCACGTGACGTCACGGCGGCCATGTTGGTGTCCCAAAACAAAGAAACGGCGGCCATGTTGATGTCCCAAACTAAACCTCTGGGAATTGAAATCTATTTTTATGCAAATAGTTTCTTGTTTAAGTATCAATATGGCCGGTAGTCACGTGAATGAAAACGCTGTATGGGGTATTAAGGTCCTTGCACGTGATTAAACTCTTGCGGCTTTTAATTGGACAATTTACCTTCTGAATATTAATGAGTTTTTGAATATACAATAAATGCAAATTTTATACAAAAACCAAAAGTAAACTAAACATTTGAAATTTTTGAAAACGCATTGTTTTATCATACTAAGAGAAAACAATATTCAGCGAAAGACTCAGGTTGCTGTTAGTTCAGATGTGGATTATAATAATTAGTCAACGATAGTTTAATTAATGGGTATGTTTAATGCTTTCATCATTTGCTCGCGTATTGAGCCACAGAAAGGTGATGTTTGCCACCTTTTCTTAGTTGTTCGCTGTTTTTGTTCAATACTGGTCGCACTTTGTACATGGTAAAGATTTCTGCTTTGTTCATGTTCTTAACTGCGATGTACGCAAGCGATCACTGTCTTCCGTGAATTTCTCCAAATCCTGCACTAGAATTTTTTCGCTCAGGTAACTCACAGCCGATTTGCGCCATGAATAACTCCGCCATAAACTCAAGTAATTTATGTGCCAACGACTCTGTTGGCCGAGATTGAGTCTTGGTTCATTTGCGTGGATTGCGGCTTGCTCGCTGCTGTGTCTCCTTTAAGCCACAAGTTGATAATGGGAAGCTACGGATTAAAAACTATGCTGGCAGAATCTTGAACTGTGGCGCTGTTCCTTTCATTAATTGGCTTGTTGCAGATTTGTTTCCCAAATCCTTTTCCGGGTTAAACGCTACCTTGTTGTGTTTTTGTGCTATTCTCTGACCTTGATTATTATTAGTCAGGCTAATCGGGCATGTCTGGTGAATTAATCCTGATACCTTAACACTGATAACGTCATTTGCAACTGACAAGGGCAAGGGACAAAGAGCAAAAACACAAAAATAAATCAAGACATGGCAATGTAAGAATAATAGTCTACTTCAAGGCGCAAAGCTCTTTATCCTAGCATGCATGCCGACAAATTGCAAAGATGACGCGTTGCAATAACAGTTTTGTCCGCAACGTGTCTGACTGAAGGCCACATGGTAATTTGTCGGTCACGACAGAAAATTCGTAAAAACTATTTTCAGCGTCTTCCTTTCTGATGGAACTTTATATAGTCCTCCTCTAAATTAAACATAGAAGACAGGTATTAAAATAAAAAAGGATAGCCTTATAGAAGAAGTACTGGGTTATGTAATTTGTTTCACTTGCGCTGCTCAATCATGCACATTTAAAGGCCCCTTCCACACGTATCCGGACATTTTAGAGTCCGCAACCTTTTTCTTTCCGGATTCGCTGGCGAATCAAACATGCGAATCCGCAACGTACTTTTTAAATCCGCTCTCCCGAGTGGAAGTTTTTGAATACGCAAAGAATTTTCTAATCCGATGGCGCACGTGCCGAAAACAAACAAGTGAATTTGCCCCATTCTCGTCCCCAGAGCCTCCGTTTCTTTTGGGTCACGTGGTCGGAGAAACGGAGGGGCCTGGTAGCAGCAATTACCGGATGTCCGTAAATAACGGACATCCGGTAGCGCATGTCAAATAGTCAAGAATGCATTTGCTCATGCTCAGGTATGTATCCTCAGGGTGGGAGTGACCGGTTCAGCTTTGGCTTTTATGATGGCTGGCTTGAAAGCTGGTTCGGCGAAGATTTGAAAGAGACTAATTTCATTAAAATTAGAAAATTTACTAAAGGAAAAGGGAACAACAAGCGGCCTTGCATGCAGAAGTTGTAAGGAAACGAGACTGGGGGTGTATTTTGCCCACGGGGGTTTCGAAAATCGTTGATATGGCAGCTTCTCTCGCTCGTGGTTGATTTGTGCAAAATAAATCTCACTCGTAACGGTAAGTGCAAACGAGTGGCTCTGAGGACGAGAATGACAGGAAGTGCGCAGTAATTCATCACTTAATCCTTGGTGCGCATTCAGTTTTTTATTAGCCAATGAAAATAGTCGAATTTTTTGGCGCGTCCAGAGCCACTCGTCAACGAAATTTTAAGACGAGTGGCTCTGGGGACGAGAATGAATTTGCCCCAACAACTACGCCTGATGGCGCATGCTCTGTTGACCATAGTCACAGAATCCTGGATACTAGAACGAATCCGGATACGCGTGGCAAATTCGATTTGAATACGTTACTTGTGGACGTGAAAATTTTTGAATCGGCAGAGAAAAAGTTGCGGATTTAAAAATATCCGAATATGTGTGGACGGGGCCTAATGTTGTTAACTGAGCTAGGTAAAGCGTTTACACTTATCTACACTCCTCTTGAACTTGGCTAAAATTTAACCAGGGAATAATAACTCATAAAGAGGCTTCAACCACGATGAAAGACTGATGTACAAGATAAACGATCTCAATAGGTAACCCATGACTGACTGCGATACTGCAGGAAATTAAATACAGAAACTTGTTTCTAGCCATAATATTTTAAAGACGTTTCTATCCATGGTAACGGGTCGATATCGTTTACAAATCTGAAGAGACTCTCAGCTTTACTGAATGTAAGACTAAACGCAAGGATAGAAATGATTGTTACTGACTTCTGAAATTGTACTGACTTGTTTTCACTGATTTAGCTCCAGCATCCTTCAGATATTGTAGCTAGTTGCAGGGTGAGTTCAGTTTTACGTGAGTCAAACATAGCCCGATCAGTATTTTAAGAGTCGAAATATTTCCCCGGATATTGAACTTTGGTATAAAAATATAGGGATCAGTCTGGCACAGCTTGAAAGCGTCATCTTTTTGTCCGATATTGATCACACTTTCTACATGATAAAGATTCCGTTTGCTCAAATAATGTTATTTACTCGTTGTGTGGAGCCACTGTGGGTCTTCTGTGAACATATATACTGAAGATTTTATGACTACATTTAGTGCTCACGTAGTTATCAACCGATTTGCGCGATGAATGTCTCTGCCATAAACTCAAGTAATGTGTATTCAAACGACTCTGTTGGCTGGGATTGTTCTTTTCCCGTGGCTCATGGCATTGTCCTCATCTTGATTAATGCTGTGGTTTGTGTGTCGGGAACGCTGGGCAACATACTGGTTTGCGTTGCTGTTGCTACCAATCCTCGTCTTCGTCGAAGACCCAACTACCTTCTGGCCAGCTTAGCCATCGCTGATCTGATCGTCACCATGATATGCATACCTTTGACTATTGCAGTCCTTTTCAAAAGAACATTCCATTACGATTGCAATACAATCAGCCTGGAACTTCCGTACTTGGTTCTAGCGCGGCTTTCTTGTTCTTCTTCATTCATCCATATGGCAGCCATCAGCGTGGATCGTTTGTTCGCTGTTGTGTTCCCTCTTCGCCACAAGTTTATAATGGGAAGCTGTGGACTACGGACAATGGTGATAGCATCGTGGCTTGTTCCGGTTTCACTTATAGTTTTAAGCCGTTTCGTTTCCCTTCCTTTTGCTGGTTTTGGCACACTAGGCCTTAACTATATTATTGTTGTCTTGTCTTACTCGCTGATCATGATATCCCTGTTCAGGCATAGGAAGACAAGAAACCAAATAACTGCTGGGTTACCTCAAAGTGAGGCAAACTATCGAGTCGAAGCTCGCGTTGCTGTCACTCTAGGGATTGTTATCCTCGTGTTCACTGCCTCGTGGATTCCCTTCTTTGCGATAATTTTTTCCACTGGCAAGCTCCTCCTCAAGCGATACAGTGCACCTTACATGTGGATAAGGACACTAGCGCTATCAAACTCTGCCATGAATGTCCTTATCTATGGGGCAAGGATGAAAAACTTTAGTGAAAGTTTTGCGGGAATTTTCCGGAAGCTTTGTGGACCACTGACTGGGACATTTTCTCGGACTGTTACGTACCGTGTAAACCCAACGCAGTAGCTATAGACACGATTTGTGTTCACGAGCCATTGTACATGTAAAAGTAATTTGTGAATTACTATTTTAAATAACGACCATTTCACTAACTAGCAAAGGAGGCTTTTTACATGGTGATCAACTGGAAGCTTTCTTTGTTTCCGTCATGGACGTGAACAACAGGACATATAACCAGACAAAGAAAGCACGTATCACGTGTCTTTTTCCGATAATTCACCTGTCGCGAACAGTCGGAATAAAAATTTAGACGTATCATGCAACATGGCGGTGATGACGTAACGTGATAACCACTTATACGCAGGATATCTGTTGAGTGCGCATGGCGAATATTTCGAGCGCCATGGCCATATTTGGAGATTGCCACGACGTGTTGAATAATGACGTAGGATATCTGTCGAGGGATATCTGTCGAGTACGCCCGTCGAATTTTGATCGCGCTATGACCATACTTGGACATTGTCACAATGTGTTGAACAATAATTTGTGATAACTCTGTTGCTTGAAGGTTCAAATATAAAAATAACGTTAATAAAACTCCAAATTGAAAATATATTGTAAGCTTAAAGGAGTGCATACTTTAGTTGAACGTTGTCTCCTCATTTCTTCTCTTCTGTCTAAAAGATGGTACCCTGGTTTCAGTCAATGTTAGATAAGATTTTGTTGCGTGTTGAAAATAGATCACATCGATCGAAAACAGGCATGCATAAAGGTTCTCCCGCCCAACCATAAGCCCTGTATTCCGTTCATATAAGGTTGTAGTAATATTAACCGGATCGTCCACTGACCGCAGTTCAGTTATAATTGAAACAGACATAATAAGAAGCCAAGTGATCATCTTTGAAGACCCTACGTGTTTGATATTTCAAGTAGATTACGTGACATCAAAGTTATTTATACCTGTTTATTTAGCAACAAAAGTGTGACCGGATTTACGAAGTTCCGGTCACACTTTTAACCCACACTCTTGTGGCCTTTGTTCTGTTTGTTACTCAAAATAGATGTTTTTTTTTTCGATATTGATCGCACCTTCTACATGATGAAGATTCCGTTTGCTCAAGCAATATTATTTACTACGTTGTGAGCTTGCGTTCAGTCTGTTGTGAACATAGCCTACTTTTGGTGCTTACTAAGCTGTCAGCCGATTTGCGCGATGAATACCTCCGCCATAAACTCAAGTATTTTTCGTCCAAACGATTCTCTTGGCTTGGATTGTTCTATTCCCGTTCCTCATGGCATTGCCCTGATCTTAATCAATGCTCTGATTTGTGTGTCGGGAACGCTGGGCAACATACTGGTTTGCGTTGCTGTTGTTACTAATCCCTGTCTTCGTCGAAGATCGAACTACCTTCTGGCCAGCTTAGCCATCGCTGATCTGATCGTCACCATGATAAGCGAGCCTATGTTTGTTGTAATCCTCGCCAGGAACACGTTTTTCAACAGTTGCGCAGCAAGCCTGAATGGTCCGTTTTTAGTTATAGTACGTCTTTCCTGTGCTGCCTCGGTCGTTCACATGGCCGCAATCAGCGTGGAACGTTTGTTCGCTGTTGTGTTTCCTCTGCGCCACAAGTTCATAATGGGAAGCTGTGGATCAAAGATTATGCTGATAGCGTGTTGGGCAGTTTCTATCCTTGTTCCTATTTTTCATTGGCTTGTACAAGATACTCCGCTTGCCAGAGCTTTGTTTGGGTCAGGTGTGGTAGGCTCCGCCTATCTTGTCGTTTTCTTTTCTTACTCGCTGATCGTGGTATCACTGGTCAGGCAAAGGGAGATGAGAAAGCAAATAAGACCTGGGTTACCCCAGAGTGACAAGAATTCTCGTGTCGAAGCCCGCGTTGCTGTTACTTTAGCAATTGTTATTCTGGTCTTCACTGCGTCGTGGATTCCATTTTTTGTGGTCTTCTGGTCCACTGGTGAGCTGATGGTGAAGCGTTATGGGGTGGCATTGATGTGGATTAAGACACTGGCAGTATCCAACTCCGCCATGAACTTTCTTATTTACGGATCAAGGATGAGACATTTTCGTGAAAGCTTCTCGAAAGTTGTTCAGTTCTGCAAAAGTGGACTTTTGACTCGGCCACGTTTTCGCGGACTCATTACTTACACACCGTGAATTCAGGTAGTAAATGGAATAGCCAGTTATACGCAGTTTTCAAAGTAAATTCGTTGAAAACAGAATCTCAGAGAAGGTGCTCCACACTTAAATGGTTAGTTAAACATCTAAGTGCATTCCAAACTACTATTACCAAACAACCCTCTGCATTGGCTTGAATTGGTAAGAACGTTTCTCAAAGAAGTTAAATAGAAGACCATATAAATAATAATAATAATAATAATAATAGTG